>CM050649.1:36811017-37031017 GCA_027574665.1 Rhynochetos jubatus
TAGGATAGACAGGCACATCTGTGCTATCCAGTCAAACCAATTCCGGAGTTGGTTCAAGTGGCAAGTCAGGTAAATATCTGAAAATGTGTGTAACTGCAAGCAAGAAGTAAGTTCCCCTTAAGCAGGAGGTCCTGCATATGGCTTAAAGCTAAGTCATGAGTTAGAACTCTTTCCAGTGAAAATATTACTCTTCAAGTGAAGATATTACAGAGCATGTGCAGGTGAACTGATGTAGATCAAGATTAAATGGTTATAAAGATGTATTTTTGAGTTACCTTGCTTCACCTAGACATTACACTCCCATAAATGTTACCAGGAGGGTGTGAGAGCCTCAGGCACGTCCATGCAGAGGCTGAGGGCTGAGCATGTTCCCACTTGCCCTGGGCTCTGTATGGAGTTTCAGGCACCACTGTGACTGTGGTGGCACGCAGTGAGACCTGGCTGACTGGCTGGAGACAGTGGGAGTGACAACAGCAAATGGGTAACATCCTAATGCCATGGGCGTTGCTCTGATGAATGTGTTACCATAAACTTGGCTATGACTCAAAGTTCGGTAGACATGTGGCTTAAATCCAAGGATACAGAAGTTTCTTACATATTTATCACCAAAAAGTTGTGAAGGAATGCTTTCTGTCATGTATAGAACAACGTACAAGTAAGTGTTCTCATTGCTGTATAGCTTCATACCTTGTTTTCAAGCCTATCCTTTTTGCCCGTTGTTCTAGAAAGTACTGGATGAATGCCAGAACCTGAGATCCTGCCAACTCCTTGTCAATAGTCGGGTTTTTGGACCTGATCTGTGTCCAGGGACCACTAAATTCCTCCTTGTCTCCTTTAAATGCAAACCTAGTAAGTAATCCACACCAGGCAAATGTGGTTTTGTGTGTGTTTTGTTGTTTGTTTTGGTAAAAATGCCACTGCACAAGGCTTTGCATAAATCAATGTGAAGTTTTGAGACTCTGAGATTAATAGCAAATTGGTTTCTTTTCTGCTTTCTCTCCGTTGTGTTTACAACTTCAGTGTGCTTGCTGCCAGTTTAATGACCGGAGTAGTTTGGCACAGTCAGATGTCAGGCAGCAGACTAGAAAGGAAAAATGTTTTGGAAATTATGTTTAAAGAGATGGAATGATAATGTCATATTAGAAAGATAGAGCTCAACAGCAAAAACAGATGCTGGGGCTAAGGATCCAAATGATGAAGAAGATAGATAGTCATCATAAGGAATATGCAAAAACACTTAGGGAGGTAGGACCAGAGCTTTCAAACATCCTCTGTTGCTACCTCCAATTTACAGAACAATGGCTGGAGGATACACACGTGTGTATCCTTTGTTACAGAACGTCACTGTAGAATCACCTGTATTCCATGCAGGTAATTGACGTTGATATATAAAGGGACAAATCCTGCCTTGACGAGAATGCACTTTGTAAACATGAGAAAAGTGTAAGAAAGATTAAGACAATCATCATGAGGTTTCATTTTTGGTGGTTTTAAATTTGTTTTCTTGTTGCTATTGTATATGAGAACAAGCCCAGATAGCCTAGGGGCTCAGTTTTTTTGGCAGCTAATCCCCAGAGTGGCTGAAACAGGTCCCAAAGAAAATAGTGGAACGATGATTTATGGGTAGGTTCACTAGCCAACTCAGAAATACCATCCCACAACTAAAGGAGAAAGCACAAAAGAGATTTTCTTTAATCAGAACATTAAGATAGACATCATTGGTGGAACGGGAGCAGGGGTGGCAAGCAAACTGAAGGGCCAGTTTATGCAGAGTATTGAAGTCAGCGCAGAGGTACGGGAACGGAGAAGGCAGGTGTTACCTTTGGCAAAGCGTTGACACAGCGACTCCCAGGGAGATTTACTGGGCCAATCATCAGTGGAAAGAAATGTCAGAAATTTAACACTTTTATGATCTGTTTTATTATCATACAGTTTAAAGATTTTTGTCTGTATTACAATTACTACATTATTAGTAGTAGATGGATTTGAATATCATAGCTGTGACTGTGTCATTCAAAATCTCTTTTTACTAATCAAAAGTGGATTGGATCCTGCTTGTTACTTTTATAAGCTGCTTAATATTTTCCCCACTGGAAATGGGCTACTTTGAATATATAATATTCTCTGTGGTCTGGATTTTACAAAAGCTGGTGAAAAGTGTATTTAACAGCAAGTGCTGCCTTCAGAGCTGAAGAATAGTCCAGTCCCAGTGCAAATTACAGGATTTCATGGGACAGGAAACTTATATTTGTAGATAAGATACCAATATTGTTAGGATTGTCTGTGGAAAACATCCTTACTCAGGAAATCACTTGAGTATAACTTGAATATGTTTTACAATCTCCTTGCCTTCAAGTGGTCACTTAAGCAATTGCCTGAATCCCTTAGTTTTTCATCTATCTAAAGTGTGATTTCCTCCGTTGCTGTACCTCTGCAGAGGTCTCTGTTGAATTCTAGTGGAGGGTGTCCCTGCCCGTGGCAGGGGGGTTGGAACTGGATGATCTTTAAGGTCTCTTCCAACCCAAACCATTCTGTGATTCTGTGATTCTCACCTTTGTCTTATACTGCTTGCGGGTTTTTTTCTGTTGTCTGTACTTCTGTAGCCCCTCCAGCATCCATGGAGCGCAGACGAACAGACACAGAACCCCGCTTTAGGCTGTCAGCCGTTGGGTCAGAGCCTGTGTTTTCTTGGCACCGATCCTCATGGGTGTACGGCATGGCAGGTGCTTCTGCAGAAGTAACAGTCTGCAGCAGGTCAAGTATTTTTTTTAAAATCACTCTTTTTAGACTTAAACTTGTGACTGCTGACAAGCTTGAATGGAAGAAACTGGACTATTACCAAGAACATTAACCCATTTTTTTATCGGTTCTATTCTAAAGGAAACAATGATGTTTTCTTTACGGAATAGATAGGAGGTTTTTCTCTCTCCAGTCCCCCTAGCACCACCACCCCCACTCACTCACAGGGATACCACTCAGGAACAATAAACTTTCCCTTTTCTCCTGCCCAGCTCAGGAACCTCCTTTTCCTGTTTTTATATTTTTGAAAGACAAAAAAATGAGTAGAAGAAACTCTTCTCCCTGGCCTTAGCTGTACTAAAAATGTTTGCCACCACACCTAGGCCAGGAAGACTTGGGCGGTAAAATGCTGCAAGCAGAGCGGCTGCTTAAGCCAGCGAGAGACCCCCTTGGCCGGAGGGCAGATTTTAACCAGTTCCCTCGGAGGGATAAACCATGCTGCCTGGAGATGTCACTGGCTTCCCCACCTCCGGGCTGAGCGTGCTGCCGGTGTGCCCATGCCAGCTGGGAGAGGGAGTGGGGTGTTTTTCTCAGCCTCCTGATTCACACCGCTTTGTCAGCAGAACTTTCAAAGAGCCCTTGGTGGATAGTCACGCCCAGGGAAACCCGCTGACCTTGGGGGAGCCATGCAAACAGAGCCGAGAGCACTGTCTGGCTCAGGGGAGGCAGCCCGTCCCTGTGGCATTGTGCCTCCCATTCTTCGGCGCTCGCTCTGTGCTGTATGCGGTGGCACTGGGTGATGCCAGCCTCCCCCGTGATTGATGAGTGGTCGGAGGCTCCCGGCACTCGGGCGGGCATCCGAAGTAGGCGTAGAATGAAACATTGTCCCGGGCAGAGACAAAAGGAAAGGATGAGGCTTCTCCTACTGAGCAGGGGTGGAAGGCAAGCCAGGAAATCAGGCGGGGAGAGGAGGAGGCTGTTCCACTGGGAGAGGGGATAGGCAAAAGTTAACTTTTTATTTCCTTCCAAAAAGGAGTCAGAGGCTTTAGATAGTCATATGGGATTAATTCAGCTGGAGGAGGCACTCCGCTTTGCTGTTGGCTCTGTCTCTGCTTGTAATAGTGCCACATATCGCTCCCAACAGAACTTGCAGAAAAGCTGTTCGCTGCCGTGCTGCTATTTGCTATTAACAGTCCAGCCGAGTGAATTGCCTCATGCTACCACATTGTTATTTGCTTCTATTTTAGCTGAATACAAAACCAAATCAGCATGTGAAAACCAGGAACTGAAACTCCACTGTCAGGTGTCCAAGTTCCTTATCATCTACTCTGCCACCTATGGCAGATGGGCACACGAGGAGAACGTCTGCTCGACAGAAGTGGAGCGCGTCCCCCCCTTTGGTATGTTTTTACGCTGTTGATAGACCTCCTCCGAGCAGGTGCGCAGAGAAGAGGGGAAACAGACAGGGAGAAAACTTCAGGGGCAAAAGCAATAGCATTCTGAAAGTGCCAGTGATTGAAATATGAGGGAGATTATTTCTGAAACTCAAATTGCCCAGTATGAAGGAGAAACAGAGTAAGAAGTGGAGCAAAGCAATAAACTTTCATATAGATCATCATTCCTTAGCATGATTAACACCAAAAACTCCATTAGTTCTGCCTGCTTTCTTGAACTTAGGTGAGGTGTACTAAATATCAGCTGTTTGCCTCTCTTCTTGCTCCAGCTTCTGACAAGGATCAGGCAACCCGAGCGCAACAACACCTTGTCTTATTGTTACCCTCTTCTCTGTTCTCTACTCCTGCCAGCTCTTCCTTGTCTTAAATGCAGAGTGTAAGGAGAGAGTGCACAGGTCAGGGAGCAGCTTTAGATGCTGTTGTATGACCAGGCTGTGGTAGCGTACTTCAGCTTCCAGGCACAGACTGTTCCCTTTTGAATTGGTCAAAGAACCCAAAACACCACAGGTAGTCATATGGTCCACATCGATAACCAGTCATGGACTTCACTGAATAGTCTCAGCTGGTAATGACTTAGGACTCACTTGTTATCACTAAACACCTACCTTTACAGTAGCATGTGGTTGTGAGGGTGCTCGATGCTTGTACGAATATGTTCAGGGGTTGACACTGAAGGTATGAAGGTAAATTTTCACTCCATGGAGGCGGCCAGCACAAGATAATGTGTGCTGTTCAAAGCCCTTAATACCACCCAGGGAAGCACTTACATAACTGATACCAACCCGGTGCGAAGGCTGAACGTAACTCCTGAGAGGCACGCTGCAAGTGAAATCTGTAAGAAGCATCTCTGAACATCAAGAAGGAGATCAATAATTAGTCTTAAAAGCTCCTTGTCTGCAAGCCAGTGTTTCTATTTAGTTATACAGATATCATTAAAAACATATTGGCTGAAAATTGTAAGCTGTTCTTAGACAAGAATCTAAAATTGCCAGGTCTGTGTTTCACACTGGCTATCTTGTGGGATCCTTCACACAGACTTTGGATCTGCCTATTTGTTCTGTGGAGGCAACATGTTAACAGGTTTCTGACAGACCCAGAGGTTCTTCATGGTGGTGGCGTTGGTGATTGACACAAGGCAGAGCGTACAGCTCAGCTGGTGGAGAAAGGCTGCCATCATTCGTACTTCTTGCACTTCATTCACCTCTGGAAATGACTCACCTCTAGTGTCAGCACTTAGAGTTCACAGATCAGAATACTGCAAACCCTTCTTACTGGATGAAGCGTCCCAGTATAAATAGAGAAGGAATTTGCAATGGCAACAAACCCTCTGCCGTGACCCCCTGCCTACCTCTTGAGCCCCCTCCGCATACCTCTTGAGCAACACCCTGGCTGTTACTGGTTTGGTGCTCTGTGAAGCAACCTAAAACTGGAGTAATAGGAGAGAGCATAAAACCTGAGACAAACACCAGGTAGATCTATAGAAGGTAGATCCTTGTACAGATTTCCCAGTTCTTAATGGAAGTGTTTGGCATCTTCCTGCACGGTACCAGTAACCTTCTGCAGTCAGTGTAATTGTCAAAAGCACCTATGCGGCTTGGGAGTGCACACTGAGTTCTCACAAAAGACGTACCGCTTAGGACCCAAATCCAGTCGCCTACGGATCTATCCATCTGTAGATTTTTGAGCTTAAATCTTATTTATGTGGTTCTTCAAGCACACACAGATGTGAGTGGGTGCATGTTTAGACTTTTCAAACGTCTGTGCACCATTCTCTTGGGGAAAGCAACAGCAATTTGAATGTCATTTGAGACAATTTAGAAAACTTACTCTAGCCACTCTTCATTCCTGAATCAGAGTCCATGTACTTGTATATGTTTGCACCACAAGTTAAATCTGCTCCAACACACATGCGTTGTCATTTCTACCCGTTTGCGTGCTTCCCAGCCTAAAGGCAGTGCTTGGGCCTTTCCATTTCTTTCGCTGCATCCCAGGGAAACTGTGAGGCATTGTTTTAGTACTGTGCAGAAGAGAAATCATCTGCAGGTCATAATGACAGCCTCTGTTGAGCTCAAGAGTTTTGCATCTCTCCATACTTGATATGCTCCTGCAGGAATACTGGGTATTCAGTTAATTAGGTACTTCTCTGGACTTTGGTGACCTCCTGTTACATTTAGTATAGCTGATAAGCAATTAATGGCAAACAGCAGCTTCGGACTGAGACAAATGTATTCTGAACTATGGCTTTTCTGTGAATGGTCTATCAAACCAGCTGACAGATTTTTCAGAGCCTTGTTTGAAAGGGAACACAGGAAAATGTAAAATTTCTTTAGCATAAAGGCTCTTCTCCATATAGGAAATAGAGTATAGAAATTCATCTCTGGTATTGGTGGTACCTGTGTGGCCTCGGAGCAGTTGTAGGATCCTGAGCCTCAGCTCAACATGTAGCAGGACTGCCTCCCCTTGGAACTCGTTTTCTGAGCCAGTTAAATAATGTAAATTAGGTGCCATTTTCAATACCGTGGAGGAAGAAGAGCAATGGCATCCTGGTGTCATCCCTGCGAGATAAAGCCTTTGTAGTTGGCTTGTCCTCTGGTCTGGCGAAGTCTAGCTTACCCTAGGCAATGGAACAGCTTTAGCACGAGGCAAAGCCAACCGAAAGGCCCACACAGGATGGGTTATGGGAAACAGACATTCAAGTCCCTGCTCTGATTCAGACAAAGAAAACATTTGAATTTGGGTAAAGATTTGAACTACCAAGTACAAGAAACTCTAACATGCACCAAAGCCGGTAAGACAGCACTGCTTCAGTCCCAAGGCCGATACCTCACTACCTGTGTAACTTGTACCTTTCATTCCAAAATGTCTCTTGCTTTTGTTTAAAATGACCAGAAACAAAAAGCTGTGCTTAGAACAACTCACCTTGCCCAATGCAGTTTGGGGGAGAAGGAGGATTTGTCAAAGCATGTGAAATTTCCATGTAAGATATTACTAGAAATGTTTTTCCTGGGTTTTATCACTTTCACCATCAAACTGATATATAATATTTTTAGATGTCTGTTCTTGCTCTCCGACCTGTCAGCAGGGCCGTTCATTCCTTGGAGTGGTCACCGTTGCCCACTTCAGAGAACAGTGCGTAATGTCTTGTCTGCAGGCATTTTAGGATGTTTTGCCTTCAGGAAAAGTTTCTTCTGCAAAGCAAGCTCCTACCATAAGTAACAGAGTTCACTGGAGTACAGGGAATTATTTCCGTTAAAGATCTCTGGATCACTGCAGGAGAATAAACAACTCCAAGCAGCGTCCTGCTTCTGCAGCTGTTCAAACGACGGGCACTGTGAAGAGTGTACACATTTACAGCAAGTAACTTCCCCGTTCTACGGAGGTTAGCAAAAGCTACCGAAGAAAGCTACAACTTTTTTGGGTGCGGTTTCGAAGCAGATGGTTCTGCTTAGAGGCATCTATTGTGCCCAGCACCAAAGCAGGAAACCGTAGCAGTTTGTTCCTGTGTGAGCTGTTGCCTTTTCTGACATATTATTGCTTTTGTCTTTGCACTAACATGTGCATGAGGGAAGAGGAAATTTATTGGCCAAAAGAAGTTAAGGAGTGGTGCCAGAGCAGGTTACCATAGAGAGCACAAGGAAGATTCAGGTCAACAAACACTTCTCAAATCATAAATTACCCTTGTTAATACATGAAAGTACTTGAAACAAGCCTTGGTAGTGGGTTGCCTCTAGCTGCAACTTGCAAGCCACAACACTGAAATGTCCTCCCCAGAAATTTCATCTGGATGTGCTTTGGGTGATCAGATGTGCATTTCCTTGAGCATTAATGACCAGCAGAGCCCTGAATTAGATATCTTCATTGCTGGAAGGCAAGGTCCTTTCCAGCACAGCCCTGTCTTTTACCTGTTCCCACTTTGGGGAGTTGAGGATTCAGGCATTCTCATCACAGCTTGCACTATGGCATGACGTACCCTGGGGCTGGGTTTTGTCCTAATCCCCTTTTCCTGGTGAAATGGCATTCAGCTAAGAAGGGGTATTACCAAGGCAAGAAGAAGAGATTTTCAAAATCCTGTAGGTTCCTCCCAGCTCAAGAAGGCGTCATAACTTTTTTATATAACAGCATTTTGTGATACTGTGATTGCTTTTTTCTTCTTTTTTCTTTCCTTTTTTTGCTTTCTTTTTTCTTTTCCTTTCCTTTCCTTTCCTTTCCTTTCCTTTCCTTTCCTTTCCTTTCCTTTCCTTTCCTTTCCTTTCCTTTCCTTTCCTTTCCTTTCCTTTCCTTTCCTTTCCTTTCCTTTCCTTTCCGACCCTCCCCTCCCCTCCCCTCCCCTCCTCTATCGTAGACAATTCAAAGGGCCTACATCTCTTATTCACCAGCAGTGATTGCAAAGCTTTGGTTCCTTGCTCTTACCCAGAGGTGTATACTTGTTCTAGTGTGAACCAGCCCCCTGTATAAGTCTCTTGAGAGCAGCTGTGAAGGTACAAATGGCTATAGGCAGATCTGTAATGCTTACACACTGAAGTTACTCCGTTCATGCTAGCTATAGGTTTCTAGGTGCCATAAACCACAAACCACATACGTTGGTCAAAATTTGGGAAACGCTGGGTTTTGAAGTACGGACACTTGAAGGAGTCCTTAGCTGAGTAACAGAAACACTGAGCCCAGTCCTCTGCTGGGGAAAGAAGCAAAACCTTGTAGCTCAGAGCTGCTACGGAGAAGGTGACTTAAATCCTTCCTAGACTGCAAGTATCGCGGGCTCAAGGCCTGGGTATGCCCTTCCATTCCTGAGCATCATCCGCTTAGCGTGTGTTCCCTAGCTAACCATGGGGCTGATTTCAACCACCAGCCCTGTGGGCTGTCGTGCAAGTGGCAGGCTCCGGAACGGAAGAACCCTGAGGCTGCAGAGCAGTTACTATAGTAGCACAGCACAGGACCTCTTACAGGGACACCATGAAAGAGCAAACATGCTCCAGCTGGGAGGCAGAGGGATGGCGTGAGCGGGGTAGGCACAGAGTCACTGTTTGGGGTAGATGCAGAGGCACTGCTCTGTAGCAGGACGGGGTCTCAGGGACATGGGGTAGGTTCACATCTCCCTTTGCAGCTTCTGCCACTAGTGCCTTGCCACTTCGGGTGTGGGAGACAACAGCCAACTGAATTTTATGGGAGCAAAAGTAAGGATAAGAATGTTCAGTTTTGCTTCCACCACAAAAATCCTTAAATCCAGTCTCTCTGTGTGCAGACATCAGGAATGAAAAGTTCCTTGTCTGTGTCAGCCTGAGCAATCTGGGAAGCTTAGTCGGTGTTTGGGGCCTCCAAAGGTGCCAAGTAAGAGCCATTGCACCCCTTGGGTGATAAATCTTGTCAAGATAAAGCTCCCCAGAAAGAAAAGGTGTTCAAAGCAGTGGCAGGAAGAGAAGTGATTGTTTGAAGGGAAGAAGAGATCACCCACTATTTTGAGAGTGCAGTTAGCTTTCTGCTGAGATGAACAGGGGAGCTCACATTTGGCTGAGCAGCGGTTTGAAGTTGCTTGAAGGATGCTCAGATGCACGTCACTCCAGCCATTGATGTTCCCTTTCCTAGCAATTCAGGGGTTTTCCTTGTGTACAGCTTTTCCTAGCTTAGATTTTTGACCGGTTTGGAAAAGCACGCTTGGCACTCGAGTCTAAATTAGGCCAAGGAACTCCTGCCTGTGTGCATGCAGCTGCAAATGGTGTGAAACAAAGCACCGAGCCCTTGATCAGAGGGAGTCTGGTTCCTGCCGCCACCAGTGAGCGTGGAGCTCCTTTCGTCCCATGCCCTCGGTGTTTGTGCTGGCAGATGGATCCCCCACTCCGTGCACACTCAGATGCAAGAAGGAGGGAAAAACTAGGGTGAAGGGGTTTTTTATTTTTTGGTGCAAAATACTTAGAGACTGAATTCTGAACTCAGAGCCGCTGGTAAATAAAAGCAAAGAATAATCTCATGCAGGCTTTCAAGGGCCTCACAACAGGCACCGCAGCAAGAGGGAGAGAGCGGGTGCAGCTTTTCAGAAAGCCTTGGTGCCCTATTCCCTTCTGAGGGACGGCCTGTGCTGGCAGTAAGTAGTATTTTAACATATCACGCTGCCTTGTTTCCCGACAGTACTTGGACCTGGAACATAAAGGTGTCCGCAACACCTTTCATAAGCGCTGCCGATCATATTGTGTGTTTTGCCTAGAATGAGCAGTTCACATGGCCCTGTTCTGATGCATAGGCAGGACCCTGTGTGCCATGCTCTTGCATAAATTACCATATTGTTATGGTAACTTTCTTTAGGAGTCTGCAGCCTTAGCTTGCTCCAAGCTCCCCCTGTCAGTTCTTATCCCCAGAGCTGATACTTGGGCTCCACAAAGCACAAGCCATCCCGATTTGGTAGTGTGAAATCTTTGCTTTGAGCGGATTCTGAAAGCGAGCTCCTTGTTCTTTTGCGGGTAGGCACAGCCCGGGACGCACAAAGCAGCATAAGCCTGCAGTTTGGGATGAAAACAAGAAAGAAGCAGCTGGGCTCCGGTATCGGAGTGACAGATGGTGGAGGGGTTTCTTTTTTGGGTGCCCTGGTCCTTACCAGCACGTTACATTTTGTGCCAGGCGGATCTACGTTTGAGACGCATCCCCCACCCGCCATGTCTTGAGGCTCACCCTGTGCATAGTGATGGGGGGCAAGGCAGCAATTAGTAACGTTTGGAGAGGGTGTGACGGGACGCTGTTGCCAGAGCTTGGCACAAGATGCTCGGGCCAGCTCTGGCTGCTCCATCACCTGCAGATCTTCTGTGGCAGGGTGGAAAGAAAGGGAGGGAAAGCTCCTCCTGTCTGGACGGAGAGAAGCTTTAAGAAACCAGAAGACAAATTGCTTCTCATTAAAGCCTGCATGATTTATGGCATGTCATTTGCATGCCAAAACTTTCCCAAACAAAGCTAATTAGGGAGCTGAAAGAGCCTTTCCTCCAGAACAAGGCTTTCTACTCCAACTGTTAAATAGCTGCAGTCAGATGTGATAGTTTATTACTGCATTAAGAACCTCTTCCTGACACCCGTATCTCCATGCCGTCCATGGAAGTGTCTGTTTCCAAAGGCCCACCGACAGTCTCGGTGTGTAGCAGGCATCTCTGGGAGAAAGGCGTGAAGCATGGGGTGCTTTCCCAGCCACACACTGACTGCCTTTGCTGCCGCTGCTGGTGGATGCCACCAGCCTTCTGGCATGCCGGGCACATGCCTTTCATGAGGCAGTTTGTTTTAAACCTATGGTACCGATTTAGCAAGCCCCATAAACCTACGCGTAGCTCAAACATGACTTAAGATATGGAGAAAAAAGGCACACTGCATATTCACGTTCATCTCCTGATTGGTGATTTCCTCGGGGTGGCTCAATGGGACCATTCACTCTTCCACTCAAAATGCAGCACTGACTGAACCCTCTCCTCATTCAGACACGGCGATAAGGTGTTCGTCCAGGAGGGTGAGTTGTTCCTGGTGAGAGCTCGGCCTTGCTGCAGCTGGATTGCTCTTAGATCCCAAGCAAGTTTGGTTGGAACTAGCTTGAACATCCCTTCAGCACACACTGATTCCTCCGGCTTGGAGGCAGACACACTTCTGCGGTATCTGCTCATGGGAGATTGTGCAGATGAAGCTGCAGACGTTGAAAAAGTGGCCTTTGGTACCAAGTACACAGAATTCCTCCGAGCTGAAATCATTGCTCAGCTGGCATCGTAGCCGCTGGGAGAGCTAGTGAGGAGATAGCAAGGGCACAAGTAGAGCAGAGAGGAAAAAACGGAACATGTTTTGACTGAATCACTAAAAGCCAAGTTCTTGTTAGACCACAGGAAGCTGTTAAATAGGTTGGGGTTTCTTTTTGTTGTTATATGTCTTTCCAGTTAACAACTGTGGTGTCCTGCAAAAGCAACCAGCCTTAGTTTGCATCTACTCACCTGTGACACCAGGGAAACCTTGGGAAGTTCTCCAGAAACTGGCCTGCCAGTAGCCTGCAGGCATATGACGACTGGCTCCTCAGGGAGAGGAGCCAGATCCAACATGAATATAGATGATAAGGAGCTATTAACTCCCGCAGAAACATGAACAAACACCTACCAAAGGCAAAACGAAACGTGTTCACTGTATCACTGTATATGTAGAGAACCATCAGCACAACCCCCCTGTTTTTTAAGATGCCGTGAATTGCTCCCAGGGCAAGAGATTTTGTAGAAAACATAATTCAGTTTGCCAGATTGCTGTTGTGGACTCAATCCATTCATTTATGAATCATCTGATAATTTCTCTTGATATTCTTCAGGTGTTTTGGTACTTGCCAGAATAAGCTACTTGGCTGCCTAAACTGTCCGCCCAAATATATCCTTACTCACCTGAAACTGGCAGGGAGGGAAACAAAAACGTCTGAGTTAATCAGAACTACCCGATGTTTTAGGTCAGCTTTCCCTGACTGCCCAGCAGCCTCCCAGGACACACGGGCATTAGGATTTGAGGCCTCTGAAAAGATAAAGGAAGAGTTGCTCTCCCAAAAATCCATGTCCAGAGGTAACCCACAAGCCCTTTGCCAAACAAACAGATCAGCCCAGTACCTCCTGATGGCTCCACTCAAGTATATGACTGACTTAGTGCCGGTATCAGGGGATGAACTCTAAAAATCACAAAACTGCCCCATTTTCACATATTAAATGTCAACCTTCTTTGTCAAGAACTCCAGCCTCGAACCTCCTCTTTCTTTTCAAACAAGACTGATTTGGGGACCCTTTGGGAGTGCCTTCGCAAGCACTGTTTCTCCTTCCCCTAAAGAGGCCCAAATGAGCTTCCACAGTTGGAAGGTGACAAGATGCCGTCCTTGCCTCAGTTTTATTATAGGCAAGAGGACTGTTCTGATGCCCAGAGAAAAACGTTTTCAGACCTCTGGAGTGTCCCTGCCTCAGAAGGCAAGAGTGAGAAATACCTGTCATCACAGAAAGTCACAAAACGCGTGAGGTAACACTGACTGGAAGCAGACAGCTTCAGAAAAGTACTCCTTACTCCAGACTTGTCATTTCTGCGTACTTTCTGTTTAGAAACCAAAACTAAGGGTTTGGGTTTTTTAAATTTGTGTCTTGGAGTTTAGCACATGCGGATACCAGGAATTTAATCACACGTAGAGACATTCTTTCTTTAAAGCAGATTTTTCAAAGTTTGACACACACACTTTCCCACTCAAGTAATTTCAGCTTCAGTGCAAAATCCTTCTAATCAGGTTCCATTCTTTTCTAAATTGTGGCAGAAGGCGTAAGTCTTGAATAAAGAAATCCCAACTCCAAGTGCAGCAAGGCAGGTTTTCTTGCTCAGTCCACAGGGGGAGGTTCAGCAACCCGGACTCTCTTCATCTGCACAACATCAGGGTAGTTTAGACTGCGTTGAAAATGATGTGGGTTACCTCATCCAGTTAGGGCACGAAGGCAGTGCAGATGCCGCTGAGGTTGCTTTAGGCATGCAAACTTGGCTTGTGGTGGCAGCCTTACCAGAACAGCCTGAAATTTGATATGGGAGGAAGAAGCCAAATGTTTCCCTAGTTAAATATTGAGCCCATTTTGACCTCTTCGCCACGGCAGAATGGCTCCTATCAGCGACGGGCGTAATAAGTCAAAAGCTCCCTTTAATACTCCGAACTTCGCTGTAGTCCTAGCTGTTGCGACACACAAAAACTGATCTCACCTGACTTGAACTGAAATTGGGCATCCAGTCAAGTCATCTCAATAACCCAGGGACCAAGAGAAAGACCTGCAAACCACATGGCATCTCCCTTTATTTGCTCACTCATCTTGAGATGGAACAGATGGAGAGCTATTTGCATGCACCTATTTTTCCAAGTCATCATGAAGGGAACGTAGATGTCTTACACTGGGCACCTCGACTGGAGCTTGACATGAATCTTACTGCAACCCCAGTCTGCACCTGGAAGTCAGGATGAGGTAGTTAGCTTGCTGCAAGTTCACATTTTCATTGCAGCTTACTTCCTTGAATTGATAAATCTTGGTATTTAATTCTGAAATTCTGCTTGGGCAAAGATACGCCTGAAATCAACGGCAGCTCTGTATCTCCAGTCGTGCAGGTAGCAACTATCGTTTCAGTGTTGTGTATTTATTGTATGTATTTTTCTTTCAGACTGCTTGTCTTACACGGCGCTAGATGTTTTATCAAAAAGGTGTTATGGGAAACAGAGATGCAAAATCATTGTCACTAGCCGGGATTTTGGAAGTCCGTGCCTACCTGGAGTGACAAAATACCTTAACGTCAGCTATGCATGTGGTAAGAGCAAATGCATGATCATTTTAAAGGCCTCATTCTGCAAAGCAAGACAGTGCCAAGTGGTGCACACATATGGAGAGACACACACACGTGTGTGTATCCTGGGCTGTGTCAGGAGAAGCGTGGCCAGCAGGGCGAGGGAGGGGATTCTCCCCCTCTACTCTGCTCTAGTGAGACCCCATCTGGAATGCTGTGTCCAGCTGTGGAGCCCTCAGCATAAGGCGGCTATCAACCAGTTGGAGCGAGTCCAGAGGAGACCACGAAGATGCTCCAAGGCCTGGAGCCCCTCTGCTATGGGGACAGGCTGAGAGAGTTGGGCTTGTTCAGCCTGGAGAAGAGAAGGCTCCGGGGAGACCTTATTGCAGCCTTCCAGTACCTGAAGGGGCTACAAGGAAGCTGGGGGGGGCTTTTTACAAGGGCCTGTAGTGACAGGACAAGGGGTAACGGGTTTAAATTGAAAGCGGGGAGATTTAGACTGGATATCAGGAAACAGTTCTTCCTGGAGAGGGTGGTGAGGCACTGGCACAGGTTGCCCAGAGAAGCTGTGGGTGCCCCATCCCTGGAAGTGTTCAAGGCCAGGCTGGATGAGGCTGTGAGCAACCTGGTCTAGTGGAGGGTGTCCCTGCCCATGGCAGGGGGGTGGAACTGGATGGGCTTTAAGGTCCCTTCCAACCCAAACCATCCTATGATTCCATGTACACAAAGGCTTCCTAAATGTCCCCTTCCTTTTAATACAGGAAGCTTATGGCATAGCGATACAAGAACCGTCAAAATGTGTGAACAGTTCAATGGGCAGAGCTGCACCTGATGTGAACTCAGGCATTAAGGGTTTGGGTTTTTACTATAAAAATACAATTGGCAATAATATGTAAAATATGTTTTAATATTTTGAGAAATACTATCAAAATAAGAGTCTGTTCTACAGAATTGAGAATTGTTCTACAGAACAGAGCTAGGAAAAATAACCCGGCATCGTCTGCCATCAGTGCAGGTAAAGCAGTCCAGCATAATTGAAGCACTGTGTACAAGCCCAGCGCTGAAACCTGATTCACACGAGCGCACCTACAGTCTTCTGCCTTGCGGGGGGATTTCCTTTCTCGTGGGCAAAGTCTCACTAAAAGTAAAGGTTTGAGGTTATACATCCCCTTCAGGACTGATGCCTACTTCAGCTCATTCCTCCAGCAAGAGGGAACAGTTTTCCATATTCTTTACCACAGACTAGTGTATTTACTTCAGGGGAAAGCAGAATTCCCTACAATCCTTTTTCTCAAAGGCAAGGGCCATGGGACAGCAAAGTGTAATGTCAATAAAGGTGAGAGAAAAGCGGTTGCAGAACTTCAACGTGGTGCCTCGTTGCGTGTTTTCAGGAAGGGCTGCGCGTGGCTTAAGCCTCGGACAGATTTCCTGGATCTCTGCTTTCCGCTGCTGTGGGGTGGAAGCGTGAGGGTCAGGGTGATTGCCTCTCACTCGCCTCGGCTTCAGCCGGAGGATGCGTAAAAGCTTTTTCACCACGTTACGGCTCTGCTCGCTGTGCACACTCGGAGAGCTGCCAGCCCTGCTCCTGGCTGGCTCTTCCTGGCCCGCAGGGCGTCACAGCCATAGCTCCACGGGGACCTATCACAGAGGCCTTTCGCAGCACCTCTGGCGGGTACGGTCAAAGGGCACAGGTTATCTGAGACGTGCTTTTGGGAACAGCAACGTAGGATCGATTACCAGATCACCGTGTACCTGAAGATCAGAGGAAACCGAGCCCTGGCTGCTTCCTTGCCGGCACGAGATTTTCAGTCTCCCCGTGAGTTAGTTGTCAGGGGAGGAGCACTGCTGTCATTCAGCTCTCTACTGTTGAAGAGAGCTGGAGATCTGCCTTTGCACTCATACGCCGTATTACTGCGCAGTTGCCTTCCTGCTGTAGTAACTTTCTGAATGAGTTAATGGCATTCTCTTTAATTAGATTAAGGATAATTATAGCAGGTCGTTCTTGCACCCCCGTGCACTAGAAAACCAGCGTCTGTTTGTTTGCAGTGAGGTTATGCATTCTGTTATGTAGTGAAGTGGTTTTGCAAAAACACGCGGGTAATAAACAGCGTTCTTGTGTGCTGCTGGCACATTTTGAAGACTTTGTCTTCTGCCAAATCCTACTGAGCTGTGCAATCTGAAGCATTAGCCAATGATGATTTGCAGGTCTAATTATTTTACAGATCATCTAGTGAACATGGGAAGAGTTTGGGCGTATTCCAGAATGCCATTTTACTTTCTTGCCCCTCACTAGAAGATCCCCACTAACCTGATGCTTCCCGAGATAAGGGAAATAGGCCTCCCCCTGAAGCGACAGGAGCACAACGGGGCTCGGAGTGCTATGGCCCACTTGAAAGTATTTCCATCATGGTCAGGAATGTGAAAAAATCATACTCCCCGCCTCAGCGGTCAGCAACCGTTTAGGGCTAGTGTGTCTGGCTGCTTTTTTATTTTTGCAGTTAATTCCTGCTAGAAAAAACTTAGCAGGAGCCAGGAGGTGCTGGTTTCTCACAGTCTCAGTGCCCCCAGTGACCTGCTCAGCAGCATCTCGTGTCTGCACGAGGTGACAACTCCCGGCCCTTGCTGAGGTTGGACCTCAGGAGCCTCTCTTGGGCCACGCAGCCTCTGACACCCAGCGTTGTGTCTGCACTCCCTGGATGCCATTCAAAGCCTTTCCTGTGGGCTGCCTTTGGCAGCTTGCGGCCCGCGACTGACTCCTACCCTACTTGACAAAGTAGAGCTGGCACGAGTTGTAGTAGAGAAGTGATTATCTTGATAAAAATTCCGCGTGCTAGCACCAGTTATTCTGTTCGGCAACCTGGTGCAGCCTACCCTAGTTAATGTCCTCGTGTCTGAACTGAAGCCATAACGAAAATTAACAATGCAAGCAGTCAGGAGCTTTTTTTGTCCATGCCGTTTGGAATGAAGCATCCCCCTACAACAAATATTTGAATGGCATATTAAATAGCCATTCAAACACGATGGGAAGCCATGGGGAAAGGATTCGGTCCTGTAGCAAGCAGTGGCATTCCATCCCTGGGACGTTCCCCCTGGGAGGGAAGCAGGAGGAACCTCAGCACAGGTGAAGGAGCCCCAGCCCGGGCACCAGGCCACGCGGCAGGAGCTTCAGGTCACACGACGCCGCTGGGGACGGTGCGTCCTCCCAGGACGTTGTTCATAGCACGTGCACGTTGTTCGTGACAGCCAGGCCTGCAGATTCAGCGTGCACTCTGAAAGCAAACCAACCTGCTCACTGCTTGCCTCATGCACCAACAAAAATGTTCTGCCACTGGAAAACAGTTAAGAATTACGATGAGGTACCAGCCAAAATAGAAATGAGCTCATTCTCCTCTATCTCTGTCGGCCTTCTATTGCAAACAGGAGCTGAGTCCCAAAAAAATTCCTTCATCAGGAAAGGAAATAGCTATGACTTTGAGCCCACACACAAAGAAAAGTTCTGCTCAGAAAGAAGTGCTATTTTTAGTTGTTTTTCAAACGAAAGCTATGCTAAGCCACAAACCTCGGTCTTCTCTGTTCAGTTTAACTTTCCTTAACCCTGTTTATTGGCAAATGTTTCTGTGCGGGACAGAGGTGAGCTTCATACTTGGAATTTCTTCCTTTCCCCCCTCACATTGGCCTGACAATCAATCAATCTGCCTTCACACAGGACAGGGAACAGGTGCCAAGACCTGGGTATCTGAAGGGCCCATTCATCTAAGACAGAATATGTGAGCTCTCAGTGTCTGCAGGATGCACCTGCTTTTAGCTCTTTTAATTGTTTCAAGAAGAGTGTGAAAACCTACCAAGGGAAAAAATTAATGATATGGGGAAGGATGCAGCCCACTCCCACCCAGTGCATCTCTTCCCATCCTGCGCACCTTCCTCCTCGGTGACCACTTTACAATCTGATTGTAGCCCAGTTTATCCCAAATTCCCAGGCCAATTTTGTCTGCTATCCACTGGTTGGCACAGCCCTTGCAGGGTGGAAAGCAAGGGGGCGGAAAACAAGGGGGCAGGTCCTTGTGCTGCATGCAGCTGCCCTGGTGTTCCTGGAGCTCCACACAGGCTGGTGTGTGAATCCAGTCTCAGGTCCGGAGCTGCCCTTACGGATCCCTAGCAGGAAACTGCAGCACTCTCTGTCCCTTTTGGTGTTTCACTGAGCTTTACGTGAAAATGGTTGGCTCTACCAGTGTGTCCCATCCCTCAGGCTCCCTCTGCCTGCAGCACTTGCCCTTCTGGGCCCACCTCACATTCCTTTCAGCCTTCTTCCCAGAGAGGGAGCAGCTCTGGGCCACTGAGGAAGCTCAGACCCGGAGGCAGCCACCCACTCGGATCCCTTTGATACAACTGTCAGACACCCAGTTAATAAACCCAGGGTTAGCAGTGGGATTGGTAATTAACTGGGAACGTGGTTCCTAAAACTAACAGTACACAATTTGTCTTCCATCTTTTCAGTCCCCAAATTTATCCTCACGGCTTTCAACCCCCCAGTCACTGACAGCGAGTCTTCCGTCAAACAGAACGACGGTAGGTACCATCAGAAAATGACCGTTGGCAGCTCTTTTTTGTCTTTGGTCGAAACAGGGCATTTTCCCACCGCAGAGCTTGGGCTGAGGGAGGTGGGACAAGGTAATGGAAACCCTGCTGAAGCAGCTGCTCTTCCCCTCGGAGGGCAGCGTGTCAGGCTGGGAGCGGAACGGGACACGAGCGCGGCCCCGCTGCCACAGCAGCGCTGCGACATGAGTGACCCGTCCGGACCTACCCATAACCGGCGCGCTGTCTTTCACCTGTGATGGGAAAAGTAAAAGTGAGACAGCAGTTGGTTAGGGCAAAGAGTCTCTGAAGAGTTCTGCCAACACCTGCTCTTCTTAAAGGCAGCACAGCTAACGATGTGGCGCATTCGCTGGCGTCAGTACCGGGAGCGTATTGTGGTGATTGGGCTGGGAAGTCCATTTGAGAGCTGGAAGCTTAATGGAAATAAAAAATTATTTCAGAAAGCCTGATGGGAATAGGCAAGGAGTTTCGCTTGGTAATTCACTTGCCATTTTCTAGATGTTCGATAGTTCCAAAATGTTATTTATCCTTTATTTCAATATTTATTTATCGAACATTGTTTTGTCTCATGTTCTGCGAGGTTCCCGTGACCTGCCTGTGCTTTAGGCAGACTTGTTTAGAAGTTATTGTGTGAATGTCATCATCATCTATGACATGATTGATTTTGCGTTACCTACTTGTGTCACAGATGCTGACCTGGATCCAAAGGAATCAAGACTTCCAAAGAAAGATGGAATTATTTTTAGCAACTCCTTGGCTACATTTGCATACATTAGAGGTAGGAAAAGGAGGCTGAAATTGTTTGGCTCATTAGATCATGGCATTTGGGGAAAAGGGAGAGTCAGTTCAGAAGGTCACAACTGGTAATCCCATGTTTATAGTAATGATATTATTACAATATAATCACAGCCTTGTGGATGGGACAATCGAGGCATAATTGATATTTATAGGATATTTTCCATCTTGAAGGATCCAATGTCTTTTAGAGACTGCAGCCAAGGCATTTTTTAATGAATATTTTCAATGGGAACTGTTGGTTGTTCAGTATTTTTGCAAACTTGGTCCTGGTCTGGGAGCAGCGCTGGAGACATCCATTTTTGGAAACGTCGGTTTGCATACATGTAAGGATCATCGAGGAGCAGTTAAAAAAAACCAACCAGCCCAAACCCAGCCATCTCTGGGATGGGACATGGCGGGTTTTGCAACTTAGCAACGCTAAGGCAAATGCTGTTTAGGCAAATAAATCGGTGACCACCAGATCTCTCGCACCACAGGGGTCACCAGGTTTGGCAGTGAGCAAAGGCTGATGCTGAGAAGTGACCCGAGAGTTAAGATTACTGTGCTTCCCGAAAATGCCAAGAACCACACAGCAGTCGGGCATCATCCACAGCTTTTTATGGGCTTTTCCCGCCAGCACGAAGGGCAGCCACAGCCTGCCGGCACAGGGAGACACACAATCCCTGCCAGCGGCGCCTGGCTGCCCCCAGCAGCTCCTCCAAACCCCACCACCCTTGAGACCTCCCTAGCAACACCCCAAGCAGCCAGGGCTGGCTTTTACAACCTGTCGAGGAAGGCCGTTTCCACATCTCACTTGTGGCCATACCGCAAAGTGATCTCAGACTGTGTCGTGGAAGAGAAATGCTCCTTACCCAGCCTGGCCTGGAGACGCTGCCGTGGCTCCGCAGAGCCCAGGGTTGCTCTTCCATTGGCCCCTCTTCATGAGGGTAAGGCCCGTTTTGGCAGGACGGCTGGAAAAAAAAGGGGTATGTTTTTGGAAGCTGGTCGAGAATGCTAATAAGCTGCTAATAAGAAGATGGGCTAATGTTATTTTATAGTGTTATTACGAGGCTGGGATTTTTGCACAGTTTGAAGAGGCCGAGACGGCAGCATTCAGACTGCAAGGGCAGGGTGGTTTTAGTGCGCGACAGAAAAAGCCTCCCTCCACCCCGAGTCCCCCCCGGCACCTGCCGCCGTTTACAGCTACCTAATGCGGGATGCTTTGGAAACGGCAGCTGGCTTGTTTGTAGCTGGACTTGAGCAGAGTCTGTGAAGTGTTTAAGCACTGGCTTTCTGATTTCAGATCACCCTGAGAGAGCTGCTCTCCTGTTCATGTCCAGTGTTTGCGTGGGATTAATCCTCACGCTGTGTGCTTCGGTGATCCGCGTGTCGTGCTCCAGTGACCTCCAGAAACTGCACGGAAAGAAGGAACGCTTGGTGCCGGGAAGTGACAGAGAGTGCGAGAACAGTGAAAACGAGGAGGAGGAAGAGGAAGAGGAGGAGGAGGAGGAGGATTCCTCCCATTCAGACGTCCGGGATGAGATAGCGGGACTTTACAGACCTTCATACTCAGGTTATAATTCAGCAGACGCGGCGGAACTGGCCGAAAGGATAGAGCGCAGGGAGCAGATCATACAAGAAATTTGGATGAGCAGTGGTTTAGACATGACACCTCCTAGAAATATGAATACGTTTTATATTAACGAACAATAAATGGCTTATTTTGGACGACGCCCTAGCCCCTTTTTTTAAAAAAAAAGAAATGTACCTTCTGTGAAGGAACATTTGTATCAGTGCATATAATTATTTGTAAAGTAAGAAGAAATGTATGCAATAAAAGGAGAGTTTCAAACGCTTGGCTGGCTGTAAATCATTCTGCACAAAACCACTTTTACAAGCTTTCTTAGTTTTAAGTTATGTTGTGATTACTTTTCACTGTAATTTGGGATCAGCTACCACAGGGAGGGTAAGGAATATTAAAAAAGGAGAAAAATATTTAAGCAGCATCACACGGAGAAACACCTTCTGCGTTAGGATATGACGCTTGCAACCCGTTAGTCTGTCGCTGTTCGTAAATTACATGAGAACGCGCTCTATCGATCAGAAATGTGGGTATTATTAAGAGCGTGAGCAGGACAAAGCAAAACTAAACACAAGTTCTTCAAGCTTTTCTGCTGTTCCCAATCTTTCCCTAATAAATCCCGTTCCTCTGGTCACAGTGATCCTGGCTACAAGGGGATGACGTTCTGCTCGCTTGAGCCCAGTTGATGCGGTTCCTTAGAAGAGAGACGTGAAAGAAGGTCTCTCTCTGGGCTGGGAGGTCTGGAGACCAATCTGCAGAGGAGCGCCCGGTGTTTCAGTGTAAACTTGCATGGTTTGAGAGTTATTTTCGGCGGTAGCAGCCCTCCTGACTCATCCCACAGCACCCGAAGTCGGGCACACCGGTGTAGAGAGATTTCACAATACCCAAGTCTACCCCTTCTTTTATAAAGCACGTAGCCAGCAGATGAGGTGAGCCCTGGGAAGAAAAGCACCGCTACAGCACGGACTAAGGGCAAGAATCAGTCTGCTTTCGAGACCGGCAGTGCCCTGCTGTTAAGGGAAACGTCACCGTTCAACCGTCAGAAGATACCTGCCCGAGACGTCACTCTGCTGCTGCCTGTGCTGGCAGATTTGTGAAGCACAAGCTCGAAAACGGCTGCTTTTCTAAAAGCCCCGTGAAGTTGACACACACAGAGAACACATTCCTTCCAAAGGGAAACGCCGTGTGCGTTGTTCTGATATTAAGGCGTGGCTTAGAGCCAGCGCTCGGTTGAAGGTTACATTCTCAGGATTTCACCTGAAGATTGTTCAGCCTAGTCAGGTTTGGTTTCAGTCGGACAGAAAATTAAATCAGAAACGTATCTAAGTTGAAAACACAACCTTCCTGTCTTTAAATAAAACGTCTCCAATATTTTAACTGCACTCCATAGGGAATTTACTGAACAAAAGGAGGAAGAATGTCACTTCCTATTGGTAATACTTCGTGAGTTCATTGCGCTTTCCCGCTCCGACGCTGTGCGCCCGGGTAGAGCGAAGTAGTAGGAAACATTTGCAAAGAAAAAACCAACAGTGACACGACTTGTCATTTCCTACTGATACAAAGTCGAATTAAGCATGGGAAAACTTTAAAGGGAGGAAGGGGGCTTGCTCCGATGACTAAGGCGCAATCCCGTGCTCAACTGGAAAAATCTTAGCAGCGATTAGCATCCTATCGGCGGAAGGAAGAGAGGTTGAGGAGATGGACGGAGACCTGAGGTCACCGTGGCACTGGGAAACTGCACAAAATGCTCGGCACGGCCCAGGAGCCTGGCTGCGCGCCCACTGGGACTGGGACTGGACTCTCCCCCACTCTGATAGAAAGTCATCACGGCCCGCGCCGCCGCATGATACTGGTGAATGGGTTTTGATCTGGCAAAACCCCGTGCCTTTGTGCTGAGGGTGGAAGAAGGCAGGTTTTCCTCTTGCCGGCCCTGTGGGTACGTGTGGGACAGCTCTGGTCAGGAGCTGGCTCCTTCCTCCTGAGTCATGGGGGCAGGTGCCACCCATTTCCTGGTCAGAAAGAAGGGGAACTGATCTACATCCCAACAATTCCCCCTGCTGACAGACTGTACTAGTGAACACATGGATCCTCCTCTTCTTGCTGACCCTCGGAAGAGAGCAGGCTGGGCTCTAACACATGGTGAGCAGGGCTGAGGGCAGGGGCTCCTGGGGCTGCTCCTTCCCCAGCGCAGGGGCCTACTCCGGCGGTCTTCCCAACACGCTGACCCCCAGTGAAAGTGCCTCCTGAAGAGCCGGGGGCCCACAGGCCAGCTGATCTATTGGTGGAAGTTATCTGTCTGGCAGTTAATATTTATACTCACTAAAATTTGTTATCTTTCCCCATTCTTTATCTGTAAGCCCCTGTGAGGTTATAGTCCTGAAGCTGACACCCTTACAAAACCCTGGAGTTAGTCTTTCCACCAAACTTTCACTTTGCTCAAGCCTAGGTAAAATTAACCTCTCCTAGAGGTGGCTGCAGAATCCCAGAAGGGGTGAGGTTGGGAGGCATCTCCGGAGGGCACCTGGTCCAACACCCCTGCTCAGGCAGGGCCACCCAGAGCCAGTTGCTGTGCCCAGATGGCTTCTGAGTATCTCCAGGGATGGAGACTGCGCAACCTCCCTGGGCAACCTGTGCTGGGGCTCGGTCGCCTTCACAGGGAAAAAGCATTTCCTGACGTTCAGAGGAACCTCCCGCGTTTCAGCCTGTGCCCACAGCCTCTGGGCCTGTCCCTGGGCGCCACAGGCCCTTTCTCTGTTGTTTTGTTCACTTCATCCATGCACATCTTCCATTTGCTAGCCCTGCTTCAGTTCCCAGCTGAAAACAGGGATGTCCAT
This sequence comes from Rhynochetos jubatus, assembly GCA_027574665.1. Classification (NCBI taxonomy): domain Eukaryota; kingdom Metazoa; phylum Chordata; class Aves; order Eurypygiformes; family Rhynochetidae; genus Rhynochetos; species Rhynochetos jubatus. The sequence goes on from CM050649.1 coordinate 36,835,272, forward strand.
TCCTGGCGATGAAGCAACCCAAGTGGCAGCAGATACCTGTCTGTAACTTGTCTGTTAGGCCTTTCCTTGGAGAAAACTGCAAAATACTTCACTTTTCCCAACTCTCATCTACTTTTGCAACCCAGGGGAAAGAAATCCTTTGTATTAAAGTGAAAATGAGTGATTTATTTTTCTGTTACCTTTGCTTATTTTCCTGTAAATGACTTAACAGGCCTGACTCCCTCCTGATTTTCCTCCCTGCCTGCTGCCACAGGCGGGCAGTAAAAGATTTCCTCGGGTGCCAGAGAAGAGCCTGCTTCCCAATATGGAGCATTTCACAGCCTCTGGGAACGTGTTCTGCCAAAAAAAAAAAAAAAAAGCGCTTAATAACACACGCCTGTTTAAATGTATCCTCAAACGTGGTGGCAAAGCCGTATCGTGAGCCCCGGCACCAGGAGTACCTCGGCAGGGTAAGGAAAAGCAGCTTTTGCTCCAGAACGGGAGATCGAGCTTCACTGAGGAGCTGTTCCCTTGACTGAATTGTTTATGGTCCGAGCTTGGGTTGCTATTTTCTTCCTTTCGCATAAACTTTCCAAGCCTAATTGAGGAAAGCTATCCATTAGTGGTTCACCTCGTTCCCAAACGTTCACCGTTCGCGCTGCTCTGAAAGCCAGAGCGCAAACAAACCAGGCAAAACCTGACACACTGAATTATTCCCATCGTTCTGAAGCGAGACCCTCTGCGGAAAGAGCATCCAGCGTGGAAAACGGAAAATTATGGGGGAATGTCCTTACCTGACCCAAGCCCACACAAATCACAGCTGGATGGGGGAACACAGCAGATGTCAGCTCAAGGGAAACAGTGGGGACAGGGGAGCCAGGCTCGCTCCGACGGCAGGTCTGCTTTACCGGAACAGGAGCGGTGGTAAGAAGCAATTGGATTTGGCTGGTTATTAGTGGGATGTGTGGACTGTAAAAACAAGAAGCAGAAATGTTCCATCCAGTATCCACTTCGTTTCCAAGCTAAGGGCAGGAATATCATTGCGGAGGATGCCATGGGGCACAGCAGCAACGCTACGGGGCAGGCTTCAGCACTAGCAGCTGGATGAAGTTTCAGCAGTAAAAACCCTGCAACTGCCCAGAAAAGCAGCCTCAGGAGAAAATCTTTCAAAGGAGAGCTTGTAGGGCATTTGGCCGTGACCGTTAGGCTCACACTACGTGCACAGCTCTGGGAACGGCGTGCATTCGTAAATTCTGCCTTTAAAATAACCCAGTTTTCTCCACCCAAGAATCCCTGGGTGAGGTCGCAGGAAGCAGTAAATAAATCCTCCCGAAACCTGCACCTTTTCTCAGCAGCCGCTCAGGTGTGACGCTTAACACACGTGTGGCACCGCAGCCAAAACTCCCCGGCGTCACCCCAACGATTCCGCGGGCGGCGTCTGTGATCGGCGGGGCGGCCCGCTGGTGCCGGGGGCGGCTGGGGAGGAAGGCGCGGGCAGGGCTGGGGCCAGCCGGGCTGAGGGCAGAGCCTGGAGCAACCTGGGAAAGCAAAACCGTACACACATGAGCAGGGAGCCAAGGAGCGAAACTAGGTGTGGAAACGACGCGGTTGGCTTCATCCGCACGCTGGGAAGCCCGAGGGGGAAATGACCACAACGGCCCCTTTTGCAAGGGGTGTGGCTGAGCGATGGAGAAGTCAAGCATGGACCAAGGCAGGGCGTTTCACGTTGCCTGCGCCATCATCTGCGGTGGGTTTTCTCGGGCTCCCACCCAGACCCTGTGAAGCAAACGGGGGTCGCTCTGCAGTGAGCTTTGAGGCTTGCGGCTTCTGGCGGAGAAAGAAGCAAATCCCAGCTTGATGTTCCAAACAGCTCTGGTGACGCCCTGGGCAGGCATCAGACGCCAGGATTGTGCCATCAAGCACGGGGCACCTGAGAAATACGCAGCAGGGGGGTTATAATAGTGATCATCCATTAACAATCCCTGTTGGCAGAGCAATTACGTCTGTAGAGGATCACCGGCGTGCCAGCAGCGGGATGAGCGCTGACGCATCCCTGTACAAGTCCACAGATTCTTTTTTTAAGACGGTCGTGTTCTTTAGGCCCTGTATTTTTAAGACCCAAAGACATGACGGTAATGCTCAGTCTCCCTTCTTCTGCGGTAGCGAGAGCTTGAAGGTATCAGCCAGAGCTCACACCTTCCTGCGGTAGCGTCCACCAGCTGGCAGGTAAGGATCTGTAGGAAGCCCTGGTAGGTCTAGTCACAATGGAACCGCCTGGTTGTTTCCCTTCAAAAAATCAAACCCCTGATCTTGTTTTGAAGCTGGATCTAGTTCAGAAACATCCCCATACAACAACATTTAACTGCAGCATGGTAGCACTTGGCTGTATTACTCAGCTTTTGCTGAGAGCTGCTCTCACAAACATCTCCCTTGGGATAAAACAATAATTCACGTGGGTTTTTTTTCCTTAAGGAAGTGCCAGATTTCCTATTTTTGCTATGAATTTCCTCATTCTCAAGACAACCCCTCTACAGCAGCCCATACTCACTGGAGCACGGGACAGGCACAGCCCTTGACGCAGGCGGGCAGGTGGGTTTGGGTGAGGCACGGTTGTGCTCCCAGTATGTATGTGCAGCGGGGGCTGGGTGGCGAGGAGGGGCGGCCTGTGGGTGCCCTGGGCCACCACTGGCAGCCGTCACCTTGAGATGGTGGGCAAGGACAGGAACGGCCATAGGAAAGGCACAAGTTTGCGCTCTTGGTGACTCCTGACGGGGCAACAATGACAGCCCGGCCGGCAGCCATACAATTCATTGTAGCTTCCTCCAGGACTGGCGTGCCAGAGCACATGGGCCAGGGAAGTCACCGGCAGCCAGGAAATCCTCCCGTCTGCTGGCAGGGAGACCTTGCCGCCCATGGTGACGAGCATCCTCTGCTTTCTGGCCCCAGCAGGACAGACCGTTGCAGGCTCCCGGCTCCGTGGGTGCTGAGCAGGAATGAGAGCTGCACCCCAGCAGGATGTCGGTGCTGCCAGAAACTGGGGCTCCAGCTCCCTGCACCCACTGGGCCCCCACCTCCAGTATGGAGTCAGGCACTGGGAGCTCTCTGCTCCCCCGGGGTCACCCCTGCAGCAGGGGCAGCCCTGTGCAGAGGCCCCGTCTCGCAGCCATGCATTCCCCTCCTGCCACTCAACTCAGCACAAGGGTTTGGGGACAGAGCAGGGGGGACAGAGAGGGGAAAATAATCAGGAAATGTCACCAGGGTGCTTTAAAACACGCTGCGTATATCTGGCTCACCTGCTCTAACACCTTCCAGTACGGCAGTCAAGTCCCAGTAGCCCGGTGGCTTTTGCCTGTGACCCTCATGTAAAACAAAACGGGAAAACACGTTTGCAGAGCCAGGAGAACCCACTGGTGGGCGCGGGGCTGGCAGACACCTAGAACGGCGCCGGCGTTGTGCCAGGGCCGAGCAGCGCCTGAGGAGCAGCACCCAACCCGCACCCCGGGGGAGCGGAACCGACCTCCCCAGGGCGCAGCACCCAGTGCCCGTGCCTTGCTTCCTCTCGCACTCCTGCTCGAGGAAACCTCAATAGCACGTTGAGGACTGTAACGGCATTAGCCAATCTCACACCCCATGATACAAATTTGCATTAATCAGGGTGGCGATAGGGCCACAAAATAAACATTTTAACAACGTTCCACTGCGCGCGTCCTTTGATGGAGAACGGATTTTCCCTCCAGAAAGCTGTCAAACTACCAGAAATAAGCAGTTTAGAAGAAAGATAAAATGCTTTCGCATGTCTGCAAACCTACGTGCGGTGTTCCTATCTCACAATTCTCCAATCCTTTAGCGCAGATATATAAATACCTATAGGCTTTGCTTTGTTCCCGTAGGCTTTCATCCTTCTCCAGTGGGTTCATTCCATTTCAGCCACAGCAAATGAATCCAGCAGGTCCACGGGCGCTGCTGGGAGAACTCCCAAGAGCAGTGATCCTATGGACCGTTTTCTCAGCTAAAGAAGGAAATGGCCAATTACAGCAGTCCAAGGTACGTAGAATAAAATAGTTTCTTCTCCGTTCATTACTTCCCATGTCTGATGTTCCGTCGCTCTGAAAGAGGAAATGACAGTATTGTAAGGACCACAGTCAAAGTCCTGTTCCAATATCCCCCTCAGAATCCTCCGTGTAACGATGGTTTAAAAGCCCATTTTTCACTGAGACAGTAACCCTCGACAAGTCTCGGAAATACAGTAAAGCTTCTTGGGCTCCTTTGACACATGTGCCAGCTGCAGAGAGGGCTCTCTGGGAGCAACACGTGACAGTTGTGTCACAGAAAGCCACTTACTCGGATGTGCAGCAGGGTTTAATGAGCGATATCTAGGGACTATAGATACAGTCTTCTGCTGAGGTTATTTTCACTCTGCCTCCTCTGCTACTGAATACTTTGCCTGGTATCAAGGATGTAAAATCAAATGGCCAAAGGCCAGCGATGACTTCAGTTATTTACAGGACTGGGAGCCGACAGAACAAACTCCTTGGGATAATACTTATCTAAGATGAAAGCTCTATTTGTAAGAAGGATTCAGTTGGATATTTTCAAGCATTCATTATAACTGATCCAAAACATCTGGGGCTATTCCTGCCAAGGCCACACATCTGAACACAGTTACGACAAAGTAATAAAAAAAAAAAAAAAAAAACTTACTTTCAAAGCACAGTGAGCCAGCAAATAAATCCTGGGGCGCATAAAAGCCCATAAAAATATACAAGTGGGAAGGTCACGTTGCAGTCCTCGATCCCAGAGCAGATCTCCACCATGGGTAGCTTATGGGCAGTCCATCTTCTGGGAATCTCCCTCCCAGGTTGGCAGAACCAACACCACGCGGCACAGCTGGCCATCCTCAGCCAGCTTGTTAAACAGAAAAGATGGGATTTTGGGGAGGGGGCAGTGTTGTCGCAAGAAGCACAAGAAACAAAGCGATCCCTGGGGGAATTAAGTTTGGGAACCGTAGGTTCTAACTCTCCCCTGGACACAAAACATGCCAGGCTGTCACACAGCTTGTTTTAAAAAATTAGAAACAGGGCTGCGTTGTTTCTGGCTGCCAAAAAGGCATAAATATTTTAGAAGGTTGCTGGAAAAGAGGAAAACAAATGTGCAACAACCCTAAGTCATTAATCTATAAACAGTAGTTTGATTTTTTTTTTTAACATAGATATATATAATTGCCCAATCAAAATAATTACTTTCAAGGCAGGTCCTGTTCTGAAATTTGGGCCCACAGACAGCATTCGTACAATCCCTGTGAAACCCACTGAGGAGCTCATCGCAAAAGAGAGAGGAGAGGAGGGAGAGGTTCTCTACAGGTAGAAGCCCCTTGAAAGCCCCAGCAGCAGCCCTGGCAACCCGGGCTCCTCACAGCCAGCAGGACTGGCCAGAAGCCAGAGCTGGGTGACTCGACACCTCCACAACACGACTGGTATGATTTTGTAATGATTTCACCAAGTGCTCCCAATCCCAGTGATGAATCGAGAACGTTCACCCTCCCACTGTGCGTTGCAATGCCAGTAAGAAATAAAGCATTTCCAGATTTCCTTCATCCTTCGATGACGGCAAAGGGGCACATTGGGCAAAAAGCCTTCAGCTACGGGAATGGTTAAAAGACTCCAGAGTTGTACAGGACATCGGTTTTCATCTGACACAGTGGCAGAACAAAGCATTCTCTTAAAACACGCTCTATTTTCTTGCCACACAGAAATAATCCCAAGTAGTTTTTAAATATAAAATATTTTAAGTTTTGCAAATTACACAAATCCCACATACTGATATTTTTTTGTGAAAACACATGTCACTGTAAAGTTAATAGGAGAGAAAAACTACCAGACACCAAACTTTCCTAAAAGAATCAGAGATTGAAGTACAAACACCATCAATAGTTCACCGAATGGGCATTATTTATCTCTTCTGTATTCATTCATCCGGCTGCGAGTTCAGCAAACACGTCAGTTTAACTGGACCAGTGTCTCTTCAACCACACTAATGCTTACAGAAAATGATGGCGTTCTTCATCATCAAAAAACGACCAGCAGAACACTGCCTCTGTTATTTTACAAGGCCTCAAAGGAGCAGAGAGATTTAAGCCAGGAGTACTGAGGTTTGTGCATATGGAGGGCCACAGCCAGGTATTTGCAGGGGACAGTCAGTGACTGCAGGATTTGCTTGTGCCCTGTTGCGCTGGCAGGTCTGGCAAGGCAGGAAGCTTCTGGCTGACAATATCTCAGATGTTTGTGTTTCCAGGTGTCTGTGCCACTAATCCCTCCTGACATGAGGATCATGGCATGAGTAAGACAAAAATCTATCAATGAAGAACGTCAAAAGCAGGTGTAAGTTCAGAGAGCAAACATAACCCACCAACTTCCAGAGTGCTGAGCAGCCCAAGCACCACAGTGCCGCAACGTGGCACCTGCAAAGAGTATTTCACATTAACGTTTGACCTAAACTACGAGCTGATGAGCAACGGTCCATTCTCGAGACTGGTGTAGCTTGCGAACACGACGTAGCTTGGCTCAGGTGGAAAGGAAGCGCGGGTGTGCAGGGGCAACTCGGTATCCTGCAGTCTATTGCCAACTGCAAACCCAGCGTGCTCAGCTCATCTTGCCTTTCTGTGCCGCGGAACCGGAAAGGTGGGTGTTCTCGGCTCCCTGCTGCCCTAGGAACAACTGCCTCGGGGTGTGAACACAGACATCATTTTAGCCGTTGGCTGTCAGTGCTCACATCGGTTTACCTCTTTTGCAGCACTCAGTTGATCCTCACACAGAATTTTCAGGGCTTTCCACTGCTCAGCGACCTGCCTCCAGAGAAAAGCACCTCCTTTAAGGACATGGAAATCCAAACACGTAAAACTTGAGCAACTCATTTCTAAACATTTATTGTCTACCTACATAATTGTAGAGATTTAATTGTGCATTAGTCATCCAGAGTATCCCAAACCAGAATCCTACCATCAAAAACAGACACAACGTTCGCTTCAAGTCTAGTGGCACCTCCTTTGTTCGCCTCGAAACCCAGAACTGACTGATGGTGCATTTCAGGAACGGGAACAGGATCTTAAGCATCAGGCATATAGTGGAAACACTCTCCCATAAAACCTGTGATTTCTCATTTCAAAATGCTGGTTTGTTAGAAACTAAGCACTTTTAACCCACTCACAGCCTTAGAAGTACTTTCATGTTAGAGATCTTGCCCTGCTAAACCTGGGTTTATTGTACCTAACCTACTCGCAACCGATGCTTAATTCCACAAACATACTTCTGCTGATCTTTAGATAAAAGCACCATGGCTAACAGCTTGTTACACTGAAGGAGACCACTAGGTTGGCTGCCAGTGCCAACGAAAACTAAACCAAAAGAACGAAAATGAAGCATTCCACAAGGATTTTTGTGTTATTTGTGTTTCTATAAAAACACTTCTTTAAACAACTGTTTAGAGGCCAACCCATTTTAAAAAGATAGTTTAGAACTGGCTATGTTGAAATCCAAACAAGCACATAAAAATCACTAACCTTCACTGGATTAGCCTGGGAAAACTGATTTCTTATAAAATAAATTACCTTCTACAGACCGCACGATCTAAAAGAAATGGAAGACTCGGGAAGGAAGTATAAAGACCACTCAGAACAATATCAAATATTCTGCTGCATATACTGTAGATATATTATCTATGAAATAGTTTAATATTTCAATATTCAAATTACAGGCTTCTAACAAAATAACAAACCTCAAGAGAACTGATTCTATTCTTTGCAGAGACAAGTGCATCTACTGAAAATCTAAGGCTGAAACAGGCATCTGCTACAGAAGGGACAATTTCAGCTTCTGTCCCCAGAATCTACGGCACAAAACACAACTCATTGCAAACAAGTGAATCAACCAAACAGCTTAAAGAGTCGACAAGGTGCTTGCAGAGCTTCATCTTGGCCCCCACTTGATGTCTTTTACACCATGAAATTGCCTTTTCAAAGCATGGTTGTCTGCCCACTCAGCATTTAAAAACGAGTCGTCGTCATCCTCTTCTAGTTTCTGCAAACAGAACCGACAGGTTAAGGTGGCAGTCATGAGCGTAACCTGTGCTTAAGTACCTACAACGGTGCAGCTGACAGGCAGTACAAAAAGACACAGTTACCTTAAGTTCCTCCTGCTTTCTGTAGTAATACAGCATCATCTGTTTTTGCTCTTCGTGACTAATCAGAGGTTCACGCCCTGGAGCTCCTTGTCCTTTCTGAAAGGGAAATCGTAACTTTTATTTATGACTGCACTTGCGATACAAAAGAGAAGCTGCTCTGCAAAGATAGCCAAGTCTTTCTTCAGACAATAGGATTTCTCAAACTTAATATGGTCATTCAGGACAGGAAAATAAACGCTGAGAAACTTCTGCATTCAAGCAAGAATCATCTTTTCATCTCAGCGGCTGAATCATGCTGTCAGTTTTGTGGACATCGAAGGAAGCTGCAAGCAGGATCAAGTCTACTTTACTTAAACTTCTGCTCTAAACGACATGATAAATCTCTCTGCTTTAAGACCGTTTTACATGTCTCAGGATGGGCTCATCCATCTTTAGCTCCCTTGATAATACAGACTCACGAGGGCATATGACTTAGTAAAAACAGGGAGGGAAGGCAGTTACAAAACACTCCAAATAAAAGAAATTTTATTTGTTACTATGAATAAAAGAATTATTTTTTTTTCCCAGGCAGCTGTCCTCATGGAAGAAATGATGCGCACAACAGAAAATAGCTGATGACAGCTATTGTCAACAGCAAACAGAACAGTTTGAACAGAGATGGTGAATCCTCTCTGGAACAAAAAGGGGCTGAGGTGGTTTAAATTAGCTCCCCAAACCAAGAATGCAGGCATCCCTTGTCAGACAGAAAACGACCATGAGGTCCATCAACTAATTAAACAGTAAGACAGCTTTCCTGGGAGCCTACTCTTTAATGGCTGTTGAGTTGTCACACAATTTTTCAGTCACCCTGATAGGAAAGAGAAAGCAATTCTGGTCTTCTAAATGACAAACACATAAATCACTGATCTTTGAGGAATTCTATTGCAGACACCTGCAGGTAACAACATCTGCCATAAACATTTATGCTTTCTGTGGCAGAGCTCTCTCTGACATGGAGGTGAAACGCAGCTCCAGAATAATTCTGAGCTATGGGCCAGTACTCTGAGATACTTGGCATTCACAAAAGCACCCTCTGAATGCGATATTACATATATATATCCACACACATTTACACACACACGGACAGGGTGAGCATCTTCTGACAAAGCTCTGAAAGCAAACTGAAACACCAAACATTCTTCCCTTGAGTACGGCATTCTCAGCAGACATGAACACAACCGAGCAGTTAGTACAAAATCACTTTGTCCAAAGCAATAAGGAACAGTCCCAGTAGCTTGGTACTAATTCTGATATTGCAAGAACATGACCATAGTGTCAGACACCAGTATACACTTCATGACTGTCTTTTGCTGAAGCATCAGGTCCCTGCCCATGGCAGGGGGTTGGAACTAGATGATCTTTAAGGTCCCTTCTAACCCAAACCGTTCTGTGATTCTATAAAACTGAGGAGCAGCAGGAGATCTTTGCCTCATCTTAGCTCACTGCTCCAGAGGATGAGTCAGACGTGTTCTCAATTAATACAGAAGGCATCATCTGCTTCACCACGTCTGACAACTGGGTAGTCTCACTTTAATAAAATTCAGCTGGGAGCTTTAGGTGTGCTGGAGGAGACAGCGCAATGGGTGGTGCAGGCCCAGCAGCCTGTCCTTCTTTCTGGCACCCAACGAGCTCTCACTGAACACTTTGGGAGAGCCCGAGTTCAGGCTCTTCCACATCCTGTGTCCTCTCAAAGATGTGTGTCCACGTTTCCAAGGCAAGTGAGACAGCCTGAGGACCTGCCGTCAGGAAACTCGGGACATCACAGGCAGGAAATCACCAACACTGTCTTTCAGACACAGAGCAGACTGAAACGGGGATGAGAGGTCCACACCACGTATGGACAAAACATTAAAACTGGTTTTTAAAGGCCAGAATAAGGAGACAAAAACATCACAAGTATAATTAGAAAAACGGGGCAGACCAAACGAGACTGGGTCTGTTCAGTGCTCTGCACTGAGAGGGAACTGAGAGCCAGCTGAGGCTTTTTTAAACTTTTCCATTTGTATCTCCTCTATCTTTAAACAGCCCTTTGCTGTACTTTAGAAAAGTGCTATGGAGCAAGTAACAGCAACTACAATACTTAACTGACAGGCAAAGGAACTTCTAAGGAAAAACTTAGAATATAATAAATTAAAACCTTGAAATAGATGTTCACTGAGGCCAGAACTAATCTAATCCATTTTATAACCTACAGACAATTCCCTTCCAGAGAGAACTAGACAGCCACAGGTGAGTAACTTGCAATCTCCCAGGGACACTTACTTTCTGTATCTTGACAATGATGGTTGTTTTCTCATTTTTGCCTACATAGTCAGAGAGCAACTTCGTTTCTTTCAGCTCTTTTCCTGCCCACCATAATTGTGCTTCTGATTCTTCTATAACTTCAAGTCCAGCCTGTGACAAACAGACAAGGCGAGGTGTTTGAGGAAGGTGAGTGTTTTTTAGCTTTTTTTCAAAACCAGAAAAATTTTCTGGGAAAAATCTTTCTGGAATTCCAAACAGAAAGGCCAGTGTAACTTTACTTTATAATTCTGCTACATATGTCTCCTCATACTGATCTACAGCATCTTCTATCATATTCCATTCAACATTGATCTAACATAAACACTTTGGGCAAGAAATTCTCAATACCGGCATTAGAAAGAAATGACAAGCTATTTAACGTGAGTCCCAGGCTTACCTGAACTTTGTATGTAATATCTGAAATAAATTTCATTCATTTTATTTCTAGTTAAGCTATTGGTGTGCTTTTATGTAAACTGTCTGATAAAAATACTAAACAAAATTAACATAATGGAAACTGTTAACTAAATTATCTGTTATCAAACAAAACAAATGAAATACTAATGATTACATTTATCATTAAATATACTTACATATTATAAAATCCAATAAGTAGTTATAGTACTCCCATATGCTATATTATTATATGGTACATAACAATGTATTATTATTCATATATAAAGCATGGTAACAAAATATAAATAATTATATGTATTATCAGATTACATTATGTAATGATACACTATTATCATCTATAGATAAGATTAAATATTCACAGTTCATATTAATAATTATTAGTAAAATCATGACGAGCTAATTTAATAATTAAATAAAGGATTAATTATTCATTTTAAAACATACAGAAGAACATTGATATCAGTACTTAATATTTATATCACTAGTATTGAGTTAAAATTTTTCATGCCGATGAAAACAACCTTCATGGATAAAATGGAGAAGAGCACAGCCCATACTTATGCCAGGCACTACATACAATCCAAATACATTACTGCATACATGAGTTCCTGACAAGTCTTCTTTATCTTCAAACTCCATCCTAATTGGATCATGTGGAGGCAATCCCATTGGATACACAATCATCACAGCCCCTCGGAGTTGGTCCAAAGCATCTTTCACCATCTCCATATTAACACACACGTTGGCCTGAACTTGTTTCTGAAACACAGGCAGGGATCATTGGTAATTTAAAGAAACATGAAGAAGGACTTTGCTTTGTAGTCAGTTCAAAGGTTCAACAGTGGGATCTCTGAGCAAAGCTAACTGGTTGCACAAAGTAATTAGCAGCGCAAATTTTCTCGTTTGAGTATCAACTTCTGAGTACATCACTACACTTTCGCCCCTTCCATTTAGGTCGCTTACATTTGAGGAAAAAAATAGAGCACGTGAGCAGATGAGCAGAAGAGTAAAGTTTGGCATACTGCACGGCTCATGCAGAGATCTGTAAGATCAAATACTTGAGATCATTCCAAACCCTACTGCAATGGATGGAGGAAAAAACAAGATGCATCTGGAAGAGAAGAAAAAGCTCCTGCTTAATGGAGCTCCAGTCAATAGTTCTAATATTTTAAGACGGAAGATTTATAAAAAGAGAGTAAGAGAATGTTGCCTCCTTGTGGATGTTCTTAAACTGGTTAACTGAGTTGGTTTCTCAATCTCAGAAGAGCAACCTTTGTTTTTTTTAAATACAGAGGCACATTTCTTCATTTTCATCATTATAAAGTAATGAACCTGACAAACCACGTCACAAACTAGCCTTGACTTCATTTACTAGCGAATGGCAGCAGTTTCTGGCGTAAGTCAGCCAGCACGCAGCGCGGCAACTTTTCATCGTAGGTGACACCATGGTATACAGCTGGGAGTTTCACCCTGGAAGACCTGCAGATCTACAGACATTCCCGACTCAAGAAGTAAAACTACATATTATTAACTTCCTCCTTCTTTAGAAACAGAGTTGATGAGATGCAATGCAACAGGAAAAAAAAGAAAATCCACCTGGAGAAAATTTTTATAGCCCAGAACTTTAACCTGAAAAGTCTCCCATTTTGCGCAGATTTTGCTGCGACTCAGAACAGTTTGGCTGAAACCCCACCTCAGCTCAGGAAAGGTTTGCTGCAACTCAGCACACTGGAAACACTGCGGGCAACAGAGCAGCTCCTCCGCTTGCCCCCGTGAGGCCTTTGGAATTGCTGAGCTGCTCGCTCCGAATGACTGTTGCGATGCTGCTATCAGCAACAAAACAGCCAAGAAGGCCAACTGAAGTGCACAGGCAGCACTAAAAATTCAGTAGCTTTATCTGTTTATTTGCATAACTGGTTTAAAGCTGCTTCAAAGTTCCGCACATACTAATTCCCAGAATTGTAGGGGTAGGGAGAAGATGATTACTTGCAGGTGCTTACCAAAACAAGCAATCTGATAATAAATATTACTTAATTTGGGTTTCAAAGCCATGTGAAAGCTGAGACACAATAGGAGCATGTACAGATGTGGTAAAGTGAAGGTGAAAAATTGACACCACAGTCCCATCGGGGCACACCCTCGCACTTCTCTTTAAACACACTAACTCATTGGGACTGAGCGTGAGTCCAAGTGCTTGTAAAACCAAGGCCAAATCTAAGAGATTAGAACACATTTTTCAATTAATTATACATAAAACTCAAAAGACTCTGTTAGTGAGCAAAAGGCATTTTATTCCAGGAACATCACAGAGCACAGTTAATTTTTCACCAGGAAACACGACAAGCATTCACCTAAAGAATGCATCAATAGCAAATTAAGAGCGTGTGGATAAAATTAAACGCGATTTAATCATTCAATGCAGTCTCAGCTGCCAGCATTCACTCAAGAGTTTAATATCTGATTCCTTAACTTGTTGAACCAGCTTGCCAAAAGCCATTAAGAAAATCATTAACAGAAATGTCATTTTTTAATTAAAGTGTTCACATCGCTTCATATTACCCCAGAATTGTTAGCTCTTGCACTGAAAAAAGTCTGTTTTTTCTTCAGATGCCCAAGCATACACAGCAGCTATTAGGAAAGCCTCCCACACACCACACGCTACCTCAGGAAACTTACCCTAGAGATTAATGCCTTGGCTTCCTCTATTGTCTTCTTTATAACTTGCTGCATTTTTTCATTTGGAGCTAAAAAGAAGAGACGTATATTTAATAGTCTACCCTTACTAGAAAGAAACCGAGCAAACGATGGGTCCAGGTCATTCTCTAATGTAAGCAAACGAAACTATTAAATCACAAAGCAAGACAGACGCTACTAAGTTGCAGCCTATTTACCAGTTTGATAGTTCATTGCCATATTTCTTACAAACTTCAGAAAGAAAACAGTATTTCTCCCTGGAGAGCCAAACTTATTTTCCACAAAGACATTTGATTGGTATTTGGAACTTCCTTTCAGACAAAAATACCGAGTAGAAAGCAACAGCCATAATCTCATACTCCCCACAACCAAAACCAAGACGCTCTTTCCCATGGCATATTTATGACTATTGTGGGCTGTGCTGGCAGATGTGGATAAAAGGGGACAAGGGCTTGGAGTTTGCTGACTTTTTTCCAATTAAAATTTCATTCTAACAGCATATGCAGTTTTGCAAATACAATGTGCATGTCATATTATAGTGACCTATTTTAATTATTACCAAAAAGCCTCTCCTCAGAACCAACAAAATCGCACTCATTCACAGCTGAACATTTAAATGCATCATCTGACACTATTTCGTTTGGCCCACATGTACATGCTCTTCAACATAAGGACCTAGTTAATATTACAAAGCTGCCCTCCCACTAACAAATAAACGCTCGAACACAACTACAAGTTGTACCGTTCTTATGTTAACGTTGCCCGCGAATTTTTACTGTACGGCCCGAAACGGCTCACAACCGTGCCAAACAAGACAGGCTTTGTCCGCACGCCTACGCACAAGACACTCAGCTATTTCTGAGAACACAGGAGGGAAAACATTTCACTATAAGCTCTTAATCAAGTTTCAGCAAAGGCTTAAATTTGACTGGGCAACGTGTTGTGTTAGAAGAATTATTTTCCCAAAATAATACGCTTGGAGTAAGCTGTTTGCGTATGACACGTTAAGAGTAAGTTATTCAAAGGTTCCTCCTCAACTGCCCTGCCCTGCAATCAGCATCAAAAGGGCTGCCGACCCCACAAGGGCTGCTGTGGTGTCAGGAGTGCAGGGACAGACAACGAGAAGGCAATCACGGTCTCTCTGCATAACCAGTCCTCCTGCTCTCGACTCTAAAGTGGTGCTCAGCACAGATACCGAGTGCTAAGGCGAAAACACTCAGATGGAGTTGCAGAAGGAGAAAGTGACAGGCGTGACTTCAGTAAGTCTGAGTCACAGTGAACAAGAAAAAAGGAGAAAAATCAGAAAAACAACCTGTCTGCTGGAGGAAAACAGTACACAAGTATGCTTTTACAAATGGGGAAAATAAATTTAAGTGAAACAGTCAAACTTGCTTCTGCCAACTGTTTACTTACCTTTGGAGTTTACTTCCACGTACTACAGTTGCAAAGTTAAATAACATGTGCTGAAGAGATACACTACTACTTAGGCTTTTAAATCAACAGTACACCAGGCCCTCATCCACGACAGAAGACTTATGTACGTAACTGATATTTTAGATGATTGATTATGAAAGCAGGCTCTTGAAATAGTTATTATTTAACAAATCTACAACCACCTTTAATGGAGTTTATTTATAGGATTATTTTTATAATTAGTCAATAAACACGAGCCAGCTAACACGCTGGTCTGAAATACGTAGATTAACGTCTACTCTTCTTTTTTGTCTTCTAGGACAGCGAGGGAGTTATGGTCTTCATGTTCCTCATTATATCACAGATTATCTATGTCTGCAGGGAAAAAACCCAAACATTTGTGATGGATTTACCATGTCCATTTCTTCGTCCAATTTCATCCTTCTTGAAGACACTTCCACCACTTGGTACACACTTTTCTGCCCACTCATCCTTTAACTTCAGTTCTTCGATTTGCTCATCTGTCAGTCCTTGCATATTATAAGGCAGGAAAACACCATGCTCTGCCAGCTCCTCCATCTCTTTAAAGTGTTGAGAGAACAAGAGTAAAAATCTGTGTTACTGAGAACATATCATTTGCAAAAGCCTTTCACATTATATACAAAAAGGCAGAACTTACTCCTAGCCTTCAGTTTCTAAAGAGCACAGTATAAGGAATAAATAATAAGGTGTATATATATATAGCACTGTATGTGCTGTAATTGCGTTATAATTCATACATTTCACATATATATGAAACAGTGTATATTGCACAGTGCAGGCATACAAACCTAGACAATACTTGCTGGCCATAAAGTTTTTCTTCTTGCTGTTTCCTCAGACAGCTTTAGCTGACTGCATATTCCTTTTTCTAAGTATTTTTGGGCAAGCAACTTCTTTCAAAACGCAAAAACGTTTTAGTTTTACATAGTAACGAATTTCTTTGCTGTTCAGAAAATATGTAACTGGACTACCTACAGCTTTGACTATACGACACCCAACACAAAGGGTGAGATTCACACCCAGTATGAAATAAGAGTCTCTACAATAATTTATGTCTAATCAAGGCTAATTCTAGATGAGATAGAGAAGGTATATGAGATAAATGTGGGTTACCAATGCACAGTCTCACGCAGTGAGAGCAGTGGCTAGAAGCAGTTTCCTAACCCTTTTGTCTAGCCTATTGCGTTTGATCCATGGCCTGCAAGCTACACTCACTACTTTCCCCCAGAGAAACTTATCCAGCTGTCCGCCCACTTCACAGCATCCTTTCCTCAAAGGCCCTTCAGCCTCTTCACCATCACCGTATTAGTTAACGCATACCCGTCTCACAGCAGAAGTACCCCAAGTCCCAAGAAAGGGCAATTCTGTTCCCGTGGCTGGGAATATAGGCACGCACATGAAAACAAAAAGGCTAAGAGTAAATTAGCGAGTACTGTGGAGCGACAGCAGGCCTGTAGGAAGAGTGAGCGCTAAAAACATGGCAACCACGGCGTCTGACCTGCCCCAGTACAGCTTCATACACTACATACATACCTGAGGCTGGAGCACATCAGGTGCAGACAGACTACACCCCCCTGGGCAGTCTCCCCTGAAGGGAATCCCAGCTCACACATTCCCAGGCTGATTCACAATGGACACCAAAGTGTGGTCAGCAGGGGTAAACAGTACACGTTTCAGAAGCCAACTCCTGAACTGAACTAAAGCACTAATTTAGACTCATCCGGTGACTCTGTGACACGGCAAGTGGATGCCTCGCACCACGCACGCACTAGGCAACACGAGAATTTCATTCACGCATTGGATACACCTCTGGTCACAAAGGATTTATGCAGCCACTACAGACAACACACACTGCAGTTTGGTCACGCAACTGGTGACTTTTCAGCCACGTACAGTGGGAAGGAAGCTCAGAGCTCCACTCTCCAAAAAATAAGGATACAAGAATACCAGAAAACGGGAATTTACGCGTGTTTTCCCAACTTTGGTGGGGAGTCACTGTTCTCTTAAGTTTAGAGGAGGATGGCCTGTCTGCAGCTAAGATGGGATTCGAGGGGTATTTCTTAACTCCTGGCAGCGCAGAACTCCTGCGAGGCTGCAGCCAAGCAACCTCCTAGTGCCGCCCCTCAGCTCCCGGTGCGTGAGCCAGCGGGGCACAGACACCCGGGAGACTGAGCAGCGCTCCAGCCCCGGCCTCCCGCTGTTCCGAAGGCAGCCCGTCCCCATCCCCGCCGGAGGTGCGGCCAGGCCCGGGCAGGCGGCGAGCCCGGCCCGGCGGGAGGAACGTGAGGAGCCAGCGCCCGCCGGGGGAGGCCGGCGGGCCGGTACCTGAGCAGAGGCGCTGCACCTTCAGCCTCCCATTGTAGATGCGGGCGACGAGGGGGGCCAGGTCGGCCAGGCGGGCGCTGCCTGTCACCTCCAGCAGGAACTGGCTCTCGTCGCCGCGCTTCACGTGCAGCCGCACCATGGCGGCGCCGGGGCCGGCTCTGCGCCTGTGCAGGGAAACGAGGAAGCCGTTAGCGCCGTCACCCCTCTCCGCGCCCTCCCCAGCAACGGATTCGCGTCCCTGGATACCGGTAGGCGGGAAGGAGCGCGGGGGATAAGGCGGCGTCCGGCGCTCCCCGGCCAACCTGGGGACGCGGCGCGGAGCCGGTCACCCCGGTACCGCCCGCCCTTCTGTCGCAGCCACCCGAGCACCCACCGGAGCCCCGAGCAACTCCCACACGGCTCCGGCCCTGCCCCCCAGCCACTTCCGCTTCCGGCACTCCCGCTGTCGTCATCAGACACGCTTAAAGGGCCCGCGCTAAGCGCACGCGCTGAGGTGCTACGGTAAAGAGGGGCCTTGGGACGTGCCTACGGTAAAAAGAGAGAGAAAAAGCTAAAATTGCTCGAGGTCAGGAATGTTTATTGGAGGAACACAGCACCGTGGGCGGGCGGGCGAGCGAGCCGTCGACGCAGAACAGAGCGACTGGCCACAGGGAACACAGGATTCACCGCGGGCTGTGGAGCGTTTCTAATCGTAATTGTTTGTTATTATTCTCAGAGCTTCTGCTAGTGATTATTTTCGTTAATACACGTTACAGCGGTTAGCTAGATACACACACACACACACACTACAGCTGTGGAGCGGTTCCCGTGACCTTTCGAGGGCCTCTGCTGTCCCATCTCCGTCAGCCCGTAAAGTGTAAAGGTGCTGGAGAGCCCAGGTACGATTTAGACAGTAGTTTTTAATCACTGTAATTAAATATTCAACGAAGAACATATTCATCACGTAACTCCCACTAGCAAAAAAAGTTTTCCCCAAGAATCGTTTCGCTAATGTAAAGGGTATACCAAAACCACCGATCAACACGGATGTTTCTAGCAGCAGTTTAAAACAAGGTAATTCACACACGGAAGCAGGAAGAGTATAGTACCACCGCTGTCTGAAATGTACACGTACTGGTTGATGACCTGAACAGAAAAAAAGCACAATATAAACCCCACTATCCTCACTCCTCCATCCAGCCGCAGCTCACGGCTAACCACATACTGTATAAAGGAAGAGTGGATTAATGTCATAAATAATGTTTTGATAGCATTTGAGTGCTTAAAAAAAAAAAAAACATACTGCCAGCGTGTATTTTGCTACTACAAACAGAACGCTAGTATGCTGTGTTTCAGTCCCGGGTCGCGCAGAACCGGTACAGTTTGCAGGTAAGCCGATGCGCGCGTTTGCAGTCCCCCAGGAGATGACAACACTGGGACACAGTTCAGCTTTGGGTGACGCTACGCGGCCGCACACAGAGTTACGTCCTACGACACTGCGAACCGTAAGGACAGCTGCAGGGTTTTGTAGCGTACATAAACGGAGATAAGGAAATTGGTTATCTTGAATCGCTTCAAGGTAACAAAATACCATCTTTTACGTAATCTCAGGTGAGCTTTAGAAAATCATAAAAGCACAGAGAGTTGCGTTTTCGTAGCGTAATACGTACAACCGTGACTTAGCCTTCGCTAGCCTCAAAGCTAGGATGGGTCGCACATGGGACGGTCACTGTCTCTGGGCGAGCAAGAGTCACTCGTTCTAATGCAAAAGTGACAAAGTGACGCTACTGTTCAGCTCAGAGAATTACTGTTCTCCTGTCTGATTTTAAAAATGCAGCGGTACGTTTAGTAGGCAGGGAGGATGCAGAGCAGACAGCTCGATCACGTAAGGTGACCTTCTCTGATGCTGTACCACGGCTGCTCATTCCCCCACGCAGGCCTTTCCACAGGACAAGAAAGGCCTTCTAACGTGCAAAAGAGGAGAGTGGGACGAGCCAGCTCCAGTATGTTGTCTGCGATGGTAAAGACTGCGCTGTATCTCAAAACCCAAGGGGAATTTCTTTCCAGAGGTTGAGGGAAAACTTGTTGTATCAGTTGTTTGCAATTTGTGGGGAAAAAAAAAGTATCCTTAAACCAGAAAAGACTAAACGGGTGATATGGAACAGTTATTCTGAAGTAATGCTAGTGAATATGTGTCACAATAATATTTAATAGCTGAAATGTACTGACACAGAAAATTGTCAAATACTGAATATATTAATACGCAACGTTCTGTTTGTATTTTGAAATTAAACTACTTTTGTTGTGCCTCAAATTCAAATATAAGCCTTACACATATCCATAGCCTCTGTTATAAATTAAACAACTTCTAAACAATACTTGTCAACATTCAAATCTCAATAAACTTTGGCAGCTCTTTGGTAAATACTTATAAATATCAATTAACAAAACAGTAAAAAGGGAGTGGGGAGGCTACCAGCAGGGAGCCTCTTTTTTTTTTTTTTTTGAAATTCCATGAAGGAGAACAGAAAGGAGAGAGCTCCCTAAGCAAAATCTATTTCCAGGATTGGTATATTTTAATGAGATTAGTAGCTCATCCTTCTTTTCTCTCTCTATTCAAATACTATTACATCAGGATTTTAATAGAGTTCAGACAATTTTTTGTGCTCTACCATATATACATATTCAAAATTTATACACAAACAATAGTGGCTGTTTACGAGCAGAGTTAAGTTTCAGTGCATTTGACAATTAATTATTGCACACAGAATAATCTCAAATGCCCAATTATTCTACTGGATAAATGTAGCAACAAATATAACTTCTTATATTTTTGAACACCTATCGTTCTGTGAAATCTTGCGTTGGTGACAGCTTAGGTGACAAGGAAGCGAAAGGATCTGCGGGGGACCTGTTGCTGGTTATTCTCGATGGTATAGGAGGTGCAGGTGGTCTTCTTGCTGGCATCGTATAGAAGCAATCAGTAGAACTTTTATTCCAGTCAGTATCAAAGTTAAAGTCTGAAACAACAGAAGTATTTTGTTCAGTGCCCAGCAAATCTGGAGATCCAGCTGACTTCCTGGAACCGATTTGTTTAAAATCTGGAACACTTTTGGATGGCTTTAGCTTTACGTTGAAATTCTCCTCCTCGTCATCAAACGTTACCCACCCTTTTGGCTGTACGTTTTTTACCATGAGAGATTTACTTCTCAAGCAAAAAGTGTTTTCAGATGCATCAACAGAAAATACAGGCTTGCTTGTATTACAACTAGGACGATTTAGAGAAGGGAAAGGATTGCAAGCTGCACGTCCTTCTAGTAAACGTGAAGTTACTTCAGACTCTAGCGTTTCTGATCTAAATGGGTTTCCAGCATTAGGAGTTCTTTCAGTGAATGGATTTGTGCAGTTCAGTCCAGTAATAAATGGATTTGGAGAGCTGCGCATATGTTCCTGGGATGTGTTAAAGGTGGGAACAGGAGGCATTGCTGGCATGCAATTTACAGTACTCAAAATATCAGCATTTCTTTGTGTTGCTGAAGGCAACCGTATCAACTCCTTTTGGTTTACAGTCGGAACGGGCGATGTTCGAACAGATGTCTGCATCTTTGACACAAGCAGCTTAAATGACAAATCTTCAAAAGGGTCACTGTTTAACTGTGTTTCCAGTTTAGTGCCGTACGTGCCATTTGTGTTCATCTGGAAAGAAAACAAGGTGCTTAGTAATCACGTGGCTGGCTGTTTCAAGATTACTACTAACTCCCCATTTCTCACCCTTCTACAAGAAGAAAAGAAGCTCTTGGGCTTAAACCGAAACTTCAATACAATTTACTTGTAACTAGCACAAGCTGTAATACTACTTGTAGTAGAATGATTGCTTCTTTTCTGGAAAACAATGACCCTTAACCCCTTCTCTGAAGAGAAGTCTATTAGTTGTTAAGCACAATTTTCCC
The DNA here is from genome assembly GCA_027574665.1 of Rhynochetos jubatus. Lineage (NCBI taxonomy): Eukaryota > Metazoa > Chordata > Aves > Eurypygiformes > Rhynochetidae > Rhynochetos > Rhynochetos jubatus. Next base: position 36,856,568 of record CM050649.1, read on the forward strand.
CCTTGTTGGTTGATGCAACTTGAATCTACTTCATGCAAGTCAGAATCCTAGCACTAGTGGGCACTGTATAAGAAAATCTTTATGAAACTTGGGAAACAATGCTGTATTCTAAACAAGTGATAACCCAGCGCAAATATGACACAAAAAGCTCTGGGTTTCATTCTTGGAGAGTTTGACGCTCATGTTACAAGCAACATTCAAGCATCGCAATGAAAGGGAAAATTAGTGTTATTAGTATACGCACTCCAGACATTTCTGTGTAGGCATATGCATCTGTAGGCATCTCCAGTGCTTCCTGACATGCGAAGGTACAATCGTCAGTTTGTCATATTTAAAACCGGCAAGTTATCATTGTTTAGAATAATACCAAATGGAGGAGACAGCGTTTTCTCCACAGAACTTCTCATCTTTTACAAACAAAATATTCCTGGGTTTATGAATTTCTTCAAACAACAATGCAACTTTTATACCTTGTAACAACTATCCCAAAAGGTAGAATATCTACCTTTGTTCAAGTCATCGCACTGACAGAAGAGTGTGGAGCTTCCCCTTATTAAACAAATGCAAAGAGTTAAGCTTAAGTTAAAACAGCTTCTGAGAATCCAGATTTCCCAAACAAATGTGTCAATTTAACACATCAACTTAATATACCCAAATAATTTGGGTAATTAGCATGAAAATCCTTGTTAACCATTCTGTTGAACTAGGATGCTAGCTATAACTATCAACTACAATACGATATTATTATAGCCTAACCTCATTCTTTAAACATCTTGTTTTTACTGCATTTATTGTGAGCAGCTTGAAGCATGTCTCCACGTAGCCACTGCCTAGGCAGCTACGCAAAATTAGTCTACAGGCTTCAGAGACTCTCGGGAGTAAGAAGAATACTGTAAGTTTTTCCCAATGTATCCAGCATGGCAATTTCTTTTTAAAAAACTGCAGTTGGAGCTTGAATTGGTTGGAAGGAGGAAAACAGTGTGCTGGTAATAATGCATTTGCTCTGGTGGTTTTTCTGAAACAACAATGTCGGTTACATGCATCCCCACACCTACTATGTCAGAGTTTCTAAAATAGGTGAGGCCTAATTTTACCAAGCCATAAATAAAGTAATTCAATACTGGAGCTTTTATATGCATATAGTAAGTGTTTTGGAAAGTAATATTAAAACAAAGGCATCGAGTAACTGATGGGGTGGTGGGAATCGAACTGTAGACTAAAGTATATCAATCAAATGCAGTTTGGCACCAGCTGATTAAGTCCTGTGTTCATTAGCCAATTAATCAAAAAAACCAAGATCTCACAGAAACTGAGTCCCCCAATTGCTGTTTACTGTAAGTAAAAATTTGCTCTGAATAATTCTGAAACAAAATGCTTTTAAAATTGTAATAAGCAGTGTATTTTACTTTGCGTAATAGTAACTTCTCTGTTCTTTGAGAAATGTGAAATACGGGTTTTATTTTGAAAAAAACCCCCAACTTTGGTAGTGCAATTGCATCAGGATCTATTTGTTTTAAAGAGAAATGTTAACTCCAACACCTACTCATTTTTTTCCAAATAGACTGAGAGCAGGAGATTCAGCATTGATGAAGCAACATATGTGAGGTTCCAATCGTTTCATAACAGATGATGAAGCAAAATGTTTGCTATGGCGCCAGTAAATATAGTTAACAGTATCGACTTTAATTGCATTATGAAAGGAAAAAGCAAACTATGGTATGACAGTCAATTCATTAATGGGGACAGGTGATTTTTAACGTGGATGAGACTGCAGATGTATGAAAACAAGATTCATACATCTTTTCTGCTTGAATAGATGGAGACCACATACAAGATCGGTAAATAGTCAGATACCTGTTACCCTGACGGTTGCTCCTGCTTGTGAAAGAGAAACAGACATCAAAGGAAAGAAAATTAGGAAGAAAATCCAAATCACAAAGCAACCTCATGTTAAAAATACTTTTACGTTTTCATAAAATCACTTTTTCAGATATGAATACAAGCAAAAAATACTTATTAGACACAAAATTTTAACTTTCTGTTGTATTCTATTGTAAGACTTAGAAGCTCTACCATTAAGAGTCCAAAAAACCCTCAGCTCAAGCAGATTCTGATGTTATTTCCATACAGATATTCATTGTGCAGCAGATTGTACCATTTTTTGAAGACTGATTCTAATAATCTGACTACTGATGGTCTAATTCTAACCATCTATTGACATGAAAAGCACTATAGCCCTCATTCTGGGAACTGTGGTGGTATAATCACTCATCTATACTAATATTTTTTCAAGCTTTGAATCAAGGGATGGCCTTGGAATCCACTACCTCTCAAAAGACTTTGTATTTATTGAAAGACCTTTCCTCAGAAGACGTCATATTTACAAATAGTCAAGAAATTAAATCATCACCATTTAACTAAACTAAAAAAAGAGAAAAATAATTAAAAAAGAAAATGGAAATTGAAAAACTAAGCTCAAAGTTGTGGTTTCACAGCCTGTGTTAATCAACAAAATCTGATTGCAGAGAAAATTGTAGCTCCCTGAACTAGTCTTAAACCATCTGGTTTGGATAGTGTTAACAACATAGCCGCAGCATTACAGAATTGAAATACCTGCTTACAGTGAGTGTTCTTAAGCATACTTTTGATTGCTGTGTATACACACAGATAAATGTAATTTTCATAATAATTTTGAAAGAACCACTTGCACCCCTTTCCGAAAATGACCAGTCTTAGCACTCCCCTTAGAAAGGGGTGTGGCTTTCAGAAGTGACATAATGCAATCTGTTTCTTTTCACAACATTGGTACGTTCTCAAGAACCTTACACCTTCATGTATATTCTCCACTAGCAACACTTCATACATTCTAACAAATAACTAAAAGTAGTGATATTCTACCTGTATATTCCAAAATATCTCCCACTTTTTGGCCTAAGTTTCCAAAATGAAAAAAAGTTAGCAGGCAGAGAGCAAGGTTCAGCAGAAAGAAAGGAAGAACGTTTAAAGATTTTCTCAACTGGAATTCAAAATCAACTCGTTGAAGACTGAATTTGGCCACTTCATCGTGGCACAAAATAGGTACTAACTAAGTGCTTTAATGAAAGTGGGCTTCAGATGTAGACAGAAGGTAAAATCTAAAATACTGATGAAAACTTACGTAGCCATAAATATATACAGTTTATGTTTAAAAAACCCAAACACCAGAAAACAAACCCACAGATTTACTCTTGGTAAGAATTGGGCACAAATGCATCAGCTTCAGTAAATTTGTGGTTTTACTCAAGTAGTGTATTATCTGGCCTAGCACCTGATCCTCTAAACACTAACAGCTCTGGCTTTTAGTGAAGAAGTTCAGCCATATATATATATACATAAACAACACTGAAAAACTACTTCTGCGTTTTGTAAACCATAGTAAGAAACTATGGCTCTTCCTAGAAGTTTTCTTTTTTTTTTAGTAACACTCTAAATGGTTCCACAGAACAGAATATTTATGTTACTGTATCAAAATAAACTGAAAATTAGTATGTTTCTATATTTTAATTGACACTGGCAAATGGGGAGAAACGTATTTCTATTAAGTACCTATTAGCACTGTCTTCCTGCAATCAATTATCATCAACATTAAAGCACCACTTCATGCAATCTATAAAGTTTACTTTATAATCAGAACTGGTGTTAGCTAGTTACTGTACAGTTTAAGCCATGCATGTGTCATTATAAAATTAAATTTCTTAGTCTGAGTATTCTTCCATACAAAGTTGTCAAATGCCAACATAATTTTAAGAACGAGCTGTCCATAAGATGTGTCATATGGAAGCTTAAGTTAAATGTTTAGTATTTGAGATGTTAGTTATTCATAGACAATACATGTGCAATTAAGTATTATCCTACTAGAGCCTGACGATCTTTGAATCCAATCTTTTCACCTTTATTTTTGTTTGTTTACTTGCTTTAAGAGTTTTCCCCAAACTTACAGCGTTCAGTATCAGCTGTGCGAATTTACATAATGAATAAACGTATATATGAATTTTTTTTCACTTACTTGCTGCTGTGAAGGAGCAGAATCAGAAGGCAAACTGTGAGACGATCGGCTACGAGGAGGCGGTTGTGGAGGTTCCAGACTCTGTGGGGCACACGTCTGAGATGGATGTGATGCCACAGGTATCAGAGGCTCCTGCATCTTTAGCACAGGCGGTGGCTGACTGGTGGGCTGAGCAGGTCCAGCAGCCTGAGGCTTCAGTGGTTCAGGAAGCAGTGGTGAACCTGCAAGTATATTTGCAGTGTTCTTCATTGTAAAGAACTGTAACAGAAATCTTAAGAATGGCAGGGATGTGAACACATGGCTGTGGAAGCACCAGCCTGAACTGCAGAAGAAGGGGCTGTAAGAACAGGTGTTGTTCATGGCAACTAGATCACAAGTCATCAAAAGCTCAGCATATCTCCATTAAAAATGATTACTATAAATACAAAATAGAGAGGTGCACTTCATCATTCTGAAGTGTACTTCAGTTGTATTTAAAATATTTTGGAAGTCACTATTATAAAATGCATATTTTGATATTAATACAATTTTAAAAAAAACTAAAGACCTTTAAGTTCAGGAAGTGGCTTTGAGAGTCAAACATATACATTATTCCAAATATTATGATTATGGAGCAACCACCGCACAGAATGATCCAGTGATTGACACCAACGATAGGACACACCAATGTGCCCAGACCAGAACACAGCAATCTGATCAAAGTTTCTCTTGATGGCGTGAACTCTGTGGATCTAGACCTCCTCTAACTGCTGCCTGTTATCCGATAAGGGTTAACAACACTTGTGGATGATCAGCACTAACAGAAACTGCCAAATATTACCTCATTCAGACATGTTTATTTCTAGTGAAAATCAAAGATACCTGTCAAAAACAAAGGATTCAAACCAGAGACAGTACTTCTTCATCAAACAGTGACATTCATATTTAACTTCTAAAGTAAACTTACCCCTTGGTGGTTCAGCTGGTTTGGTTTGAGTTTCAGGTGCTGGTCTTGCCCCAGAGGGACGGACATGGCTTTGTGGTGCACTAATAACTCCAGCTCGAGGTGGAACAGTCTGACATAATTGGCAAAAAGTAATTATTTTAGTTCTACTCTGGATCTGCAGTCATCTACTGTTAAATGATTCAGGATAATTAGGACTCTGAAAAATAAATTCTTTGATAACAGTTGCTGACCTGATTTTTTATGCACATATAAAAGCAAAGAATATATTCCCAAATCGTTATGAGAGTTCAATTCCAAGCAAAGGATTTTACAACAGTTATCAGCTTCATACAAATATTTACCTGTGTAACATGTCTGAAACATTTGTTAGCATCAGTAAGTTAATTTTACCTGTATTTGTGAATTGTTGTAAGCACCAAAACCAACTACTTTATTTGGAGATCTTTTAAGGACACACTGATAACCCGCTGCCAATGTAGACTGTAGACACCATCTACTTTTTAGGCTATAATTATAGCCTGCCATTTGCAAACAGCAGCTACAGTCAATTTTCTATAATGAAAGTCCAAGATACGCATAAAAACCCATGGTTAGTTCTTTTCTCTGAAACTTATGTTTGCTAAGTGCAAGGCAGTTACTCCTGGTCCTCAGCAATCAGTATCAATGAAACATACATTCTGGGTCATCTGAAGGCAGGAGTTAATATGTTGGGAATGGAATTAGTCTCATGAAAAAAAAAAACCCCAAACAACTTTAAAAGTCTACAATCAGTATTTAAAGAGAAATAGGAAACTATTGCAGATTACAACTGAAAATGATTAATTACATTCACATTTGAAAGCTGAAAGTAAAGCATTAGAGTAAAAATGCTAGATTTCAGAAAAAAAATCATGACGCAAGATGATTTGTAAGATTTGTTTTCTCTAAAATTTTGTGTACTTGGAATAATCTCAGTAACAGTGGATGTTCTAGAAATGGTTTTTCGGAGAATCCACCATTACACAACTCTTTACACAAACTTGATTTAAAACCAAGCAGAGACACTTCACCACTACAAAACAACTATCATCCTTGATCTTACTTTTACTAGATGTACGTACTCTGCTTCAAAGACTTTGCATAACACATGATTCATTATGCTTGGCTGAGTCCATTTAACACCTTTCTTAATGCTTTAAACCTCTGTCTTCCCTATCATTGCCAAGATGCATTTTGTCATTTCTTTGAATATCCTGAAAGTAGGCAGGAGGATGGCTGGATTAAATGCCAAATGTATTAAAAACCAAAATACATGTACATCAAGAAGGACTGGAAAAGCAACAGAAAGGAAATCTAGAGCAGCCCTCCGGAGCACTCGGTGGGAAGCAGCACCCACCGTGGCTACTGTCCCTGGTCCTGAAACCCTTCCACTGCCACGCTGCCCAAAAATAGGTGAGGAAAAGGAAAGCAGCAATATCAATTAGGAAATCCAAACCAGGGTTGAGCTGAGGCTTGAAAAGCCAAGCAGATGTTAGGAGATGTTTTTTCAGACCTTCTATTACATTTGCTTGTTTTGTTGTGGTATTTTTTTGTTGTTTAGGTTTGATTTTTTTTAAGAAAATCTCAGTATCTGCAAAGGAAGAGAAGCAGTCAGCTTCGCCTTGTCAAATTAAACCGGCAATTGCAGTACTGCGGTCCTTTCTGGAAACCAGCAAAGAGCTCTAACTGTAGTCCAGCCTGGGCATTGAGAAGCACAGCACAAGAGAACAGCACTACTTTTTTGTCTCTTTTTCATATGAACAAAAATTCTTGCGCTTATGCCAATTCCAACATGCTGGTGGAGTCTCTTATGTATGCCAGATTTTTTCATTCTCCTATTTTGATTTAGAAATGGCAAATCCTGTGCTAGCTCCAGATTAAAGGAAAAGAGAGGCACATGGTGATAAATGAATACATTCTTTCTTGTGTATACCAGGTTTTCTTCATCCAAATTTCAGAAGAGGGCATTTTACATTTCTGGGCAAGTAACAAGAAAGTGCCAAGATCAAGAACTGTTCACTGTGAGAGAGAATCAATCTCTTAGAGAAAGATGCATCAGCAAAAAGTCATTTCAGCGGTAGCTTTCGATAGTAGTTTTCAGTGCTTTCAGTATCGTACGAGAGTACCGTAGGAACGGCAACAGCAGTAAGGTACAACTCCTTTAAGTTCTACAAGAAGTCTGACATCTCTGCAGAGCCAACAGGGTGCTTTTGTTTCTTGCTCATTTAAACGGTGGAGAAGGACTTTACAACTTCTATAAAACAAAATTTATATAGATTTAACTTAAACTCCTGTGGTTAGCTGCATCCTAATGTTAATGGCTTCTTCACATTCTCTCTCTCTCTTACTTGCAACAACTGGTGTATCACTTTGCCTGAAAGAGGGAATTAAAGAAGAGGTGCGATATTTGTAGATAGGTCAAAAACCTCATCGGTATCTATCCCACTGGTGTTTATGCAGCAGAATGCTTTCTATCCTTACTGAAAACTCGTATCTGTGCTCTCCAACCTGTTAGTGTCATTACGAATGTTATCCCAATGAGAACGGTGAAATGCCTTAGAGAAGGAAAACAAAATTCTCTAATAACTAAGAGACTGATAAGAAAGAGCCAACTTTTGCCGCTTTTTAGTCTATAAAACATCCTGGTGTAAAGAGGTTTGATAACTGCCACAACAGAGGGAACAAAGTAAGCACAAATACTGTGGTTGATGCAGGTATAGAAAGAAAACAGAAGTCCTTCATGGTGCTGTAAAATTGTCTCTGAAATATGCAGCAAAGTCTAAAGAATTATCAGTGAACAATACCATTTCCGAGTAATCCTTTAAGAAGACCTATATCTACTAAAACACTTCCTCCCTCCTTAATGCAAGGCTCCTACTTGCTGAAGGAGCCTATGAAGAGAAGTAAGGCAGATGACTTCCATCTCTTGATTTCTTGCTTGTAGTAAAGCATTCAAGTGCCCACAGATCCTTCGTTCAGTCCCACAAATAATGACATGCAGAACTTGTTTATTGAATGTTTTTTTGAAATAGCTAAATGTTTCACTTTTAAATGAAGACCCTTATCAAAATTAATTTTTAAAACAAGGTACAAAATTCTATTACATATCAAGTAATCAGCAATATAATACATCAACTGCCTATATAATCAATTAACTGCCTGCAAGCCAACGAACTGCTGTCAAGATAACACATTTTATCATACCAAATCAGCAATATAGTCAACAGGAAAGTATAATACAAATAGTATCTTTGCAGTTATTTGAAAGTGGACATAAAATATGGTATTATTTGGGAGCCTATGAAGTGACTGCATAGAGTGCAAAACGATAGTCATTTCCAGTATATGTATTCTCCAGTATTTTTCGTCAACCAGAATTATGCAGAGGCAAAATGACTAGTCAATTTTGCAGTTTTCTTACAGCTGATATACAGAAACCCACTGCCAGCATAATAAAACATAGAAACTTAGGAGAAAAAATATTTTAAGACAAAATACCTACCGGTCTGGTTGTACCATATCCAGCAGCTCCTGCACTTGAAATTCCAGCTGGTGGTGGAGGCTGATTACGAACTGGAATTAGAGATTACTGACTTAGAACGTATTTCAAAATCAACTTCTTTCTGTATTGTAATTAGTACAAAACATGTATCTGTGTTACCTAAGTTATCTTTTCTTTGTGTTCCAGGACTTTTTTGTGCTTTGAAGCATGGAAAAAAATTAAGATTACCTTTGTTAGATAAGCTACAAACGGTTATTATATGGCAATGGTACATAATGGTACACTAATGGAAATGAGAACAAAAAGACATTAGTGATTCCTTTAAAGTTGTTACATATTAACGTCTATCCATCAGCTAAGCTCATACTCCAGCACACATTTATTCCATGGCACACGTGAAGTAATTTGACCCTTCTATTTACAAATTACGTCAAATCACCTCCTATTTGTTGCAAGCCCAAGATGCCCACTTGTACAGGTACCCTGTGTTCTCAATCGTGTTAGAAGTTATTGTCTTCCTTTGTAGCATATCATGCAGATATTCTAACAGCAGTCTTTAAAACAAGGAGAACTTATGTAAAGTGCTGCTTCAAAAAATCATGCCATCAGAAGAGTGCATATGTAATTAAACATGGTTCAGCAATCTACAAGGTCTACACCAAAGTTCCTGAGCCTACTCTCTGTTTATGGGATAAATATATCACAGCACCAACCTCAACATTTACATGCTGATGCTAATGACAACCTTGTAGGCAACATTTAAGTTCTGAAGTGCAAGATACGAAAAATTACCTTCACCTCAGAAAAGTACACAATTTCTAACAGGCAAAGAAGTTTATGATTCATGGCTTGTGTTTCTGTTGCCAATTTCCCAGGAAGGTAAAATCACCATGTCAGTTACAGTAACTGGAAGAAACTGGAAGAACTCAAAGAAACACTTAGTTTATCAAATTGACTTCCAGTCATCAGACAACCCTACTTTCTTAGAAATGGTTAGAATGGGTTTCTGGGTACAGTTACCAGTAATGCAACTCATACCCTGAGCAACCTGGTGCCAGTTTACCCTCCTTTGAGCAGGAGGTTGGACTAGAAAAGCACCAGAGGTCCCTTCTGACCTGACCTATTCTATGCATTTACGGGTTTTGCCAATTTAGAAAAATGAACCAGCAATGTGGCCAAAATTAATTGTAGTATACAGGAGGACAACTTGATTGTGACTGTATTAGGACTTTCACTGCCATACCTATATTTGCTACAAAGAGTCACGTTCCTGAGGGAATAGAAGAAACTCAAAAATATGATTCTGCTGGCATGGCTAAAACAGGATCCATTCAGCACTATACACACATATTCCAATTAAAACAATATAAGAGAGATGCTTCTCATAAACGTGTCATACATTTAGGCATGAGAATGAAAATACATACACTGTATTTTGTACATGCAACTCTTTAGGAAGTGATAAAAATACTAAGTTATAGGCTAAATTATATAAATTTATATATTTTGGGGGAAAAAAAATTAACATGAGTAATTCTTTATGGAATAATTAGGATTCCTAGATTCTTGATTTAGTTCCAGATAGATTATTTACGCTAGCAACCAGCCAGCCACAGCTTCTTCTGAGAGTCAGTCTTCAAAGTATTCTTCTTGATTAGTGCAGTCAAAGTTTTCGCTTCATTTTTCATAAATGAAGACTGCCTTCTATAACAATTCACACCATCACTGAAAAGCAGCAAGCAACTTGCCTGTCTGAGAACGATATTAAATAAAAGAGAAAAGATCCTAAACAATAAATACCTTCATGAAACCACCTTTTGTATGACAAGGGCAATCACATTACTCAGGTATTAAATCAGAAATCCATTTCTAGAATACAAAAATTGTTATGTTACCTTCTACTTCTCTCCTAGCTACCCCAGGACTGGGAGGAGCTCCAAGACCTTTTCAGAGAAAGAAGAGAAGCTGTACATTGCATAAGAAAAGCAGCAGGTTGAGAAAGTAAAACCAGAAAGAACACTGCCACAAGTCAGTTTTACATAATTTAAAAATGGCCTGTAGCTAGACTGTAGTTACTTGTAGGAGATAACGGTGTGCAGCAGCATGGGGAAACCAGACTGATAAGAATTAGATATCGGCAAGTACGATCATGTTTAGAAACATGCTATTGCTTCAATTTTACATCACAAAGAGAATTTCATTTCTTCAGTATTCACTCTCCACAAACTTTTGTTAATTCAGAATATTAAAAGTCAGTCTTGAAACTCTTGTAAAGCAGACACTTATCTATACTCAAACACTTGAAAATAAACAGGTACATTGGTTATACCTGCAACATTAAGTCTGCTTCCTGTAATTTAGGAGAATACTACATAGTATGTTTCTGCCAAGATGACATTTGAAGTAAGTTTCCCACTTTTATAAAATATCCTAAGGAATTGTATCATTGTTATCTCCAAGCAGCACTCTGTACTTGCAGAAGCTGTATCAACTGGTGCGCAGTAGATGTTACAGTTCAGATTGAGAGAAAGAAGATTTTCAATCATGCATAACCATGCTGAATTATTTTATTTCTCCAATACGATCAAGCATATGCTGGGTTCACAAAATTGTCTGGTAAAAACATGGCAGGACATAGATAACACTAGACGTTACGCAAGGAGAAATCCTTAAGGCATGCGCATAGGAAAAAGTAACAGTAATATCTGGCAAGTCTGGAATGGCTCAAGTATAGAGGAAGGAAAAGGAGCCAGTGTTCAAGAAGCCTACCTTAAAAGCAACTTTTGCCTTAGCGATGACACAGCCTCATGCTTTCTCATCATGTGCCAATGTGTGGTATCTGCTCAGGAGCTCTCTATGATCTGGAAAGAGTGCTGTGAATTTTGTCAGATATGGGTGGAGGTGTCACTCGGAGTAGGAAGAGTGAAGGCTGCAGATGAGGCTGGTATGTAATTATCTCCAGAGATGTCAGATCTCTGGTTTTGCTGAACATCTGGTTCAAGGATGTTAAATACTAGCGTATGTTACATATTCTGGGTGAGTTCCACGCTCTGCCAGTTAACATGAGATTTCCATGGCATAAGTTTCTGACAGTGAACTCTGCGAGAGAAGTAGCACTGAGGAGGGATGAACAGAGTGTGTTTGTAAAGTGGGGGCACAGGAGGAGAGCACTGCCTGAGAACACCTCACGGCTTTCAGTGCTAGCTCTGCCCTTCTCCCGTGCAACCCAGAGGAACCCTGGGGGGAGAGGAGAAAGTGGTAACCTACAGGCTGTGAGAAGCCTACCTGCTAACTGGAGGAAAATAAAGGGAGGTGGAGAGCAGCCCAACAGAGTACAGGACTCTCCTCTGAACCTTCTATGGTTACAGAGACATAAAAGCTAACTGTTCATCCAGCCTATTAATGGAAACGGACACAATAAAATCTCTCCAAGAGCAGGGAACTAGCCTGTTCATTCACAGATCTTCTGCACTTTCCACTCCAGAGCTCAACTCAGCCCATAGAACGGGTATTTTCAGGATGCTCTTGTTAAAGCAAACCTTGTTTTATGCAAGATGAGTAATAAAGTCAGCTCTCTTCAGGAGAAGGAAGGCAGAGAACCTCTTTGACTGAGGTACACAGACAGGTTCTTATGTCGGTGCACCATACAGAGGAAGACTTCTGCGTGTGAGGATTTTAACAGGTTTTTGCAAATTTAAAAATACTCATTATATGGGACAGAAAGGGCATAAACATCAAATACCCCACATTTCACTTACTAATGATACTCTTCAACAGTGATAAAGCAAAATTATGGTGCTGTGATAATGCTATCACAATTGGCATTGTAGGAAGATTTTAATCTTAAGGACAGTGAAAAATGTACATCCAAACCTGAAACACGTATTTGGGTATCATTCTAAACTGTTACAGTAGTCTGTATATTCCTATTGCTGTTGGAACAGTATTCTGCAAGTAAAGATATCACATACGTGTTTTCGACAGTTCTGTAAGGAAAGGGGTTAGATTTATACAGAAACAACCTGTAACTTATGTCCTGACATCTTTTAGGCAGAACTGCATGTTTTGCAAAGATCACATTTACACATTAACTTAATGGAAAATAAAGCAATCCCAACTTCTCAGAAAGTAAAATGCACATACAGGGGCACCTGTGTGTATGTGTTTTATATATATATATATATATATATATATATGCACACACACATATGGGAAATCTAGGCCACTTGCCTACATTTGAACAATGCATTTACTGTGACAGCATTAAGGCTTCCTGCTTCCTCTACTATTGAACATTCCTTCTTCAGCAAGAAAAGAAGAAAGGTCCTCTTCCCCATTATTAAAAAATAATTAAAAAAAGACAACAACCAAAAAAGCTTTTTCAAAATGACTGCCGTATCCTAATACACCCAAACAACCTGAACTCTGCTCTGGGAAAAAAAAAGCTACAGGGAAAAATAAAGATGTTGACTGGTTCTTGCAAGGCTATGTTTAATGTATTACTGAAAATATCAGTCTACACTAATAAGTACTTGCTGCTTGGGTGAATGTATTTTCATAGCTCAACATACTGGCATTTCTTTCAGTGTCAACTTTATTACTGCATTTTCTAGGTTTGTTTTATTTATTTGGAGCACAATCACAGTGAAAATGTAATGCATTTTACCCAAATTATTGCATATACTGAAAATACTGTGCATTCTCTCAATCTTAACCCCATTTAAACAGTTTAAACCAATGATAAAATACAACTGCATTAATCAGGAAAAGTCTGACTAATATTGTTAAAGGAAAAAAAAAAAACCAAAACAAATGTTATTTTTTAACTTCAAGTAATGGACAATTAGCAGCCTTTAGAATTTTTAATGTTTGGTAAGAATTTACTCTGTAATGCCTTAAAAAAAAAAATCTCGGGTAAACATAGAGGGACATTTTCATTTTTCATTATAAACAACTGAGATTTCCTCAGTTGAAATCTTTTGTATAAGGAGGTCAAAAGTCTACACTTTGCAAAGCCCAGCAATGTGTACATAGCCTTGTTTCCTTGAATTCAGAGTTATTTCTGATGTAAAATATGACCAAACTCTAAAAAACACTGAAGATGCCCACACCCTGGTCGCATCTTCAAAGCATACTGAGAGAAAAAATGTTACGGGCATTGAAGGAAGTGAAGTACTGAGAAAAAAAAGGTTAAAACACACGAGAAAAAACAGCAGGTGACATTTAAAATGCACAACATTTAAAAGACATGGCATGTACATGTCACTTTGCATGTGCCACAGAAGTCTAAAATCAAAGTTTGATACACTTGTACAGTACACAGGGATATTGTCACAATGCTTTAGGAGCGTTTATTCTGGGTAAGAGAAACAGATGCCATTTCCCATGGTAACACACTATGACATTTGTACTGCTTCCAGGCCTGTGCTAGCTTGCTCAGAGCTGAGCTCAGGTACTGCTGAAAAGCAAAGCATTATGCTTCCTAAAGGTACACCATGAATGGAAAATGAAGAGAATAGAAAAAGTGGGATGAGCTTTAGCCCAGAATAATATATGAAAAAAATATAGTACAATCTCTTTTAAAAGACTGCATAAAAGTAAGTTTTATGCAAGCTACAATTCGTTATGGAAAGCTATGTTGGGAAAGAGGGTGATAAAAGACGACTAGTCTTTGCACAATTGAGACAAACTACGCAAACAGGATTGTGTCAGTGCACATAAAACTATATTGGACTGAAGTAGTGCAATTAACTCAATCTCACATATGTTGTGTTATATATAAACTGGCTATTTTCTAAAGCCTAAGAATTTTAAGTAATTTGAAATATTATGCCAAAGGTATAACAACCTCCTCCCCTCAAGTGTATCTAAGAGCCATGCACATCTCTGCCTGACATCAGAATATTAGCTGATATTTCTATACTATGTAAAATGGTTCACTTGTTTTCTGAGATTGCTCCAAACTTTTGAATTATTTTCTAAAAAAGTCCCCCTCTTTCCTACCGAGTGGCAATGTCTGAAAAGCCATTAGGAAAGTATTTCAGAGCGACTAACGATTCTCACTCTATCCCACGTATTAATGAGCTGATTTAAGTCCAAGTAGGACAGCTTAACTATGAAGCCTACGACAAACAAGGACAAAGATTAGTTCTAAGAAGAAGCACTTCTGAGTCGTTACTACATGTGAAAACAGATCAAGCTAGAAAAAAACCAAAACTACCCTGAAAGGTTGTTAAGGCCACCAGTATTATCAAAGGGAAGGGATTAGGGGAGAATTATTTCAGGATTTTGTTATTTTGTAAAGACCTCTAGCTCTCAAGTGCCTTCAAAGTAACTAAGTTATTTTGCTAAGTTTGTGTTTCTGAATTACATGCTGCTTCCAAGAACTATGGAGGCTGTTTCATGTCTCTAGGAAAGGCTTAAGAGCAAACTTCAGACTTGGAAACAGAAAATAAACTACCCATATGTTAGTGCTCAGCTTATAGACAAATATAGCTTGGTGACTTGCAGTGCTCTGTTAACCGATCACCATCAGGGGGGGAACTAAGCCAGACCAGCAGTAGTGTCAACTTGAACACTTAATTAATGTATAATCACTGCAAGTAGCTACAATCACAATCCATTTTACAACATTCCTTCTCATGGACTGTGAGAAAGAAAGCTAGTCTTTTCACAACTAAAGACAACCCTCTGCTTTCACAGAAACGTTGGCTGGTTCTGTTTTGACCAGGACAAAGTTAATAAAAACCAGGAACAATTTTAATCTATCTGACTATAACATACTAACTTGTGGAGAAATATTTTTTCACTACAAAGTCAAATATAATTTGGAAGAGGATACAAACCCTGAGAAAGGAATAACATTGATCTTTAAGCATTACTGATTTTTATGCCTTTGGACATCATCATATTAAGTGATTTACTACATATTACTACACCACAGTAGTTTTGCTACGTAGTCATATGGAAAACAATTAAAATCTTTACCTCCAAATTCTTTTCTAGCAGCTGCAGGACTCCTACCGCCTTACAGTATTTAAGAAATGAATGCAGCAATAATGAAAAATATCAATATAGTGAGAGGGAAGAAAAAGAACGAGAAAGTTAACAGTGACAAGGGTCAGTTTGTTAGTAACTATGTTGCCCATATGCTTCTGAACATCCAGTTTCTTAGTGCTCAATTGTTTACATTTCCAGATGACCCAGATGAACTTTACATTAAAAACTTGGACATGATAAAATGCATACATACTGATGCCAAAATTAAAGGAATGTAAATCAATGAATGCACAAGATAAATTATCTTTCATTTAAAGAAATGAAGATGCTATAAAAATGAAAATGTTGAGTAAACACTGCTGTAGGAAGCACAAATTTTTATACTGTGAAAATAAGTTTATAAAAATCTTAAAACTTATTCACTAAGCAAAGACAGTAATATTTAAATGGTACTGAAAAATAGTGTTATTTCCCATGCTGGTATTGCTACCAAAAGCATCAACTAAACATTTTAGTGAAAAACTGGTATGTTCCATTGAGCCCCAAACCAACAATATAACATGTAGTTAGGGCATGGAGCTTCAAAGCTCATCTCACAGACTTGAAACAAAATATTCCTGACCTCCTGATATACATCACCACATTACCTGATGGTGGAGGTGGCCTCTGTGGTGGGGCAGGGCGTGCAGGAGGAGCAACGGGGCGAGGTGGTGGAGGACGCTTAGGCTCCAAGCTCTGAGAAGACTCTTTCTGCTGGGTACCAAGCTGAAATTCAGCTGGAGAACATGACAGAAGACAGTGCAAAAATTAATCACTTGCACATTCTAATCACAGTAAAGCTTTTCTAATAGCAAGTCATTTTCACAGAGAGGACAGTCAGTCCCCAGCCCCGGAAACAATGGTACAGAAGTTTTTGAGAGAGGGAAAACAACTCGAATTATACAATGGTGAAAACAAGCAGGTTTCCTAAACCAAGATTTTTGTCTCATATACTTTAACTGGTATATGCTTTTCACTGAATCCTAAACATTCTTAAAAACTGCAGATTTCCAAATTTTTATGCTAATCTGTGAACTAAGTGCTCTGGAAAATAATGTTACATGGAGAATTCTGGAGGCATTTAGCAGTCTTTGTAAACTTACTCCACATTACATTGAAATAAACTGCTCTAGAAGCCATTCCAAACACTCTAATTCTAACTGTCCACTTTCTCACTAAAATAAAGTTGTGTGTAAACAGAAGCTTTCACCCAATTTACGAATCTACTGATTACAATTTACATATTACAGTTGATAGGAGAATTAATTGAAATGGGTTGTACTTGAAAAGCATTGACTACAGTGAACTAGGATTATACTGACATATTGCAACAGAATTCTTGAATAGTGGTTTCAAACTAACCAGAAAGTCTATTAATCACATAACGTTTTGAGATGTCTCTTTCATGATGAAATGTTAAACAACTAGAGAAAGTTAGGTAGTCTGCAGCAGCATAGATCAGCATACTAAATAGGACTCAGGAAACAAAGCCCTTCCACTGCCCATTAGGAAAACCGAGACACAAAGAATTTATTTGCCCAAGGCCACATATGCATAAAATGCTAGATAATGACAAGAATAAGCCTTTATATTAATCTAAAAGATCCGTTAAAAATAATCTAGAAGGTAGCGTTCTACCACTGGCCACAGTCACCAGATTGTATAGTAGTAATAGAGGCAGCTGAGCAACATGATACACACTGTGCGTGGAAACAGGTGGTCCAGGAGTTTTTGTTGGTGCTCGGCTCGGTCGCACTGGGAGCGTAGGGCCATCTGACAGCGTAGGGGATTGACAGGGACTGGAACGTGGTGAAGAGCTTGGGGAGGTTCCAAGGCCAGAGCTTGAAGTTGGCTGTAGATGCTGAGGAAGGATTTCTTCTACTTCAGCACTATAGTCATCAATGTCTCCTAAATAACAAACCCCCCCCCAAAAAAGAAAAAGCACGTAAAATAAAGGGAACAATAATTACGTATTTTAAAAACTGAGTAAATTATAAACTGAATCTGAGCATAAGATGTTCTGCAAGTTCCCTCAAGTTCCAAGGAATTAGGTCAACAACCAAAGTATGATTTTTGAATAATATAATTAAACGTGAAGAATGCCTGTGTATTTAAACCCGTTGAAAATACCCCAAATGCACAATATATATTAGATATATATATCTTATAGATCATAATAATAGCGCAGCAGCTATAATGTTGCTTAATCTAAGAAACAATTGACTTTACAAAGAAGACCTTTGCAAAAATTATTTCCCTGGTTTGCAACGCATGTGAAGCTTCACTTATCATTCTTATCACATCACTTCAGAAGGCTGGGCAGAGGATTTCAAATATCTGCTATTTGTAATACCTTCTGTTTGAAAAGGTGGAATGACGTTTTAAAAAAAGGTTCAACGTGGACGTGCCTTTGAAAAGTAAACCATCAATTTAGAGTATTTTTATGCTGATATTCAAAATGTCTAAAATAGATTATTATCCCATCACACTCCAATAAGACCACAGTAATCCTTTCTTCCATAACTTATAGGCTTCTCTCTCTTCAGATACATGAATTACACACAAGTTTTACAGAAGTTCCAGCTTCAACTCTGCACTGCTCAGCAGTAACGGAGTAATCAGGCTGCTAAGTAGATACTATCTCTTGATTTAAGCGTCCTGTGAGGTTTGAGATGTCACATTTTAAGGGAAGCATATCATTTCACATAGGACTGTTAATAAAATCAACCAATCATACCGGCACCTAAACTGTTAAAGTCCTGTTTCCTACCTGCACTGGAAAAGAGATGAAGTATCTTATGACACTAACACAAATCCCAAATTTTCATACAGATTTCCCATACCTGTACCCTTATCAAAAAATATCTTCCTTTATGATATACCTGTACAAAAACTCCTTAGTCTACTCTTTCCAGAATACATAGCTGCCATGTCTTTTCTCGAAACTTCTGCAATGTAATGTTTGCCACTAAGGAGCTTGGATAGAAACTCAAAGCAAATGAGCTACTCAGACTTGAAATAAACCAATGTAGACACAATGACTACATCTAGAAAGTACATCTGTTCAAGAAATGACAAAAAAATGACCTGTAAAACACATATGGAAATACAATACACACAGAAAGTGTCAGCAGATGTGGGGGATTTTTTGCTGCTGTTCATAAAACCGTGATATGCTTGCCAAGGATATAAGAATGTATTTTATATACAGTGAAACTGCCCTTTCATAAAAATAATAGATTAAAAATAAGCTGTGACAAAGTACGTAGATTAGAAACATGCAAGTAAAGAAAAGCAAAAATGCAGAGGCCCAATTGCTCCAACACTGATATTCTGCAGCTTGAGGATTCCACTAGAAAAGTATGACGTGAAAAGATATAAAAACCCTGCAGGGAAAAAAACAAAACTGACAACAACCAGGGCACCAGAAAACAGCAACAACTCTATGCCAACTATCCACCTGTTCTAAGGAGCAATGGAGGTTGAAGTTTTGCTTGCAAAACTCCTATTTGCCTGACTGTCAAAGGCTCACCAGGTGGCTCACTTCCTGGGGGTGGTAAGCATATCAATACTTAGCACGGGACCTCATTAGTCCTATTAATTTATTACATGTACTGGCAAAAAAATACTTGCTTTGCACACTGAAGTTGTGTATATCCTGCTTACAGGGTGTCTCCATGAACAGTAGAAGTTTCCTGAACGGAGTCACCCTGTGAAGGGGTAGGTCACAGGATAAAGTGAGAAGAATAAAGAGAATGTCAGCAAATTAGTAAAACCTTGAGATACTGCACAAGCTGACACTGCTCAACAAGTTGTCAATAAACTATCCGAAATAATGGGATTTCTAATTTATCTGTTTTGGATTGGCATAAATTTGTTGAAGTACTGATATAGGCATTAAATTAATGGCATTATTTAGGACTGTAAGGATTTCAAAACAAGAAATACTTTATTTTGACAAACCTTCCATATCATAGTCTGCAGTAACCTCAGCATCTTCACAAAGCAAAGTGGAGCTTGTCGATGAAGGCAGCCCAATATTAATCTTCTCTAGACTCATTTCATCTTCCAAACTTCTGATCCAATCAGGGTTTTTCAAGCTTATGTTTATAATCCTTCCTAGTAGCTAAATTGACAAAAAGGTAAGCCCAAAACAGAAATTGTTAAGAACAGGAACATTAAAATTCAGCATTTTCAGTTTAAAAAGAAAAACAAAACCTGAAAACATTGCAAATAAGGTTATCAGAATTTCTGGGACTAAACTGTGACAGTGGCATGTCACAAAATGCTGACTCTTTATACTTCATTTTGGTAATGAAGTACATTTATGTAGCTTAAACTGTTAATTACAACTATTTAATATTGTTCTAAAGAAAAAGTAACTACTTGTAAGATTTTTTTTGTCAATAAGAAAGCTGCTGGTTTCTTTATTCTGAAGAAACATTATTTGTAAAGAAAACCAGACTTGCTTATAAACAACATTAATAAAGTCCTTTTTAGAGACAGATAAAACAGCAGGCCTTCATTCTGAAAACAGACACATGACACTGAGCCCCTATTCTGCATAGACTGTCAGTGAAATTCTCAGCAGATGCAAAGACCCATCTGCAAATATCACACTACAAAATCTAAGTCTTAACAGGAACACTGATAAGTAAAAATTTGAACACAAAAAAACCCCAACCCCAAACAAAAAAACCTCACTTAAAATAAGTCAATTAAAATTAAAAAAAAGTCAATGAGCTGAAATTTTGACATTTTAAAGTGATTGCAGTATAAAAGTGCTGAATTTTAAAGGATTACAGTCTATAAATATTATAAAATGGTTCATACTACAAACTCACGGTAAAAACTCTGCTTTTTAAACCACTAGAAAAACCCAAACAACTAATTATCTCTCATTTTATGAAGATACCCCTCAATATGGGATCTTCATTTCTCTAACAGTCCTCCTCCTAAAAATACGTTAGTTTGGTACTTCTCTCAGCTTGCTTTTGAAACTCTACCTAATGTTATGTGGCTATCAAAACAAACAAACCAAAAAAAACCCCACACCCAAACATGCAACAATCTCATATG
The DNA here is from genome assembly GCA_027574665.1 of Rhynochetos jubatus. Lineage (NCBI taxonomy): Eukaryota > Metazoa > Chordata > Aves > Eurypygiformes > Rhynochetidae > Rhynochetos > Rhynochetos jubatus. The sequence goes on from CM050649.1 coordinate 36,877,196, forward strand.
GAACAAAAAAACCTTCTGAGAATTAAAAATAAACAAAAGAAAAACCCACCCCACCCAAGTGTTCTTTAAAAAGTTGGATTTTCTCCTGCTATACAAAAGTTCAGTAATTTTTAGATTACCTCAGTACCATTCAAATTCATAACATTCAAAGCAGAGCTTCCTTCCAAAAATGTTACCCACATCTTGTCTTCCACGAACCTGTAAAGTCCATTGGAAACAATAATTAAAATACTGTATCCTACCTACTAACTTGTGAAGGCTCTTATCTTAAATTTTTTTCAATGCTTCTCTTGATGGAGAAGAATTATTTTCTTAACGTCATTAAAATATATGTAATTGGCTAATAAGTTTTAACTGAATGTATCCTTGCAATAAAAGAAATAAAGCAAAAGAAAACCAAGTTAAGTATCACGCAGCGAAAGCACTGTCCTCTCAAAACTTATGTGACCACAGTTACAAATTCAACATTAATTGTGTGGCTACAGGTTAGGTATTTGTACTAGGTGTTCCACCTTACGTCACACTATGGTCTTGGGATTATGGTCCTAGTCTTCTGAAAAAAACCAAAAACACCACCCCCAAAACCCAAACAGAATACCACACTTATAGTTCAAATAACAGCTTAGTGAAAATGCAACATTCACAGGGATACTCTCACCTTCAGTTAATTTAAAACTACTGGCCTAATTTTAGAATACAAGATTTGTATAAAATTACATAAGTAACAAATTTCAACTCTGATTTCTGACAAAGTCAGTATAACACAATCTCAAAAATAAAAGAGTCCCCGGAAAAATTAAGTCTGAAAACTGAGACACATACAGGCATGTTAAACTAATACTGAACTGTAAAGACATTAATGTTAAAATCTCTATGTTAAAAATGAAGCGGATCATAACTGAAATGTCTGCTAAAATATTCATTTTATTCAGGAAATAGGTGGGAACAATGAACAGTAATACAGATTAAAAGTAAAAAGTCTTTTTAACCTTATAAGTATAACTTCACCATAGCTCGCAAATTTTTGAAGAAGATCATCAATCAAGTTATCATCAAAATAGTTTTCTTCTGCTGAAGAACTTCTGATGGAGACCATTACAGTACCATCAGGTGGTCCTTGCATTGCGATCACCTCCTTATAAACTTTTTGTCTCTCTTCTGCTTCAATTTCAAATATGTCAATGTCAATCAGTGCAACCACAGGCCTTGGAGAAAGACGCATAAGAAAAATCTGTAAGCAGTGTAACTGAGCAACAAAATATATAATGTGAATATTAAACTTTCTGTGATTAGGAAGTAATGTATAAAATAAAACTGAAACCTGTGATCAGAAGTTTTCAGCTCTGCTCTTCCATAGTGCAACAAAGTACCAGGATTCCACGTGTAAGGGACATTGCTGTCATCATGAAAACTAGCATTGAGAAGATCCAGGTCTTCAGCTACATTCAGTATTAAGGAAAACAAAAGGGGAAGAACAGAGTGATTGCAAGAATATGCTTTAAAAAATAAGGTTATTGTAAAAACAGAAAAAAGAAAATAAACTAAAGCCAAGTATTTGAACTCAGTTTTGAACTTTTGAACTACTGAAATAGCCGTAACTGGTTTCTGATCCTTGTTCAGCGTCACTGTATTTACTGCAGATGCTATTGTAAGATTTCTGTCTCATACAACATCAGGGATAGAATCTCAGCGTCACTGGCACTGTGAATGTCACTACATGGATACTATAAGCCAGTTAAAAGAATATTTTAAACAATTTAAGCAAAGTAAATCAAACCTGATCGGTCAAAAGGCCACTTTCTTCTTCTCCAAAGAATACGATCTGTCCATGCCGGTGTGCGACATTTTTCACTGGTGTCGTAGTCATCAGAAAACAGATCATATTTGTATGTAGGAGCAAAATTTATTTTCCCTTCCAAAAATCCCCTGAAAATCTGTAAGAAACAAAATTATGTGTCATGCCAAAAGACAGAAACAGATGGGAAACAGCTTGAAACTAATCAGAATTCTCTTTTCTGACAGTGAAAACCTGTATACTCATGTAAAAAAAAAAAGTAATTTGATAATATGAATCCTTCCCCAAATTTTATCTGCTTAAACATTCTACGTTTGCCATTAAGACTAAACAGTGACCCAAAGAGATCACCATTAAACAGATGTCAGTCAAACATTTATATCTTTAAACCCAGGCTCATGAGCTACCTACTGTTACTCCCATGTCGTTAAAAACTTGAGGTCATCTAGACCACAGATACTGTTCACAGCACTTTAATTAGTTGGTTAGTTGCTCATGTGTCAGCAAAAGTTGGGAATTAAGGTTTATATTATAATCTATCTGAGCATGCAAAGCATTCCTCCAAATTGACACAAGATGCTCCACCAATAAATAGAAGGGGGGGAGGGAAGACAAATAGAGTCCTTAATACATTCCATATGAACTGAAAGATTAGAGACATACCGTCACCATTTTTTATTCTGTTTTCCTACTCACTTGAGGAGATATGTGAAATTATCTACCAAGAATACATACGGTATTTAGAGATAGAGTCAACTGAAAGGAATCAAGAAATCCGTTAGGTACTTTCCAACATAAACAGACACAGCCAGCTGGCACAAGATCCTAGAAGGCCAGGAGATTTGCTCACTCCTTAAGTGTTTAAACTAGACATAAGCTAAACCCTTTGAGTCAACCAGCTCCAGTTTTGAGTTTAATCTTGTATGGGTAGTTTTACTGCACATCAGAGATCTGTAAAATCTAAATCTAACTTAGATCTTATAGTCAAGTCTGCATCAAATGATGGGTTAGCCTGCTCTTCTTGTTGGAAATATACATTGAAACCCTGTCAATTTAAAAATAAATGTCAGCAGATCAATGTCAGAAGATCTGCAACTTCTGAGACAATTTATTACTTTCTTTGCTTTCGGTAATTGTTTCTTAACCTACTTTTATGAGGAAAGTTGCTATGTAAATGCCTTTCCTGGACAGCAGATATACACTGGTTAACAGCCACAAGCAACTACCATGGAGCTACACTCACTAGCCAGCTGATACCTTCTGATGCCCAGCCAGCCCCTTCCAAAGGACCGGATATTGCCCCAAGAGTGCAATACTACCCCTTCTTCTCCCCAGCCAGGAGACTACTTTGAATCTTTTTCATATTCTGGTAGTTTCCATAGATCTCTCCAGCTTTATAACTGGTTTAAGTGTTCCCAGGACTGCTACACCTCTCTTGTTTTGGATGAATTAACATCATGCTGTCTGCCCATTTGAACGTATGGCTCTTCTCTTTATGAACTGGGCTATAAAATAATAATTAAGAATTATCAAGTGGTTTTCCTCCTGTTCCAGTGCACAAGAAACCAGCACAAATGGAAAAGAACTCTAATTCAGAAAAAACACTGCTTATGATTAAAGTGCTGGCAAGCAGACAAAACTAACAACAGAGGATTGTCTCTCATTGTACCATGTACCGCATTCCCACATAAAACTGGAAAGAAAGGATACATTTTCACGAAAAAATTGATTATTTACAAATATTCCTTTAATTGCTACATCTTGTCTCCCAAGAAACCCTAAAAATCTAACATCTAAATCTTTCTTCAAACTTTGTTATTCCATGCTCTTTTCCTTTGTAAGTAAAAAGGCTGCTGTTTGGACTATTCCTTTTTCCAACAGAATGGCAGTAACAGCATTAGACCCATAACTGCAGCAACTTAAAGTAAACAGTAACATTAGAAAAATAATTTTTATAATTTTTATAATTTTTAAATAGTTGCACCTGATAAAAAAAATACTATAATTAGTCAATTCCAACACAAAGTTCTAAAAAGATGACAGAGGGTTTGGGGTTTTTTTTCAGGAGAGAAATTAAAACCTCACTCTTACAGTCTCTGTATCACCACCTCTTCAGGTCTGTTACTACAAACAAGTTACTAAATGTTGCTATGGCCCACCCTTCCATACCACTACCTGGACAATAGTGAAAAGTAAAACATGCTGTAGATTTACAGAAGCACCACAGAAAACTGCTAAAGTCAAGAAGAAAAATAGAGCATTCTTAAATGTGGTAACATTTTTAAGATACCTGTCCAGAATTTTTCTGGTTGATAAGTTGGTCTCCTGCTATAAGGGGTTCCCAGTTCTGTTGTCGTATTAGGTCCTTAACCTCCTCATTTGGAATATCTATTCGATAATTAAAGTCACCACACCAAAAGATATAGTCATGAGAAAAGAGCATCCTTCCCTGTAAAACAGAAGCATACAATGAAGTTAAAAAAAACCCCAAGTGACAAATTTAATACTTCCAGGTGCAGAAATTCAGTTTTTAACAGTAAAATATGCATGACTTGTAGCTGGTGAGGACAACTGAAATAGTTGTTAGTATTTAGTGTTCACATGGTTAGACCAACGTAGCCAACTGTATGCTATTCACACATACAGAATATGAAAGAAGAAGTAACATTTCTTATGCAGTTTGCATTTCTAAAGAAATATGAATCATCTGAATTTGATTCTAAAGTTCTTCATCTTTCTACTCCTGTTTTGGAAGTCTGCTCTAACAGGATGACTGCTATCTGCGTCACAAAGAGGTTACAAAGGAGAACAAAACACTACCCTGGGATCCTGTGGCACAATATCCTGACAAACTGCAAATTGAGGGCTTATTATTCAGATTTAATTGGAGGCTTTTCAGTTACATACAATTTACACGGCTAGGGAGAGCCAGAAGGGCTCACTTAGTTTAAACAAAGCCTAGGGTTTAAAGTGAGAACTTCTACTTCCCTCTTTGACTTTTCCATTGCCCCTAAGTAAATCAAAGCAGATACTCTCGCAGATGAAACCAGCAGGGTTTAGGAAACTGCTTCTGGGGACCTTAAGAATGCAGTACTTTCAAGAGAAACTGAAATGTGACCATAGGGACAAATTCAGAAATTAAAAAACCCTGTAAAATAAGAAGTCAGACTCCTGCACGGTGCCATAGAAATTAACAAAGTACAGTTTGACTACACAATTTAAGACATCTTTAAGTTTCAAGGAAGCTTTTTGTTGCACTGATAGAATTGTCAGGCATGTACTTGGTGTTTGATAATCCTTTATGAGAATATGGTACAGAACTGTACAATACAACTTTAATGAGTAAACAAGAAGTTAAAATGACTTAGCAAAAATCATTCTTGTATACTGAAAATAGTGCTGTTTCCCATGGATTTTTTTTTTCTCATAGCTGATTAACTCTGGTGCATACTAAATTCCTACTGTATATCAGGAATCTATAAAGTCTCCTTCCTATGCTAAATTCTTGATGCCTAATGCAAGTGAATTCATGCTTCATCATCTCTGTCAGTCACTGCACTGGAAAGGTCTATTCTTCCTGTAGTCATCTATTTAAGCAAAAATTCGGGGAACTTAATTATCTCTGAGACCTCTAACCCAAGGAAATTTGATTTCCACAGGGATGTGGGGTAGAGAAAAAATGAATAGAGCTTTTGGATAACACTGCTGGAGCTCAGGAGTTTAACTTCTCATTTGTTATGGAATTTGAACACTGTTGCTTACCATTGGAAAACTGAGCTTGCGAGCTATTTCTACGAAGTCTTCGTTTCTCTCTTTAACTTGTGATTGGCCTGCAGCAAAATGACTGCAGACAAAGCAGAGACTGGATGTATGAAACAACATCCGTATTGCTACTGCACCTTTATTCCCAGTGGCTCCTCCCATGCCAGTCTTTACAGTATCAACAGCAACATCCCTAGAAGAGTTAAACAACCATTAAACCTTCAAATACAACTGCACAGAAGTTAACAGCTTGAAGTATGTCTGAGTTAAGCTGGTGAGAGAAAATTTTCACATTGGTTTTTCAGCAGTCAGGCCACGGGGCTATTTTTAAAAAATGCCAACAGCTATTGAGCAGGTAACAATATAACACCTCAGCTTTTCAAGCTTTCCTGGCAACCGATGAAGCATTTGAAAAGTAAGACGGAAGAATTTAAGCAACTCATTCCCCAGAAGATGGAACAGCTTTTTTAGAGCCCCATATACCTCTTGGTACACTCGTATGTTGGCTTGCAATACAAAGCAAACTGAAGGTGACCCAGCTCGGGCACAGCTGTGTGCTCACTGACCTGATAAAAGGAGCGTGCTGAGGCCTGATGAACACAAAAAGGCAGACGCCCACCAACTGCTCAGAAGCCAGCAGCACATACTTGTAATCTCTGGATATAGTCTTCTGCAGTTCAGCAGCCCAAAGCTTCTGATTGGTTGTGCTAGCAATGAGATGAAAAATGCCAGTTTTAAAATAAATCAAATTAAGAAGGTAACTGTTGATAAACTAAACTAAAGCTGAATATATTTCATACAACAACCTTAACTAAACCTTGGGGTAATAAGCCAAAGCTGAGTTGTAAATGGTGCTCAAATGCCTCCTGGCAGAGAGACAGGCTATAGATTGTCACAGTATCATAATTTCAAATTCAGCCTCATTAAATGCTACCTCACTTTTCCCAACACCACAGACAACGTTAGGAGCCAGGGCTATCTTTCCTGTGCTTCTGAGGCTAGACTAGAGGATCAAAATCTAAGAATTTTATAGAGAGATACTTCCTAGCCTAGAGCTCAGCCAGAATCAGAAACCAGAGGTGTCTTGGTCTTAAGATCCAGAAGAAACTCCCTTGGAGACCTAACAGACTACGGTTTTTAGAACTAGCATCGGATATGAATGAAAAATACCAGACATGGAAATAGCATTAACTAGACACAGTGTGAAATTAGGGGATGACAAACTACCACCTCGTCCTCAAGACAAAAGCCTGGGCAAATGCTGATGGTGTTACAGGCTTTAGATGCTTGTTCCAGCAAGTTAAAGCTTGCTGAACACCAGAATACATGCAGAACAGGCAGACTGAGCAATGGACAAAGTGAATACAATCCTAGGACTACACATAAAGACTTCATCACTGGTATCGCCCACCACTGGTAAAAATATTTTTTCATAACCCACTCCGCTAGGGGTGAAAAATCCACATTCCATGATTATACATACATGTAATACACGGAATGACAGCAAAAACTGACAGTATGGAAGGAAGCCTTGCTTTGTACAGATCAAAATCTGATGCAAGAGACTACAAAGGCGTACCAACAATACACGCTTTTGGAAGGGATTTCACAGGATTTGCTGTCCCCAGCAGTAGGAAGGCAGAACACTACCAACATGGGAGGTAAATTCCTTCAAAGTGTTAAATGACGGAAAAAGTTGAGGGCCTGCTGAAGGTGCAATTCAAGATATGGTCAAGTACTGACTGTTTGGATCCTGGAGATTACATTATACATGATCTAAGTGATCACAGCTTTGCTAGGGAAAGATGAGATGAAGTCTGCAATCCTGGCACAGAAACTGGCAGAGAGAACTGGAATACAGTCAAAAATTAACCCAGACTAATCCCAACCATTACAAAACAGTACAAAAAAAATTAAATAACATTTTACTCAAAAAATGTGATTATCAACTAAACAAGTACTGTATAGATTGTATCACCTACCTGGCATTCACAATGTTTCCTGCATTTAACTCCACCATTTCTTCAAACCCAATGGCAAATATGTCTACAGGCTTGCTTTTGCGATCTGCATTTAAATATTAAAAAAGCTATTTGTCATTTATAATTAACTTAAGAACTGAGACCTCATGTATCTATTTTCATGTTCATGATCTAATTATGAAAATCAGAGTTTTCAAGACAAAATTGACAGAATACGAATTCTACCTTGGAATTCATGAATGCCAGCTAACTTTGGTGCATCCAGAAGCCAGTCAGTGAGGGTCTGATTTCTAAAGGCAATACTTCGAAACTGCTTCCCACCGTTGACGTTCCACGTCCCAACGCAGACTCTGATTTTTTTCGGTTTTGCATACTTATAAAAGTTTTCACACATACTCTTTAGCACTTTTACAGATGCTGCAAAAAACATTTGAAAAGAAATTATTTCTATATAGAATGTTTCTTTGGAAAGTTTGGCAATGAGATCTTTCCCTTAAAAAAAAGGGCAACAAATCCATGCAAAGACATACAGAAAGTTAAACTGTGAAAGCAAGATGAATGCAGCTTTTCACAAGGGAAAGTACATTTGCAGACATATTACTTGTCTGCTGTAGGATACTGACTGAAAGACAGTAGTAATTTGTTCAAATTTATATATATATTAAAAAAAATAAAAGAAACGTAATTTATGTGTTTTATAAGCATCTGTCATTCTTTCACCCTATCTGTGATTCTCTATGGAAACCATTATTTTTCATACATGCTAAAATAGTTATCCACCTCGTTTTCATAGATTATATTTATGAAATTCAATCTCCATTCCAAAACCAACTTACAGATGTGTTCATTTCTAGATGTGTAAAAATGACTGATGTACTACGTTTGCTAAATTAGATAAGGTACAGTATTTATCATATTAGAGTACATCTATTTAAGCTACAAATCTGAATTATTTTTAACGTCAGGTGAATTCCTAAAATCCTGTTTTAGTAAGGAAAGTAGGCTAGGATTCAAAACAAACTCATTTCTCTGTCACACCAGCCTTTCTATGTGCCTTGTTTCTATCTGCCAGATGGGAGAGAAAGTAATGACCTATCTGTAAAGGGCATTGTGAGAAGCAAACAAACAAACAAGGTTATTAAATAGTGAGACACTAGAGTTAGAGATTTTAGAAGCCCCTTCATAAATCAGCTGCATAATATACTCATACAGATGTATTTCCTAATGCAAATGAACAGAACGGAATATTTTTAACAATTACTCTCCTTTTTTCTTTAATCTCAGTGCAATGAAAATTGCAGCAGGTGTAAACAATACTGTTTGCATTGTACTTGATCTAAGTGACATTAATTTACTTATTTTGAATACTCTCATGGTTATCAGACTCTCTGAGAACTGTTTAAACAATATTAGATGGAATTCTTCACTGTGTGCCATTCTGCAAAACGGTCAGCTACTGGGCACGATATTTTAATTCAAATCCCCAAAATAGGATGAACAGTGAGCTACTGTCATCTTTTTAGTTAATCAAGTTTACCGCCTTTAAATTCGCGACAGAATCTTGCCTACCCAATTAAAACAAAAATCTGGGATTCTCTAGCCCTCGTGGTTTTGAAACAAACTGGAAACAACATAAGAAAATAATATATCGTATTTGTTGTTCGTGAACTCTTTCACTGCTGAACAAATCATAGATGTGCTAATCGCACATAAAAGACAGTGAACTGACCAGTGTCTCCTTGGGGTACTACAAGCAGATCATGCTTGGGATCATGCCTTCCTTATCATGATCCAGGTAAACAAAGTCAAGAAAACAGCAAGGAGCCAACAGAATACTTTACACCTTCAGGTGAGAGCCAAATACTGAGTCTACTTGTGAATGTATCTGCACTCTAGGGAACAGTCAAGTCAAGAATTCCACCAAATGCCAGAAAAGCCTCCAAGGGTCACGGACAGAAGCTACCCAAGCACCTGCCCGCTGAAGAGAAACCGATCCAAGAAATGTTATAGCCACCAGTACCCAAATCATCCAAAGGATTAGCTGAACCCAAGGAACCCAAAATAGCATCACAGCCAGCTTTGAAGATCTGCGCAGATTAGCCTTTGTAGTAATATGAGGAAATTCAAAAGCAGAGTTTGGACTTTTATTCTCTCCGCTTCACTTCTTTCTTTTTCTTTTTCAAATTTAGCCATTTTCAGCTTAATTTTAAATAGTTACTCCAAAATTCATATTTACTACCAAACAGCTTTTAAGAAAAGCTGCAAAACTAAATTATTTCCTACTTAACTCCTAGCACTGTCATGAACCCCTAATGTGAAAAATCTGACCAGGGTAGAATCTAACTTTAGAACTGAATTGACAACATGCTCATTACAAACACGAAATTCCTATCTTTAAACTAGCAAGCTTTCTAAATTGTAGAATGACTCTTTTTCTAAATTAGAAAAAATAAAAGAAGAAAAGCAAAAATTTTCATCTGTTTTCCAAAATACTGAGTGAGTCAATTGTTTTTCAGAGCTCCTGAGTCTCAGGCATACATTATCTTTCTATACATTTCTAGCTATTTATCTTTCCACCACAATTGTGTCTCACTCTAAAACATTAAAAATCCAATCAATTCTATTTTCTGTTATTTTGCAGCAAAAATGCTTTAACAGCATTCCTACTAGGGAGGCAGACATTTGGAAATCAGTCCTACAAAGGGAATATTAATTTAAAATTCTTGGTGGGATATTCTGTGCAACTGGACTTGATGGAACTGTTTTACTACAACATCCAAATTATTGTAGATATGTTTCAATATATTGAACTTGTATCCAGATGAAACCCACAGTGAAATGTTACATCAGGAAGTTCAAAAATTGTTGACGTGTATGACTCTTCATGAGTAATAAGATAGGCTGATGTAGTCTAGATGGTAACACCAGGAAAGACAATGTAGTTGTTTATTCCAATAAAGTTTTTAACACCGACAAAATGACAGTTGATTTCAGGTGTATGTTACCTGTGACTCAGCTTTCAATATTTAAGTACTCAGTAAGAGTTAAGCAGATACAGTAAAACACTAACAGAAAAAGCAAAGCCGAGATGAATCAAAAGGGAAAAATATTTAAAGCTCAAAAATACAGATTATGGTTGAAGTGGTTTTCCAAGCCGGAGGAGGGGGGGGGTGGTTTAAACACTTCAGATGTATTTGGACAACAATCTAGCCAACAACAAATTCTCATGCTTCTTCCAAGGATCCTCCCTGTCAATCGCCAGTACCCCGGGGTAGTGGCGACTCCCTGAGCACGCAGGTTCAAGGGATGCTCTGCAGAACTTTGCTATTCTCTTAAAATAGGAGACTTGTCGGAACAATTATGAAGAGCTTCCTTGTTTCTTTCCCGCTTCCTCTCCCTTCATCTTCCCAGGTATTAAGAACATACTTTTTTCCTCTCACCCAGAAACTAAGCACCTGATCTGGTTTCACTGAACCTCCTTCCGAGAGGTAGCACCCTCTTAAGGCAACAGCTCTTAATTTTTTTCAACACATAGTAAATTCTGAACATATGAGCATTAGGAATATTTTATTTTAAATAATAGGTTCTGGGAACCAGGAGATGATGAAGTGTTTCACAGCTGACAAGTACTTGCAGCTATCCCTTAAAAATATGGAGTATGTATGTATCGCATCTCCCCAGATGGAGCAGCTTCCTGTAAACAGCTGAAGTTACAACAAAAAAGTCAATCTCCACTAAAAATTATAAAATTCTGAAAACGAAGTTGAAAGGCATTATGCTGCTCATGTTGCTACCTTACAGTGATAATAACAAGTTTGCAGAAGCTTCTTAAATTGATCTTTCATGTCACTCTCCTCTATCTGGCTCACCCCTCCACGTTATTACTACATAACACTTCATGTTCACGCTATTGCTGAATCCTCCAAAGCTACTTCTCACATTTTAAGCCCAACATCACAGACATTGGTCAAGATACTACCACAGTGTCTCAAAGATCAGGAGTTAACTATAAAATTCCCTTTTCGGGCCTCCTCCTCCAACAGTTTTACCTAAATAGATGCTCTAATACTTCCATTTTCCATCACGTGCAGCAGTAACTGTATCTCAGTGGTTTTGACCGTACTTTTGCCCCATAAAACAAGTGTCAGCACATTATTTCAGATCATTCCAGTACAATGTCAATCTTTGCTGGGAAATACCACAACATCAGTCCCTCTCATTCAAGAACACAGGCACATAGGGCCTTCTAATGGCAAATAAGATGAAGTTACAAATTTATCCTAAATAAAACATTTAGACAAAAATACAAAAGCTCCCAAATCAGATAAAGGAGCAAATTCCTCTATAGCTAGAATAAAGCATTTGCAAAAATAAAACTCAAAGAATAGGTTGCCTCTTTTCGTAAATCACAACCAAACACAACTGCAACATTTTTCACCCCTTATATTTTCACTTTTATTAAAGAGTTTTTCTTGGATTAAAGGAGTTTGGGGCGCAGGAATGCCAGATCCAAACATCACTAGGAAAATGTGAGCCCACAACCAAATATTATGCAAACAGGCACAAGAAAAAAGCCAGAGAAGAACAGTAACTGCTCAGATATTTACATCTTAATTTACTATACTATACCTGATTGCAAAGATTGCTCTGAAACTATGGATGCAGTAAGAAGGAAACAAGAAAAAAAATTAGTCAAAAAAGTAATTGTGTGGGTTTTTTTTTAATTTTCCATCAATATGTGAGAGAACATGCTGTAATATACAATTTATCACACATAACTGTTTAGGTAAGTTAAAACACACCTTTTATGCTACAAAATCTAAAATGTTCCACAACAGTATTAACAAATTCTCTTTTCTTGCTTCATTAATAATGGATTAAGTATGATGAAGTATCTCTCTACTTAATTCACCACCTAATAGACAATGCAAAGACATTACATTCAGTGAAGCGGGATTCACATTCCTCAGCTGACAGGAGCTGCAAGTATTAAAAGGACAGCTTGCATTCACAGAGAAGGTGAGAAGAAACAAAAATTGCTTTCTACTAATTGAGGTGAGGCCAATTTAGCAGGTTTCAGAGGCAGGAAAATTTGCCCTACCATGAAATCTTGTGGTAAATAAATGAGAAGAAAACAGTCTTTCAGCTCCACATAGGCAATAAATAAATACCCACAAGACAAAGACTATAATTGGGTACGCATTTTTTTTTCTTGTGACATAGATTTGCACTGAAGTTTTGACAGGTGTATCCCATTCTAGGTTGGGATGTGTCCAGGAGAAGGGGAGAGGGGAAAGGAAAAATTAAGAATCTTATTAATCCCTCAAAATGGCAATAACTCACCATTTAGGACACTCTTATACTTGGGATCTTGGAAAGAAGATTTAAGTTTCTTCTTCTTGCCCAAGAATTAGCTCCTCCATCTTTTATATCCCAGAATAATACTCTAAACACAGCCCTACACCTGGCCCACTTACTATTTCCCTGCTCATCAGACATGCAGAAGGACGGGGCATGACTGCAGTCCTGGGGACCACGTAGGCTTACACCTGTTTGGGGACGCAGGAAGCTGTGGTTCAACTCCCTGTTCTGACTAGGTGGACCAGCAGCCTGTAACCAGACCTCCCAAATCCCACACGGCTACTTTGCCTAAGCAGAGCTTCTTCTTGAAATCTCTCCCCGGCTTTGAGGTAGAATTTCACCCACAGCGTGACAAACCTGTGTGGTGCAAGCATTCCTGAGAAATACTTCTCACAAAAAAAAACCATTTTGTGATGGAAAATCATTCATCAGGAATTTTCTGACAGCTCCTGTTACCTTAAATTTTATTTTGTTACCAAAACTTACTTTGTTCCTCAGTGCCTAAGAAACCCAGAATGAAGATTCTTAGCATTCTTAGGCTTGAGGAAAGAATAAATGGTCTGCATCTGGTCTAACACCAGGGAGAATTTCTTCACCGCCAGGACAGATCAAATTAAAGATATTTAGCAAACAATCAAAAAAACCCTAATGTTTTAATAAATCGGATTTCCCCCCCCCCCCCCCCCAAATTCAGCATGTAATTGTCATGATTAACACTTGCTAAAAATGGATTTGAAGAACTAAACAAGCCATATCTAACATGCATCCAGTGTAAAGTTCTGACAAATAAGCTCCACAGATAATTACCCACTATACCGCCAGACATCAACAAAATATAAACATTACAGAAATCACTGCAGCATGTTAGTTTGGTAATATTAGTAAAGCAGAAGTAACTTGCATCTTTTAATAAGCCAACAGAATATAAAATAGCATTTATACTTTCCAATATTGCTTTGAAAACAGACTCCATACAGCTTTCTTACACCAAATAGTTATCAGACAGATTAAAATCCTGAAAGACACATACCGCGTAAACTGCTGGTGGTTAAGAGAGCCCGTGCTTTATCTGCTAAATCACTATTTAGGGTATTTCCCAATAACAAAACATCAATGGCCTCCTGCTTGGAGCTATCAAAAAAGTTATTTTGAATCGTTCTGGTCACAGAACGAGCACCATCCTTCAGCTTTCCAGCCTGTTAGGGAGGAACACGTATAAAATATTTTATGTTGGACATTGCTCACAAAAACATTGGCAATATTCAGTAACATATTTGTAAACTGCATTAATGATTTTTAAATGTAAGGCAATTTCCTTCCTTGAGTGTTAATAAAGTCTTCTGAGCCTACTGCACTATAAGTGCTTTTTTCTCAAATGCTACTCAACACAGTAATACCTTCAAGGCATATCTAACAACCAAATTACTCCAGTTGAAATTATTTAAACAAACTAGTGTGTGGGGGTGTGTGTGGAATATTCTTTTTCCCTAAACTCTTGGTCTTCCAAAGTTAAATTGCTATAGTGCCATGCTTAAGACCACGATACAGGATTTTGGGCTTTTCCCCAAATAGTGAGAGATGAGCAAGCACTTGAGTCCAAATGTCACGATATATGAATATGTATGTATATGCACGTATGAGCATATTAGTTCAGAATTCACGTTCTGAAATATCCATGTTAAAAAAGAGCTAGCTTCAACTTATTAAGACCCCTTAACTTTTTAAAATAACATGCAAATCTCATGCAGTATCCCAGAAGGAACAGGTACACTAAACTAGAGCTCCATACACAAAGACACTGTCGTTGCGTGACCTGCACGCAAATGAGATGATTGAACAGTGCTCCAGAAGAACAGTGCCCAGCTACCTGAACTAAACAAGAACCTCCAAGTGATGTACTGTGACTACAGATATGCCCTGTGGGTCAGACACCTAGAGGATAATGTAATTAACGTCATGCAGTCTCATACTTGATTCAAAAACCAGCAATGTTGATCTGTGTACGACAGCACTGACAATGATTTCACAGGCACAAAGACATTTTCTCAATTAGAGGGTTTATTGTTTCTTATGCACTTGTGTGTATTTTGCCTGTGAGTTGTATGTAAACACATGCCATTACATTTAGATGAAATACAGACTGTAATCCATCAGGGATGCTGCATGGTATTATATTATTATAAAAAATACTCAAAGTCCACAGCTTGCATTTTTCATGAAGGTCTCTTAAATGCACAAGAAAAAAAGACAAAAGCTTAAGAAAACTACAAAACCAACTCATCATTTAGTCCCACGAATTGTACTAGACAACAAGAAAAATACTACTCTTTCAAGGACAAATAGTAGTAAAATGGCACCGTGATTTTTGCAAGACAATGTGGATGAGGTGTTGGGGAGCATACTATTGCAACACCATTTTAATAGGATGCTGCTCCCTTTCTGTCAGACAATGTGTAACTTATGACATGATCCAAAAAAGCCACACTCACCATTCACATATCAGGCAATTAATTGAAAGGAACCCAGAGAAAGCAAAAGAAAGAGTAGGTAAGGAGTTAGATGTAACAAGTATTATAATACTCTAAAAAGGACTGGTTTTCAGTATAGAAATGTACAGTAAGACATCTAAGGTTAAAATATTTTTCCTCCTATCCTAAATTTCCATATTTTTCCTTCTAATTCTCTTGGACTTTGAAGAATCAAATTGATGCGCAAGACATGGAAGCATTGCAAACATGAAATTTTCATTTGAGAAAGGAGAATAAGAATTGCAACTTAAAAACTGAATTTCAAAGAAGATTATCAGAGTACTCAAGATGATATTGAGTCAAGCTTCACTGAAAGGATGGCAAGTATTGTAGGAACTGCAAGTATCAAAGATCCTCTTTGAATACATGGACTTCTATCAGGGACACTGTGTTTGATTTATGAGATGTGGTACTCATTAACAGTCGTACCAGGGCAGGGATGCCTGCGACAATGATTGACTACTCTGTATTATTACTAAGAGAGCAGAGTAAATGTACCCTGTGTTTTACAGATGAAAATGGAATTGTATATACTGTAAATGTATTTTTCAAAGTAAAAAAAAATCTTAAGTAGCCAAATGAATGGCAGAAAAGTATTAATTTTGGAAAAGAAACAAGTAAGGCTGAATAAGAAAGTCAGAAGGGGAGACACCCCATAAGATACTTACTGTGGTTTTCCTGATGGTCTAGGTGACATTTTTGTAAGATAATAAAACTAAACATCTTTAACCAAATTCCACTCTATACTAAAACACAAGCAATTTGCAAATGAAAAAGTCTTGCATGCACCAACTAAGGGTAGAATAAGCAACAAGTCTATTTTACTTATTTTCTTGTTATGTAGCTTACTGTGATGCCTTGTACGTGTGCAGAGAAGGACCCTGATACGGTTTGAATGGGCATGTGATGGAAAACCAAACCAGCTGACTATGCGTACATAGTATACGATATTGAATGACAAACAGTGCATTCTTGAACAGAAAGAACAGTATGAAAAGAAATTTTTGAAGGAACTAACAGCAAAATTTATGATTCAACACTTGTTTGTCTTGACAGGTATCACCTGATAAGAGAGAGAATTATGGAAACAAAAAAAAAGCAACACTGTTAGAAGAAAAATGAAGGACAGCATTAGAAAATGTGAACAAGTCAGGCATCAAAGACAAAACAAGTGGAAGGGAAACAGAATGTTACACTGCCATGTAGTACAGAATTGTTATCACAACATTAAAAAACGATGTAGAAACAGAATTATTTTTTTTTTCAGTAATAGCAAAACTAAAAAAAAAAATAGCTGGGGGAACATGCAAACAAAACCCACTAAGCTGCAACCTGTTAAATTTTTAACAGTGTTAATAAACACTAAAAGCATGAACAACAATGTCCAGTGAACCACACTTTAACAGAAAGGAGGTATAGTGAATAAAACTGAAACTGGAGGAGGCAGACATACAGAGGTAAAAATGAAAATGTTCAAAGAAACTAAAGCTGATTTGAATATTCATTTTTCTGAACTATGATCTAAAGAAAGTTTTGAGCCTCATCCTTTCCTACAGAATGTTATTATCTGGGAGGTATAGATATGGCTGAGAAAGGATGTACTGAAACAAGATCCGATTATCAACATAACCAACCTTTTGATTAATTATTTGGTTGGGGTTTTTAGTATAACAACAAAAGCACATTTTAAAAAAGCAAATCTTATAGTTGTTATATTAATGACAGATTTTTTTTAAAACCCATACTGAATACTGCTAAAATATTTAATAAAATTGTACTTTACCTTAGCTTTTCCTTCAAGGGCACCAGTGCCAGCATAAATTTTACTGACAGAATCACCATTCACAGACCACATGGATCGGAAAACTTCCTGAAAGCGAGTAACCAACTGAGGCTTCTCAGCTAATCCTAATACCTCCAGTTGTTTTGTTAGCATCTGCAACAGTTGAAGACAGCGTTTGCTAAAGAAAAATCTTTAAATATATTTATTAAAAGGTACATAATATTTTTTCAGTATAAATGCACAAAAACATCTTTGGTTTCTATTTATCACTCTGAACAAGCTGACACGATGTCATGTTTGAAAGGCTGCACTGTACATGAAACCTTAGCACCAGCATTTAATTTTCTTTTAAAGGTATGTAGTAATAGAGGAAAAGAAGTATGTAGTTGATGTGTAAATATTTTCATCTAAAAATTCACCAGTTACAAGGTAAGCTATTTTTGGTTCTAAAGTCTTTCCACTCGCATAATTTGGAATTAGAATAATTCATGTTCTTCCCAAGAAAATGTAATACCAAACGCACTGACCTCCATTATCAAATGCAACAGAGCTCTGTGATCAGTGAAAGAGCAATGGCTTCTGTCATTCACTCTGTTTTCAGGTGTAACACACTGCAAACTCTACCCTAACACTCAATACACCTGAATCAATTTACATGATACACAGTCTACATTAAATGCATTTAAACTGCATACCTGTAATACATATAAATGTATTATTTTACATTTAAATGCATTACTAAAATGTAGTATTATGCTCACTGATGCAGAACGGGACAGTGTATCTTGTTTGAAATTCTGGTTTATGGAATCATGACTATTTTTAAAAAGTAAAGTCAGATTCTAGTGCTTGAGGCTACCAACATAATACTGAAAATAAATACCAAAAATTAAAAATAAGTAAAGAAGTTATTTTCAACAGCTTTTAAAAATCTTGAGGTTTCCAATGTCAAGGAGGAAGAGTCTAAAATGAACATAAAATGACATAAGACAAAATTATGAAGGTTGGGCAGGAACTAACAAATTACAAAAGGAAACTTACAAATTAAGTAGAAATAAACAAAAAAAGCAGCTTTGAAAATTGGGTGCTTCATCTTGTAATTTTAAGTGGTCATCCAGAGCTTAGTACTTGTTATATGAAGTATCTATCTTGTTAAAAAAGTAAGAATTTAAAAATCTCAGTTAAAGAGAATTTTTAAATTAAGCAAGCAGCTCATGAGGATTTACCATTTTCCTTCTAATTAGTTTTATACTTTTAGCTCTCATATTTTAGCTGAAATTATCATTTAGCTCTCATCAAGGAAATTTGGCACAGCTGGTCTAAAAAAAAAAATATTTAATCCAGTTCTTAAAAGGATAAGACAGGCAAAAAAAGAGCTGCAAAGCTGTTTGCTATGTAAGTATTACAGACATTAAGAGCATATATAGATTTGTTCTCATGCCAGGGAAAACTACTGTACTATCAGTAAAATACAAGAATCAATGTTTCTCCTAGTTCATTTAAGATAACCTGATTGCTTACTTGAAGCTTGCATTTCTATCTACAGTGAACTGTTAAACTCCAGCAAACAGATTTAGGACCAGGGAAGACTAAGGTAATCATTGGTTTCTCCCATGGCAAAGTTGATTCAGGATGGACAGATATACACACCACGTAATGCAATACAATGCTGAGGATTTGCAAAACATGCCGCTCCTCTTTTCAATACACAGTGATCTAAAGAATAAGAATTCTAAATTCCACTAGAATTAGTAAAATTAGCAGGTACTAAGAGATGTGTTCATTTTTCTTAATTTTAGTAATTAAAAGGTGAGACCCCTACGGTACATAGCTGAAACAATGGAGAAAAAAGGCATTAGATGTCTCACAATGTGTTGTATCTGCTACACTATGTACTGATGTCTAACATTAAGAGAAAAATATTCAGGGTATTTGCATGAATCTTTGACTAAAACACTAATGAACTGGCAGCAGTGTTCACTTGGTAAGCGCGGCAGCAAAACACCACATCTTCCAGAACCAGAAATGTTTGTTCTACAGCCAATGGATGTTGCAGTTCTCACAGAAATTCCTTCTATAGACTCTAAACCAAGAGCATCTTTACTAAATAAAATTCAGAAAACAGAAAAATAATCCTTTTACTTAGCTTGATGTTACAGCACCCATAATTTTTCATTTTTAAACACGCTAAAGATTTTATCTTCAGGAGTCAAACTTAGTTTATTACAATGAGCGGAGCTGTCAAAAGTTTTTCAGAGCTATTCTTTTAGCCTAACCACTACTATTTTACTCCATCAGTTCCTACTGGGTTGTGTGTTCAAGCTCTCCTGTGTAAGCCTGCTCGCTAGAAGCTTTGCTGGAACAGCAAGCCAGTATGCTGAAGCACAACCCTGCAGGAGGACTGAGTCCCACAGTTAATTTCCAGCTACTCAACCTGTGTGGCCCAAGCTTCAACCCTGATATCGTCCCATGAAGAATTCACAGCACAGTGCTGCGAAAATGAGCATGGAGCACTGGTGGATGCCAAGGACTGTATTCCTGTATGCTGAAGAGCTACATCTAATGGAGTAACTGTGAATGCAAGTGTTTTTGTGAGCACCTGAAACACTGCTACCTCTTCTAGAATTGCAAGCCTGAACCTTAACAGACCTAAGAAACTTGACACCTATAACAGAATGAACGTTTTTCATAATGCTGCATGACTACTGTTTAATTACACCTACTACACAACTACTATTTCTGTAACTACTAAAACCTGGTTGCCCCAGAACAAGGAAAGTATCACGCTATAAATCAAACTGCCACCCACAAAACACTTAAAATCATCTTTCATAGGGAAGGTAATGCTACTTTGACAGCCTAATTGCTACAGAAGCATCAGGAGCCGTTGTGTATCTGGACACTGTTTTTCCTACCTCTAAGCCAAAGAAAGCCTGCACGCTGTTTGTTCTATCCAGACAGTCCAAGCAGTTTGTTCTGACAGTACCGCTTTGAGATCTGTGCCAAGGACAACGAGAGACAGAGAGAGAAAACAACTGAAATAACTCATTTAACACACATATCACCAACAAAGACAGGGACATCAAGATCTGAACCAGAATAGTAAATCAGGGTATTGTCAGTGCAAATGTTACTGTCATCGCAAGTGTGTTTATAAACGCGTCAGCAATAGAGGGTTAGCGCCAATAAAGCAATGAATTTTGCAGCAGTGTTCGCTATAAAAAAACTAATTTATTTTCTGCAAATAACGCGAGTCTTTCCTCTTCAGTTTTTCTCAATTCTCTTCGCTTGCTCATGTTATGCAGGATTAAGTTTTCTTTTCAAACAATCCAACTAACACATTTCCCAAGAATCTCAGAGGAAATGATAACTCTTAGTTAAAATAAAAATGAAAAAAATAGTTCTTGGACTTGTTTAACTAAACTAGAAGTAACAAGAATTTGTGACAAAACTAAAGCAAATTTCAACCCCTCATTATTTTCTCTTTCCTCCCCAAATAAAAAAAGCCTCTCCCCCTTGGCTTGACAGATGGTTCAGGCTCTGAGACAATCTGAACTGCTCCCCTTTCTTTGCGAGAAGCCCATGAACTCCTGTCATAAAGCTCTCGGAAGGATCCTATTAGGCAACATCCATGTTCTTCTTGCCTGGCTACGAGTATAAAATTCTGATGGTGATACATAATTAGTACTCCTTACTTTCACCATGCCCACCACATGTCCAATTAAGTCAGTCAGGCTTCAACACATTTACTTGGAGACTGAACCATGAATTGTAGAAAGTTTTGAAGAACTTTCTCCAAGATTGTTTTTCTCATTACTACATCTGTATTTGATTGGAAATGCAAAGCAATTTGCTATCTATGTTAGAAAAAAACTGACATTCTCCAAAGGAGATGGTCCCTGAACTTAGAAAAATCATCACTGAATCTTTTATTAATGCAAATCTTCAAACTATCACAAGTCACAGCCTATTTTGCTTTCATTTTGTTGTCAACCTTCTTTATGGGTGATAATATTATTCGAATCTCCATCAAGACCAAATGGTCTTCTCCCAACATAAAGCACCACACCACTTTTAAAGCTTTTCAGAGAATGGTCAGTGACGTTTTGAGCTGGAGATGGGACCTAAGCACCCTCCCACAAAATCTAATCTTATACAGGCCTACTAAAACTTGCCCCTGGCGGATTTAATCCCACAGCTGGGTTAGAGCACAGTGGTATTGGAACCCTCCCTCCCACTGCACTAGAAGATAAAACCCCACTGCATGTGGCACAATCCCTACACTCAACAATTCTCCTTCTCATGGAGAACCTCACTCAGCAGTTCTCTGGTATTAACTAAAAGGAGGAAGGGTGTGGAAGTGAAAGAGCAGGAAAGTTGCCTGTGTCTACCCCTGCTTCCCTTTTCCTGCTGAGATAAGCACAGCCTTTGCTCTAGAAAGAAGGGTGGAGAAATAGGGACAGAACTACAAGTACAACAGGACTGGAAATTACAGAGCAGTGCAGAAAACACGCATCCCATTCATATTCTGTGGAAAACTGAATCTCTCAAATGGGGGATTCCAGGTGCAAAGATTTAGTAAAAGATTGCACTAAATATCAGCATTTACAAGAAAATGGTGTGCTCCATCACTGAAGGAGAAGTCAAATAACATAATACAGGAAGATTGAAAAATACTTATTCTTTACTCCCATGTGGGTGCACCCAAGGAAAAGGACAACAGCCCATTTTCATCAAAATTATGAGGTCAAAGGCCTGAAATTAAGTCATGTCCCCTCAAGGTATCAGAGATAATTTCCATTAAGATTATTAGAGCACATTCAGAATGAGACAAAGTTTTAATAAAGTAAAGCAAGTAATGCATATTTGAGTTGTTGAGCATCATCTTGGGTACAATAAAACCACAATAACAGAGGTAACGTTTTTTTATCTTCTCGCTTAGGGTCAAAAAGCATTCCAGAACAATAATTTAACTTGAAGAAATTTACAGGAGTTATACACACTAACCTTTTAACTTCCTTTCCATCAGAATAAAAAAATCCGCACTCTAAGAATTTCTGGACTTGAGGTTTAAGCACACTGTGTAGTTTTTCTGCTTTTCCACCTTTAACCATTTGATGATAGTCGAAGTTCACCATTTTGATATCAGCTGAATGTTCAGATGCTTTCAAATGGCTCTGACGTTGTAAAAAGTGAAGAAAACAGTATAAATATACCAGTATCTGAACATACAGCAGTGATGTAAGCTAAATAAAAGGCTACAAATATTTTTAAAACTGTTTTATTAGCTATCTTGTTTATTACATGCCTTTTCTTAGGTAAAATGAAAACCATTTTTAGCATTATTGTTCAACAAATTACTCAGAACTGATCAATATTTTGCCTGTGTTTTCTTTTTCTTGTCACAATCAAAGTCAGTGTTTTCCTTTTCCTTACTATACAAGGGGTCACCAAGACAGTCCACAGCCTCTTCTACTTGTAAAATGCTTTGATTTGCGAAGAGCTGTTTCAAGTGGGAACCTCTTTCACTATCAGTCACCATTTCAGACACAGCTGGCAGCAACAGGGAACGAGTAAACACTCCTTAAACTACTATTGAAAAGAACAGACAAGTTATTTAGCTTGCTGTGGAGTGTAGCTTGAGCAAAACTTCCCCTAATATTCCCTTAAAAAAAAAATCCTGAAATGCTCATTGTTGGCAAAGCTATGATCTGCACTGACATGCATCTGGGAACACTAATGTCTCCTGCCAGGACAGCTGGATACAGATAAGACACTCATGAATAAGCTAGGATATCCAACAATTAACAGTACAAAGGGAAAAGGAAAAAAGGGAAAGAGAAATAACAGATGGCTACTGGCATGTTCTCTGGCTTCTGACAGAACTTCTCAAATTGTCAGTAGTTATGGACTACAATGTAACGGTTATTTTTAACCTAAGTAGTGGGGATTCATTAAAATGGTCACTTATAGTTAACATCTTCTGAACAAGCATTTCTATTTAATCATAAAGCAGCTTTTATGTTTAAATTGATACATTAATTTGTGATTTAAAAAAAAAAAAAGGAATTCCAAAGGATTTTTTTTTTAAATCCCAATATTAAATACCACAAAGTATCACTTCTTTATCCACCGATTTTATAGTACACAAAAGGTTTAATTTTTAAATAAACCACTAGTAAGAACGGAATATGAAAATAACTGAAAATCCCTTAACGTTGTTTATGTTGCTGTCATAATTTTTCAGTGAAGTAACCAAACCCTAATTGTATATAGAGCTTTTAAAAATTCATTTCACGTTATGTATCTTAAGCAGGGACAACTACAATGTTAACCACAAGTGGTAGCTGCTCCAGAGCACAGCATACCTGTTTCGTTTTTTGAAGGCTGTATAAAGAGCTTCATCGCAAACAGGCAAACTCCAAGAATATGGACTGTGAGAGAACTGTCATACTCACCTGAAAAGCTTTGCTGAGCATGTGCTCCCCTTCTTTTGCCCCAAGTAAATTTACAATAATTTGCTTGCCATATAAATTTTTAAGAGTTTGAAAATGCCTGTTAACAGAAGAAAAATCCCACTCTCATCTTCAGGCATGCAGAAAATCAACACAAACACCTGCAACACTGACTGAGATGCTGCAGAAATGCACTGGGCACTCTAATAACTGCCACAAGCCTTTTATTATCTCATGTCCAAACAAATCAATGCAACGCAATAGCATGCAACCATTGACTGCTACTTGATTAGGAAAACAGCACCAAGTTAACAACATAACTTAGTTAAAACCATAAGGCTGTGAAGTTGATGTGTCACGGCAGGAATAATAAAAATATGAATTTTACTTTTATACAGCAGCCGACAAATACAGATTATTCAGTGCAAACATGCTATAATTTTTGTTTTCAATTTAACAAAGTATTTCACTATTTTAAATTTTCTTCAAACTTTCCAACAAAGCACTCAAAGGCACAAGCAATCCTGCAGAAGTTTGAAAAAGCTGCCCAGGCAGCTCACTGCTTTGCTGAATCACACATTTCTACATACAAAGCCTCCCAGCTGGAAGAACATATTCCATCCCTCTGATGCATCACTCAGAGGTTTGTAGTGCACTAAGAAAAATGCAAGACATTCTTTCACCTGTCAAAAGCTGGTGCATTTGCCTCAAAACCCCTTGACATTCTGACACGATGGGATCCCACCTATGACATGAAGATTACATTAAATTATTTGTCTTTACACATTTGATTAATTATACTTCAGCTTCTCTTTTGATCCTAAATATGGCCTAAAAACTCATTTCACTTTCTAAATGAAATGTATTTCATTACAAAATGTATTCTGCTATGCTATGGTGTGCATTCTTTTTACAGAGTTTTCTTAAATTCCTTTTCTTTTTTCTAAAAAACACTTTTTAAATTTAATATACTGAGTCATGTCACCTAATTACTTCTTGTTTTGAGTAAAAGGCATGTAAATGTTTCAGTAGTTCTATTGTAACATGCTTGTAAGTCTAGTTTAAAGAACCTAGAGTCACTGTGAGGCATGAACTATTTTTCATCTTCCCTGTAAAAATTGTATCACAGTAGTAGTTGCTGATACAATCCCCCTTTCAAGAAAACTGGGATAAAATTACACTACAGTAGCTCGAGCCATACAGACCTTGAAAAGACTTATCCTCAAGAACAAATCAGAAAAAAACAGTCTCTTCGGGTGCCCTTAGGTAACATATTTTAAAATAGCAATTTAAATTAAAACAGAAAAACTTACAACTTCAAAGAGAAAACATCTAAAAAGCAATGGACATTCAAATCCTGTGCAAAACAGCATCCAGAGACTCAAGGGTAGCAGGCTTCGTGAATTAAACAATAGCACCAATTCATCCTGATAGGTAACTGTGCAGAAGAGCCTAAATCCTACTGTAAGACGTTTAAAAAGACATGAATAAGAATTATCTGTATAATTAAATCTAGCTCCTGCTTACCTGCAGGCCTGGCTGTTCCCAAAATAATGGCACAGATCCTCGAATCTGTATGAAAGATGACACAGAGTCATCTAAAAATATCACCTGTGAAGAAAAAAAACAGGCACAGTATTAATAGGTATTACACATTAGCCTTAGGTAATCATAAAGTAAATAAAATATATTTATGGATTACATATTCCACACTACAAGCTAAAATATTAATTGTTTTCCCTAGACCTTTCTCTCTATCCCCTCTGAACAATTCATAAATGAAGTTCAGGCACTCTCATGCTTCCTTGCAGAATCATGATTCACAGCATCTAAGAAAATACAGCAAGCTTTAATTATTTAGTTTTAGTTGGGATAGAGTTAATTTTCCTCACAGTATCTAGTATGAGGCTAAGTTCTGGATTTACGCTGAGAATAATATTGATGGCACACCAATATTTGCAGTTGTTGCTAAGGAATGTTTATACCAAGCCAAGGACTTCTTCCCTGCCCCTGTGTTCCCATCTTCTTCTCTACAAGAAGTTGGGAGGGGACACAGCCTGGACAGCTGATCCAAACTGACCAAAGGGACATGTCATGCCATCAAAAGCCATGCTCAGTATGTAATCTGGGGGAGTTAGCTGGGAGGGAAAATCGCTGCTTGGGAACTGGCTGAGCATTGGTCAGCTGGTGGGGAGCAGATGGATCATTTTGTTTTCCGTCCTTCCTTTTTTTTTTTTCAATTGCATATTATTAGCATTATTATTAGTAATAGTATTTTCGTTACATAGTAGTATAATTATTTTATTTCACTTACTTTCAATTATTAAACTATTCTTATCTCAACCCACAAGTTCTCTTATCTTTTTCCTCTGATTCTCTCCCCATCCTGCTGGGGGGAAGGGAGGAGGTGAGTGAGCGGCTGTGTGGTATTCGGTTACTTACAGGAGCTAAACCACGATAGTCCTGAATGACTTCTGTGGTAAGAGTAACTTGTTTTAAAATCTTGTTAAGACCTGCCTGTAGGAACAGTTAAAATGTACACCAATGCACAGAAAGTAACAAAGCAGCCTATTTAGAACACCAGCACAGATTTTGTGCACCAAAATGCAATGGTCTATTAAGTATTCAGGAAAGGAAACTTTAAGTGGAATGATATGCCACAGTGATCTAGTGACATTAGCCTGTCAGGAAACTTGGACAGAGAAACTGTAACAGTCTTCTGACTCAACTCTTGAAACTGGATGTGTACAAGCAGAGCCCTTCCTGGATAAAATCCTCCTGAAGTCACCTACGCTTTGCAAAAAGCCAGTGAGTCAACCCAAGATACCTACTCACTTGAATACAGTTACAGGAACATCATCTTGGAAAACAGGTTAAGAAGTGAGCAAAGAAAGGTCAGCAAAGAATGATATAATAGGTCCTTGCATTTCTGTATAATAAGGGCAGAGATATGCAATCAAATGCAGCAGAACTTCAGTGGCTTTAAAAACTACCTTCCACAGGAGCTGTGTTAAGTCACCATAGGAATGCTTTTCTCTTTCCTGAACCATAAAGTATTTGCCAAAACCTCTTTTGCTTGTTACTAAGGTCTTTTACTATTAGCTCAGGCCAAAAGAAGTACACATTCCCCTAGAGTTCTTGAGGCTAGAAGGAAGTACAGTCACCTACAACAGTTCAGCTGATCGACAACAGCTTCTTAAGCTACTGAAACTCAGATCCATGCATGCCCTTACCCTAAGCTACACTAAGAACCAAGATCATCAAATTATGTAACCTACTTAGATTCCTTATTTAGCAACAAAGGAACTATTCCAATATCTGTTGGCTACAGGCTTCAGTTGTGATCTGTTGATTTAGGGCAAAAAAACTATCCACACATGCTTATCTCGAGTTCATCAGCCAAGCAATGTGCACTGAAGTGTAACATACCTGCTCTGTTTCAACAAAATTAGCAACGTGTCCATCATCATTTGTTCCCCGGACATTAAATCTGGTGCCAGCCCGTTCACAGCTTAGTCGTGAAATGAGACAAGCCTTTGCCTGCTTGTGAGCAGCATAAATTGTCCTTATCTCCACTCCTCCACACATGAGACGTAACAACCAGTCATCACAGTTCACACCATAGTGCTTCAGATGTAAATGCAGTGACTGATTCCTATCGGGGAAAAAATAAAACCCACACCAAATAAAATAACTGGAAAGAAATAAAATACAACTCAAATTGTTAAGCCAGCTACTAACTTCTTATATTTTATGCCACGACTACAAGTAAGAAAAGGGAAATATGCATATTATAGTTTTATGATATAACTCTTATTCAATCATACTTGAAACAGCAAAGTTCACAAAAGATCAGCTTAAACATTTGCACAGTAAGAATATGGGGTGAAGCCATGAATTTCCAGGACCTTAAAAAAATAACCCGTAAAGCCTCTGCTCTTCACCCAGCAAAAAACAACACTCCAAGCTTGTTTATATTTCTCCACTCAGCCTTGCTTTGAGAAGCCAATGATTACAGACTCTGGGAAAAGCAAGCCAAAATTCCCATTTACAGGGTTACTTTTTGTGATGGGTAGAGCAGCACTCAATTTCCCAACATCACAAAATAAAGCAAAAATTCTTGTCAACATACACTGGTTATTTCTATTACACATCACCATAACCCATCACTTGTCCAGACAAGCTTCCGGGAACACATTCATAGCCAACCGATTTTCAAATTTCTGTAAATATCAGTTTCAGGTTTAAGTGTTGGTACATTATATAATGCATATACCATTCTCTAAGACCAATTACTGCTCAAATGAAAGATCTACAGTTGGTAGATATGGGTTTATATTGGTTTATATCTGTGGATATAAACATTCACTTGTATGAAAAGGAAGTAAAGTTTTCTGCATAGCAAAGAAAAGTAAACTCTAGTAAGACATGTGGTTTTGTCACCAGAAAATTCTACCACAGTTGCAAATAACATGTGGTATAAAGGTTGAAGCTATTAATTTTAATTTTAGCCTTTTCATTCTAAACTTCCAATGAAAAATCTGCAACTTATCAAACACCTCAGTTCAATCATTGATGAAGATTCAAATTCTGTGAATCAAGTATGCACTCACTTTAGAGAAAAGTATACTGATGCGTTACAACAGGAGGCTGAGAAAACAAACAGTATTCCTTCTCTGGGCAATCTGAGACTGGAACTTTTGGACAGAAAAAGCTCAAGAGAGCTTACTGAAGTGCATAAGCAGAATACTTTGTTACTGACTTTCAGTGTTTACATTTCAAGATCTTGGAATCTGGGACATTTCATCTACCTTCTGCGAGAACCGATTCTTACCGGAAAAAAAAGCCAGGCAACTGAAGAAGTTTTACAGCAGGGGTCAAAACCAGCCAAGCTTATTTGGAAAGGGTCAACAGGCATCATCACTTCTCAAACCTTGGAATACTGACTTATCGACAGACAGCCCAGTCTTCTTCCAGATATAGAGAGGCACACAGCTAGGTTCCTATAACTCCTATAAACCTACATCAAGGTAGACGTGTTTCCGAAGACTAGAGCTTATTTTCTGTCTAAATGCACGTTGTCTTATACAACAATCTGATCATATTCCTCTAACAAAAATAGTGGCAAAGAGTAGAGTAGCACTTGTACATATGCCAGAGCTGGTTTGGTGTCTTGTACATTGGACAGAAGAGGGGGGAAGACGTAGCTTTTCACCTGTTCTAACAGCATGCTGCCAAGTGTCTGCCTTTTCAACCTTCATGGACACACACCCCATTTATAACAAAGGCTGAAAATATGTGCGCAGAATTTCTTAGATGACAATATGCATCACTGGCATTATTTGAGCTGCTTATTGGCAGATACAGCAGTATTCCTTTTACCAAGAATTCTCTGTGTGAAAACCTACACTTTATTAAAAAATATTCTGTAAAAAGATCGTGAGTTCAGCAGCCAAGCACTGTAGCGCAGCCTACCTGCTCTGTTTCAACAAAATCAAGAACATCACAATTATCCGTGTAATAAAACTTTTAAAGCCCTTGCATACGTTGGAAACCCACTGGGAAGCTATATATAAACACCACACCATTTTAGAATCCACAATGTTCAAAAGGTTAAAATTTTCTTTAAAGCTCCATTACCACACTCATTTTAAAAAGCTGACACACTTGATGAAGAATTAAGCTGAAACACAACATCACGACAACTGTTCAGATCAAAGTACAGTATCCTAAGCAGTGAAAATCTGTGTCTTCCAATTAAGAAACTCCAAGTGGCCATGGAAACGTATCATCAATGACATACTTACATCCTTAAGAGTTAAAATGATGTTATCCTATCTGATCAACATTGGTGTGACGAAGGTATACGTTTAAGAGTTGCTAAAGCCGAGGACAAAAACTTGCCACAGGTTAGTTTGCCCAAGCATGCATTATTCCTTGTAACGTCTGATAAAGCGCACGGTGAACTCACCAGAAAAACCTGTTGTCAGTGGTGTGCTCCTGCATGCTGCGGTGAGCATTGAGACTAAGGTCTAAACTGACACCAGTTGCAGACCACGCGAAATAAAAGTTGCCCGAGTTCAGAACTTTGCGCACTTCTGAAATCCGATCCTCATCTGCTGAATCCATTCGTAACGATACAAATTCAGTGGAAGTAACTCGAAAAACTTCAGAGTCTTGAATCTTTCCCACAGACATGCATCCTGTTACTAGAACCAGATAATGTAACAATGTGTCTCCTGCAAAACAAGAAAAGACACAAGTACCAGAACAAATCTTAGTGGAATGTGATGTTGATGTATTTATATGCTTAAATGCACACAGTCTGACCCCAGCTTGCCTGAAAAAAGTACAAAAAGAACCAACATAGGGAACTCACTCTCAAGTTCTACAGAAGAAAAGGAAACACAAACTATGCTGCAAATAACAGGGATTGTGAAAACGGAAATTATTTTTGTCCACTCCCTCATTGCTGGAAGTGCTCCAAACTTGCAAGTTACTCTACAAAGACAAAAAAACCAAAAAAAGAGCCCAGTTCCTGTTGCAAAGATCCCGTGCTTTTTACAGGAGCAGCACAATTTTCTTTCCCAAATGAAAAATTAAGGTTTTACATATTTCACTCACCAAGGTTTAACCTTAATACACCCAAGAGCCCATACGCATCCATTACTTTGGAGTAGGTATTCTTGATTGTCTCTTTCTCTGCAGAAGCTATGGAAAGAAAACATAAGATTTTATGACCACAGGCTGTGGCAGGGGCAATGAGTCCACTCAACTGAAAATCCAAGAGATTACAAAAGCAGCGCTTGCGTGAAACGTCTGGAAAGAAATCAAAATGTATGAGCATATGGCATTTTATAATGGAAAATGAGTATTCCATTTTATGACAAAATATGATAGCCCTATATTTGTGGGCAACAAAAAAAGGACTTGCAAAAACTCAAAGTGATATTAAAGGAGAACACTGGCAATTTTAACATCATCTCCTCCTAATATAAAAAGCAACTAAAGCACAGACAAATTAGTTCCATGAGACTGCTTTCCTGTAATTAGTTAAAATTAGAGTAACACTAAATACTGCTTTTTTCCATGAAAAAAACATCCTTTTTCTTCAAGAATAAAACTGTGATGTGGCAGTATTATTTCCAGATAAGTAAACAACATTATCACAAGTGCATTTTAGCTAGTTTCAGATATACTCAAAGCAAATCAAGACTCTCGTAGGTCCACAAGATAATGGTATTTAAATACCATGTCGTTGATTAGGAAAACACAATTTCCTTGGTCTTTCATGAAAACCAAAATACTTAATAAAAATTTTAATATAAATTTAATATATTAGAAGAAATTAAAGTGTATCTACTATTATTCACCTGGGAGTTAATGTTAGTGTACACTTTAAACTTTAATTAGCACTTGAAAAACCAGGCCCACAAGCCTGACTGCAGAGCAGCTATCAGATCCCACCTGTCCCGAGCTTTTGCTCAAGACTGAGACTGCACTTGAAGCGCAAAGACCAACAACTCCAGCTGTGACACTGGATTCACAGGGATCGAGATTTCTGCATCACCAAAGATCCGCACCTTTTCCCTCCTCACAAGTGATCTGCTAATTAATTCTCACTTTGACACGAAGAAAATGAGAAAAGCATAAATGAAAACACCTATTGCCCTGGCGTTTGCTGTGCTCTCTCTCACATTAGCTGTGCTTTCTTTAGAACTGCCATTGTGAATCTTTCTAATGAGTATTCTCTCATCTTAGCTTAGCCCTGCCTGTGCACAAGCCTATCCCTTCAGTTCAAATGTCCGCTGGCTCTATTATTAAAGCAGACCAGAAATTCCAGTACAGATGAAACAATTATTTAACCTCAGCCTGAAATCTAAGATCATTCAATGTTTTATTAGGTGCATTTTAAAAAAGCTTAACTATTTGCCCTGATACACTGTATTCCTGTAATCCAGATGCTAAAGATAAGAGAACTGTAGTGGCAAGTTTATTTCCAAAGTCCTCACTCATAAGAAATGTTAAGACTCGAAGCCAACCTAAACACACTGTTTACAGACAGCGATTTTGTCAGCATCCTCAAACCACGTTTTGCTAAATCACATCACCATCAAGCTGGAAAAAACAACTTCTGAACTTCAAAACCTGGTTCTTTCAATCCTTTTTTCCAGCAACCATTTAAAGATGCCAACATACTCTTCTACAGTAACTAGAGAACTGCCACAATGGAGATGAGGTTTAGTTTCCAACTTTTTGCAGGATTTTTCTTAAAGGTGCCTGCCGGATTTAACGACATTTCAGAACAACAGCTTCCCTGTCTTCTATGGATTTATTCTCTTTTCCCATTGCATAGAATGCCCGTTATCCTTGCTAAGCCTTAATAAGTAAATGCCCAAAGTAAATTAAGTAACATGGGCTTTGCAAATTCAGATCAACAAAAAAGGCCACTGCTAATAAAGCAGCCAAGGGCTGCAAAAACAAACAAAAAAAGGGAAACAGAAAAACTTACTGTGGCTACTCAATTATTTTCTTAACAAAGCATTGGAGCACCAGCCAAAAGCATTTCACGCCATCTTCTTCAGTTACATTAGATCTAATACAGTGTGAACTCTGAAGAAAGTTTTTCCACAGTGAGTAAGTATTTGTATCTCACACTGCTGGCACTTTTCCCCTTTTTTAAGGCCAAAATTCACATGGGAAAACAGCAAACATCACATATCTCAGAAGGTTCACTTCAGCCATCCTTACCCTGGCCCATTCTCACCCACCCCCAGCCCCTGCCTCCACAGAACCCAAGTCTATGCGCAAGGTACACTTAACAGGCTCCACAGAAGGCAGTCGTGAAGGAGAACAGCTTACCGACAACACACTCCCTACCACGCTCCCATAAGGCACATCATGCCTACCACGAGTTACAACTTTATAACAGATCCATACGGCAGATTGCCCTTCGCTGAGAGGACCCGTTTGAACCTCTAGCCATCAGCATTCACAAAACCTGAAAGGATTATGAGATTTGGTGTTGACGGTATTAGCCAATTGTGCTGGTTTTAGTTGGGATGGAGTTAATTTTCCTCGCAGTATCTAGTATGAGGCTGTGTTTTGGATCTGTGCTGAGAAGAATGTTGACAACACACCAGTGTTTTTAGTTGTTGTTAAGGAATGTTTATACCAAGCCAAGGACTTTTTCAGTTTCTGATACCGCCCCTGTGTTCCCATTTTCTTCTCTACAAGAAGTTGGGAGGGGACACAGCCTGGACAGCTGATCCAAACTGACCAAAAGGACATCTCATGCCATCAAACGTCATGCTCAGCATTTTAATTGGGGGAGTTAACCACGAGGGAACTGGCTGAGCATCGGTCAGCTGGTGGTAAGCAGTTGTATCTTTTTGTTTTCCTTCCCTTTTTCCTTTCTCTTTTTTTAAAGTACATATTATTAGCATTAGTAGTAGTATTTTCATTACATAGTAGTAGTAGTATCATTAGTATTTTATTTCACCTACTTTCAATTATTAAACTGTTCTTATCTCAACCCACCAGTTCTCGTTTTTTCCCACTTCTCTCCCCATCCTACTGGAGGGGCAGGGGAGGTGAGCAAGCAGCTCTGTGGTACTTGGTTGCTTACTGGGGCTGAACCACAACCCCAATACAGAGGGATAAAACATGGTTATCACATAAACGTCCTTTACCTTAACAAACCAAACTAAGAAGAAAGCAGTCACAAAGTAGTACCAACAGCAGAAAAGGGGCAGCTCCACAGCACCGCACTGCTGCCTCTTCCCTACTGCAGCAGCACCAACACACGCTGTGCAGCGATGCTTTGGATGGTTGACTGCAGCAGTACTGCTCTTGGGGCCATGCACAGTAAGGGACTTCCCACAATCAGGAGTGCTACAATATGAAGGAAAGGCACTTGTGTTTTCCCAAAATCAAGATGAAGTCAGGAACAAGACACAGCTACCCCACACTCCTTTCCATTTTCTTCCATTTGAACTGCTGGGACAGCGTGGAGATCAGCATCACCCCGGGGGCCAGGGCAGTGGTAGCCACGGGGGCTCCCCCAAGGAGGCAGGGCAGGCTGGGGGCAGCCCCAGCCCAGGGCATCAGGTACCTCCATGGAGGTGGGCTGAGGCCAGACCAGGCCATCAGTCTGTGGGCAAGGGTCTGGCCTGGTGAGGGTAACTGGGACCAGATACAAACCCAGGTATGGATTGGCCAGGAAGGCCACGCAGACAGGAACAGGCCAAGGCTGGGCAGGACTACAGAGAGCTGGAGACCTGCACTTTGCTGCAGCATCACTGGGGCAGGGACTGACAGCCCTGAGGGGACTGAAATAGGGTCTTGGGCTGTGGGAAGGGTGGGGGAAGACTCAGGATGGCTGGGCAGGGGCAGCCAGGGCTTGGTGGTGGTGTTCTCAGGGCCCCGGGATGAACAAGCAGTAATGCTATGAAAGCATGCAAATGATTGTACAGCTGGTTTAGACCAAAAGTCCATTTTAGCCTCCAAACATTTACAAGAATTTCCTTAACCAGCACCCCCACCAGTGCTGGCCACAAGGATGCCTTTCATTTAAGCTAAAAGAAAAAGCCCCAAACACCCAGGCCAGAGTGTAATCTACTACTGACTGCCATTGCACATGGCATTTCCCATTTCTGAAGATACAAAAATTAAATTTGCAGGTTTTCATACCACTCTGTACCAAGGAGTGTGACTTACTATGTAAGTGCTCTGAAATCATCCAGATTGTTCCCACAAGTATCATATTTAACTCTTCCTTCATCACCAAAGCAGTAAGCTTCATGAAGGTCTATGCTCTCTCGCTTCATTCAGCATGCAAAGTCATCAGATACAGCTGGATACGCAAGAGCCACTGAAGTTCCAAACCAAACATGGCTAAAACCCCACCACTACAATATCTTATATTCAGTGTATGCAAAGTCAGCTTTCGGTTTCCTGTCTGGACAGCTGAAATTACCAACTGGGTGAACTGCAGCTTAGAAGTTGAACTGCAGGAAGGCTGAAGTAACCCTGACAGAAGGAATGAGTATTTCCAAGAGCATTTCCTCATTTCCTCTGTAACATTCTTAATGAATGAGAACATCCCTTCGCAGAATGTTACGTTGGCCTGCAGCCATGAGAAGCCTTTTGACTTTGATTTGTGCACTCCATATCTTGAAAAAAAAATGCAGCTAATATAAATATGCACTTAAAAAACCATAAAGTCCTACAATTTAATGAACCCACTTTTCCTTGAGAAACTGACTTTTCTATTTATTCATCTTTAAATAGCTGGAAGTAAGCAAACACAATTAAGGGTGTCTGAAAAACATATAAAAGGTTGTCACTGGCTAAGGAGAACGAATTAAGACCTTCAACTTCTAAAGACAGAAATTACCAGATGGAATGACAACTTTCATCCGTAACACTGGACTTAAAATATGTTGAGTTATACTGTAGAGGAGCACTAAACAGTAGACAATGCAAGCGTACATGTGTCTGTATAAAGACGGACACAGAACATTACAAGGCAGTATTTCTCCTATTACTTTGCCTCAGTTCAGATGTTAAGCAGACAGGAAATTAAACACAGCTTCTGCTTAACCCACTGCATTAATTAGATTTAAGTTGATTAATTTCTAAAACAGAAATAATGACTCTCTATTAAAAAAAGGAACCACACAACACCTTTAATGTGGTTTTCAGGTCAAGTTGTAACGCATTCTTGTAGGAAGCCAGCCAGCCTTATTTGCGGTGTCAAGAGAAAAAGAATAACATTATCTTAAGTCAATCTTTATTAAAAATTAACAGGTCATAGTATTTTTAAACGTTAACATCTCATTTGTTCCAAGTTAAATCACAAGTGTGCATCTGTAATGATCACACCTTATCAATCAATGACTCATTTAAGAAAAGTGACTGATTAAATTATTTTAAAGGGATTATGTCAACTCTCTTACAAATGGAATTCCATTAAAAATCCTGTTTTCAGGACAACTTAATTCAACATGTATTCTGCTTAAATCCAAACTAGAAATTAGTTTTGCAATATTAAGAATCATAAAGCTAAGATCACGTTAAAAGTTATAATTTAGGCTTTCTACAGTTACGTTCTCTTCTTGGTGCGTTCACAAGGCGCCATGACGACACACTGTAAGTTATTGGCTACACCTCCCACCTAGAGCATGGGACAACTGAACTGGGAACAAAGACACGCTCCTAAAATTATGTGCAGTTCCTTCAGAAACAAGAATGCTCGGTGAAGTTAGAAAAGAAAAAGTTCAGGCTACTGTCACTTTAAAAAGTCTAAAATCTTAAAAACTTACGACCGATTCTTACATCATTTGTTTTTGACGTTTTAAGATTGAGAGTTTTAAGCTTTTTTTAAGTTAAGCCATTTATTTAAATCAAAGCTAACACTCTAATATTACCACATAGGTGACCTTAAAATCAGAGTGGAGTCACCACTTTCATTTATAAATCTACCAAATGAAGAACCATTTTATTACTTTAGATACTTTGCTGACATGAATAGGTGCACAAAAAACTGGACGACAGCCATATTTAAATTTGCCATAATTCATACGATATTTGTTTTGAATTAATGGGATGAGGTTTATTTCCACTCTATTTGCCAGTTCAAATTCTGAAGTACCATTACTCACTTCACAAAGACATTTACATGTTACCATAACCAACACATATCTTAAGACTATGGGGATGAACCCCCAAATAACAAACCACCTCTACCCTACCCAGCAACGAAAAAAAGAAAAACACCAAACCCAGAGACCTCTAGATGATAGCAATTATATTTAAATACTACACACCAGAATAATAAAAAAAAATTGTAACAGAGAAGCAAATGAAAGGCTTGGTTGCCTTAACACTATTTTTTAATACTATGCAAATTTACTTCATAAAAATGTATCATTTCAACTAATACCACCGATGAGGGGGAAAAACCAAACTGCGAAATAAAAAGTGTGAAAACAAACCTGACCTATGTAACAGCCTACAAGCACTCCCTTTCCATCAGGCCTGGGCTTTCTGACCCAGTGACCTGTCCCCCATTGAAAACAAAACTTTATAGCACCAATATTCTACAAAGTTTTTTTTCTACTACTGAAAGCTTTGATTAAAATAATTCCTTTGCATGAAAGTCAGCTGCTGCAATTTTTGCCTGAACCAAGTCAACTCATAAAACTACAAAATTTTCAATATAAATATGTGCTAGCATACAAAAACCCTACCAAATTATCTGAAATGTAGAAATGTTAATTACTTTTTCTAAATTTTGTCTGAGTAACTCAAGAAGTATGCAAACTAACTAGGCTTCTTAACAGACATTTAATTTGCAAGAGCTATCATTCATTACATGTCCCATAGGGCAAAACCAAGACTTCTGCTATCATGTGTGCTACCACAGAAATTAAAATTTACTGAATTGAAAAGGGAACATTCATAAGGAGAATTATTTGTTACCAGTGAAATCCCTTGTTAAAATCATGCAAAGGGCTGTGTCACACATACAGAATAGTCTTTACTGTTGCTGTAAAGCCAGACTACCTTAAGAAGCAAAAAGCCTTCAGATTCTGTTTTAACTTCTTTTTAGTATTTCCAGAGCTGTGGACCAAATTCTTGCAGATCTGTTATGCCATTCAAAGAGGTCACAGTCCTCCAGGAAAGAGTTACTGCTTTCATCATCCTTCTGGGAAGATTCTTACTGTACTTCTCCCACTTTTAAAGTGTGCTAAGCTGGCATACTGGGTCTTTGTTAAACCATGTGATTTTATTAAAAATGCCTGGAAAGCAATGAGTGGAACATCTTCCCAGTAGATTTGAAGGGATGGTGAATTCTGGCACAATCCTAGGAAAGGCACCAGATGACAGGAGAACAGGTTACAACAGCCTCCTCCAGCAGCACAGCTGGCCTTGGCATCCACTGGAGCTGTTGCTTCCCTGCAGCTTAAGCGTTTGAAGACACTGTTTAACAGGAAGGCGTAGTCTGAAAGATGACACTTAGTCAAAACAATAATAAAGACAGGAAGGTGAGATTGCTATTTGCCTTTGCATCCCAATCCCTTCACATTGGTCCCTTCAAAGTGGCTTCAGATGAGTCTAATATTACATCAAAATACATTCAAAAATTGTTTCTGACACAACCTGTATTTGAAATTCCTCTCTAACACAAAGACACTCTTTCCAGAGGATAAATTACTGCTCGAAGAATTTTAATTCTCTTTACTGCACCTTTATATATGTACATAAACCAGAAAAATATTTATATTAAGCATACTTCCTAAGATCCCATCATGAAAAACAGAATGTAGTAATTTATTTTGAAATATTCTCCTTCCCTAGTTAAGGAGATGCGGTTCCACTCAAAACTCTGCATAAACATTACTGGAGGGAGGACACCCACTCACACAGTGGCAGTTTATTACCGATAGCAGCAAGTGCTGAAGGAAAAAACCCTCTGGTTGTGAGCACGAAGAATGTTACCCTCCTTAGCAGCTATGTACATACAGCAGGTACTCATCAAACTTGGCTATCAGTATGTTTCTTTTCTGGGTGTCTTAAGTTTCCTCAAGCACCATACCAACTTAAAATCTCTGGCAAAATTACTATATTCCATCTGCTACCGTAGATAGAAAATAGTATACCTGCTTCCCTCCTGCCCCAAGAACGCAGTTGGGGAAGAATTTTCTTTCTAACAAGAGGTGGAATGTGAATGGGTAACAGAGCACCATTGCTAAACGTGACTATGAACAGCGGGATGCCTGCCGCCCACAGGTTATGACAGCTTTTACATTACCTAGCTCTACAGAAAGCCCAGGGTGGGCACAGCATCTCTTCCCGTTCACACCCGCTCCCTTGTCAGCTTCACTGTAAGATTGAAGCGAAAGGATGCGCACAAAGCTCCTGCTCTCTCCACTCAGAGCTCAGCATTTTTCCAGACGACAGGAGTAAAGACAGCTTCCCACTCGTTTCGGCGTGACTCACCAGAGAGGAACAGGGAGGGAGAACACCCTCCTGCTCAGTCAATGAAATCTCTGCAGGTAAGATACCTCATTGAGGAGTCCTATTTCAAAGGATAAATATACTGGTTTATACATCAAATAAGTAAAAAAAAGATCTAGACATCCTCCCACTAAATTCCAAGCAAACCAGCAGTGAAGCTGTGGACTTCTAAAGCTAAGTGTTCTTACAAGGCCTTGAGAATCAAGTTGGCAGGATCCCTTCAGACTTCAATATCTTGGGCTAACCCAGCGCTACGAGTGAGTCGATATGGGGTGTTAAACGTATAAAGACAAGCAAAGCATTTCTCAGGTGTTTTGGTCACAGTAACTATCAGCCAATCCACATTACAAGCAGTACATAGAACGCTTCCAGCAGAAGTGTAGTTTGGGCTGCTTCTACGTCAAGACGATGATTATGCAACAACCACCTCTGTGAACTATCCCTTCTTCCATCTTACTTTGTTGACTCAAATAACAGATTCGGTGCACATAAAAACGCACCAAAAAAAATACACAACATACGAGTTCTATAGCATTTCATACAGAGGCCTAACTAAACCCTCTGAATCATCTTGCAATGCTTCATTGCATGCAAAGGGGATGAAGGTTAATACCACTATCCTTCCCTCAGCAAAATGACAGATGTACTTCCTTTAAGATGACATTTAAAGGATCAGTAAGCTTTCATTCCTTTCTCTTAGCACAATTCAAATCCAAATTTCTGTGCATGGATACCTCAAAAGATGCAGTTCATTAAGGCTCTCACAACTGAACCTCATGAATCACTTTTAATGGTAAAGCGTGTTTCACTAGGCTGTGCCTATATAATACACTCTACACACTGGGAAGAGCTATAATCAGGTATAAGGCTGAACACTTTATCTTCAGTATTTGTTCAACATACTTTACAGATCTTACCCAAGCCCTAATATCTGTACTCCTTTAAACATATATTAAAAAGAAAAGACCAGAAGCAAACAGCGAACTCAAAAATGAAAAAAAAAAAAGAAATAAATTTAAAAAAATCCTAAAGTAAGGAACCCTAGTGCTTTTTCTGCTTACAGTTCAAGGGTATGATTGTGATCTTTCAACTGTTAACAAAAGAATCATGTTTCAGTACCTAAAGAGTTAGGTGCAAAAAGGGAATTAAAGCAAAATGCCACAGCTAAATGAATATCAGGAAAATATGCCCATTTACCAGATAGAAAGAGAGTAAGCAGTTCACTGGTCAAGGGTACTAAAAACAGTATTCAGAGTAACTACTTCTAGCTAAGTATGAATGTTTGCTGTGTTGTAACCTACCAATTAGAATACCAAGTACAGACCTTTACAGATTCATAACATCTCATTACAGAACCCCAAAGGAGAGGCTTTCAAACTTCCTTCAGGCTCCACCTCCTCTGTGTGGTAACAACGTGAGGCATAACAGACAGCAGGAACTTTGATAGGGTTTTTAATTTTTAGAGAAGAAAGTTTATCCAGGTGCCTGCAGTGTACTACAGCACAAAAAGCAACTATCTTACTGTCCTTTACAGCCTAACTTTCAGGAATATATTATTTTTAATACATTGCTCCTTAATTAGCTTAAGCATAGAATCACAGAATGGTTTAGGTTGGCAGGGACCTTAAAGACCACCCAGTTCCAACCCCCCTGCCATGGGCAGGGACACCCTCCACTAGACCATGGTGCTCAAAGCTTCATCCAGCCTGGCCTTGAACACTTCCAGGGACGGGGCATCCACAGCTTCTCTGGGCAACCTGTGCCAGTGCCTCACCACCCTCTCCGGGAAGAACTTCTTCCTGATATCCAATCTAAATCTGCCCCCTTTCAATTTAAACCCATTACCCCTTGTCCTGTCACTACAGGCCCTTGTAAAAAGCCCCCCCCCCAAAGCTTCCTTGTAGGCCCCCTTCAGGTACTTGAAGGCTGCAATAAGGTCTCCCCGGCATGTCAGTAATTATTAAATATATGCTAAAATAAAGTTTTCCGTGAATCTTCAAACCATCTTTCCCACTGTTTTACGTATTTTACTAAACCTGTTCACTAGCTTTATAACTGGACACTTATACTCCCAACCCAATCCATGCTAAACAATGACTTTCAAATACTGCTGGCAAAGTCAATGAGATTACCTAAATACGTAGTGAGAAAAAACAGTATCAGAAAAAAAACAATTCTCAAAAACAGGAGAAAAGCACTCATTGTTTTTCACCTGGACCATCACACAATTGCAGCTGTAATGTCAATCATGCTGGCATGTCCCACTGCTAGCCTTCGAACAGTTAACGGCAGCTTGTTCTAACTGCACACTGAAGATGAGGATTAAGCTGTGTGCTGGAAAGCACTTGCTCATACAGCCTGTCCAGCACAGATGACTACTGCCTGACTTCCAGATACCTCACACAGGGACAGTCAGGTGCCTCAGAAAGAGACCATGCCACTGCCAAGGAGCACACTCATGTATGAGAGCCAACTGCAAATACCAAAGAAAGGAAATGTATCTCAAGCCCCAGTCTTCTTCGGAAATCACATTCCTAACTCGGAGTTTTGTTAGAGACTCCCCATCCACCCTATTCCACAGTCTCACAGCCAGAGCATCCTCCCAGAAGGTAGGCTTTTGAGTCCACTCACATGTCCGGCA
This sequence comes from Rhynochetos jubatus, assembly GCA_027574665.1. Lineage (NCBI taxonomy): Eukaryota > Metazoa > Chordata > Aves > Eurypygiformes > Rhynochetidae > Rhynochetos > Rhynochetos jubatus. The sequence continues at coordinate 36,918,527 of CM050649.1, forward strand.
GTGAATCTAATCTCCCATTTTCTAATTGAGTACTCAGAAGAGCTAGGCTAGAAAACCACAAACAGGCATTAGAAAGAATTAATCAAAAATTATTGACTTAAAAAAACTTCCACTGTGAGAAAACTTTCTACAAGAGAGTCAAATATAAGCTTAGAAACACTGTCCAACCAGGTGCTCAGGCTTTCTGAAGAACAGAAACCAAACTACATTTTTAAACCTTATCTATAGGCTTCATGGATCTCTTCTGCATTCCTCATTTTAGTGTCCTTCAAACATGACTTAAAAAATGGGGGTAGGGCACGCAAAAAGAATTTAGGGGGAAACATTTAATGTATTTGTCACTGAAAACACGTAAAAATAACTGTGCAATGCAAGACACCTTGCTCCAAATATTACCCATTTTATTACAAGACAAATCAATACAGAGTCTCAAGATAGTTTAAAAATACAGGGACAAAATAAAGCTACAAATCAAAAAGCCATAAAAAACCATGATACAAAATGAGATAAAAAACCAAATGAAGATGATATGCCATTTAAGAATGTAATTTTTTTTAATTATGAAATACAGCATAGAGAATTCGCTTTGCAATGAGCTATCATGTATTCAAAAGGATAAGGTTGTTCAGAAGACAAGTAATAAGCAGATGTTGTTGGAAGCTGTTAGAAGAAAATTTAGTATACATGAAAATGTATATGCATGATGAGATGTAATGAAATGTGTAAAATCCTCTCTCGACAGAGGAAGATATATATTTTCTTTCTGATTTTTTTAAATCAAAAGCCTCTCCATTAGCAAATAAGAAAATAGAATAGTTGCTTCTTTATATTCCATAAATCAACAGCTCACAATGTCAAGCCTGCCAACTCCTTACATTGTAGTTATCAAAACATATCGACTTACAGAGGACAGCCACAGCTCCGGATTCAAACATGAGACATTCTTCTCTGTTTCTGGTTTCCACTATCACACTGAATGGAAGCGGATCCAGCTTGTGATAGACACGGTATCCTTTACTGAAAGCCATTTTGCCTTTATCAGAGGCAGTCCTGTCCAACACAAGATGATGTTAGTGAAACCTTCCCGTGCTTCCAGATACCTTCTGCAAAGCAGGTCTGACTTGCATTCTTTCCTAGGGATTTTACACGCTTAACAAAAACAAGCAACAGAAGAAGCCCTGCTTGCTCTTTCTACCTCACCAGACCTATTTTATCTCACGTTTCGAAACAAATACAGGGACTATCTAAAGACGACGTAACGCTTCAAAAACGCAATTACCCAGAGAAACATCTTTCAAAATAATTTATTTAAAAGCTTCTTAGAGACGAGAATTTCTTTCACAATACTTACTAAATAGGATTTCTTCTTAGACAGAAAAAGAATGAACATAAGGTTCTCTAGCCACCACAAATATGTAAGGGTAGCAACCATCCCCATCATAAACTAATGCCAAATGCAGAGGACCAGAAGCCTGGGCAGGCTTCAGTTTTTAGATCCATTTTACTGATTCTGACCTTGTACAAAAGGACAGTATATTTTAAACGCTAAAGCTGTTAAGGCGTTTTGAAAGACCATACAAAAACCGTTAAGCTGTTTTGTTTTTCTTTTGCAAAGGAGAGCAGGGGTTCGTTTGGATTGAAACCCTCCCCTGCAGTGGCTGACGACTGAAACATTGCAGTATTGTGCTCGTGAAACTGCCTGTAAGGCACAGAGGTCAGATCTCCCCTTAAAACAATTCAAACCCCACACAATAAGAAACCATAAACAAACGCGAGAGTAGCCAAATTGTACGGGCTTAAGCACAGGAACCGTACAGCGGGGGAAGCCTCATCCTGAAAGCCAGGAGCAAGGCTTTCTGCCCTCCCCCCTGCAGCTCAGGGTCAGTAACCCCCAGGGTGGACACGGGCTTTTGGCCGCCGGTCAAGAACCCGCCGGCCCCCACGCCGGGGGAGCAGCGGCGCCGGCCCAGCCCTTCACCCGAAGCCCCTCTCCCTTACCCGGCAGGAGGAAAGGGACCCCCAGACAGCCGCGAGTTTCCCACCGTCCGGCCGAGGGGCAGCCCCGGAGCCGGCACCGGGCCAGCAGACGCCCCCCGCCCCGCTACCACCTGCCGCCCGCCCACAGCCCGGTGCCGCCGGTACCCGCGGCGCTGACAGAGCCTCCATCTTGTCTGGCGCCAGCGGCGCCCCCGCGGCCCGAACCCCGCAACGGCGACAGCCGTGCCGCCTCCGCCATCCCCCTCCGCAACCCTCCCCGCAACCGCAGCGGTACCGGCGCCCCTCCCTCACCGGCCGCGCCACCTGCCACCGACGGCCGCCCGCTCCGCTCCGTGCCGCGGGAGCCGGCGGGACCTCCCTTCCGCCCCGGCCCCGCCGTCCCTTCCGCATTGCGCCTCCCGCCGCCGGAAGTCGGGCAAAGGGCGCGAGCGGCGCGGGGGGCCGGGGCGGCGGCTGTTAGGCGGGCGGCGGGCCCGGCGCGAGGCCGAAGGAGAGGTTGGCCCGCGGCCGGCTTGGCCAGACCCGGGCGCCCTCGCTCGTGTAGGCCCTGTCAGGGGCAGGCTGAACCGGAGCCCTGGGCTGTCAGGGTGGATGGAGGTGAGGCTGAGGAAACCTGCACCCTCGGGAGAAGGGAGCCCTTAGCAGCAGCTCTCCTCTTGCGTTGTCTCGTGGTGCTGCTGGATCTCAGGCTTCAAAGCTGAAAAACGCGCTGTGGATGGACGGTGGGGCTATGGTGGAACACAGCCCTGGTGCTGGGTGTGTGTTTATTACAGCCGGGAGAAAAACCTTAGGGATAGGCTCAGGAGCAGCAGCGCGAATGGCAAAACCTCCCCGCGCAAGGTGTGCAATGGCCATCGAAGCTGCCGGTGCAGGTGCACACCGAGTGCCGCATCACGGCTATGGCCTGCCTCTTCCTCACCGGCTTCAGGAGTTTTAGGGACCGGCCGTAAGCATCTCTTTGGAAATTTCCATTCGGCCTGTGCAGGCTGTAAGTTGAGGATGAGTACTGCTTCGCAGCTTCACTGTACTGTGTTGGTGACACACTGCAAGCTGCTGAGGAGGCTGCAGGAGCCAGGTTTGAGAGCTGTGTGCTAAAATCAAGAGAAAAGTGGGCTTTGCTGCACTTTGGATAACGCTGCGGTCAGGTTGGCCGTTTGAGTGGGGAGCTGAAGTACAAAAAATAAGGAGAAACTCTTCACTGAGACTGTAATGTCAACTAAAAAAATAAACATAAGGGCAAGTGTGAGAAGTACAGCTGCCTCCTGAGACAAGAACTGGGCCATCTTTGATTCTAGATTGTAGCTTTTCTTCCCGCTACCTTCTCATCCAAGATCAGTTCCCACTGTGAGCGGTAAAAATTGAAAAACGAAAAGGCCTTTTTTGTTTCTTACAAACTTTATATTGAAACACAGGAAGTTAAAGTTTGATATCTATTCCCTGAATAGCTCTGGTCTACTCTAAAGAACGGTTAGATTGTATATATAATCTTTTGATATTTAAATATGGTCTTATCCCACATACCTACCATACACTAAGTACCAGCTGAGTAGGGAGAGAACACAGAGCAAATATTTGTGATCTAAAATACAGCGTAAGTAATCTCTGTGTATTTTTAGCTGGCCAACTTCCTACACGCATCATGATGACCTCAATGAAAACATTCTATATTTGAATAAAAGTATGGTATTTTAAAAGACTATTTAAAGACAAGTTTCATGAGCTTTGAAATCACTAGAATGCATAACTGCTAGCAGCTTATTACAGCTTAGGCTATTTCTCACTTGCTTATGCTAGATGCTCCCAAGTAATGTAACTTTCTGTAGCACAGCATCAAAAATAAACCCCTCGTGAAACTTTTTTACTATTGAAAATGTGAAAATAAAAGATTGACAATGTGGCTGCTGTGGAAGCAAAGCAAGCATGTCCTGGTTTTATCCACGCCTAAGGATCACTAGCAGGGACAGCAATTTAAAGTCTGTTTTACAAGATATAGCAAGGCTAAAATGATACATACTTGTAGTGTAAAACAATTGATGCCTCAAGTTTATTCACATTTTTTCAGCAGATAAAATAGAATCGCATGGCATGTGTGGTTGTTTCCTTATGAACATACATATTTTGTCTCAGGGTAGTATAATTTTTTTCTGATAGCTAAATCATTATTATGCAGTTGAAAATGGACTACTCCATTATTTGCTTAGTGACTTTTCAGAACATCAGAGAAGTGCATCAGTTGAAAATACCATCATAGAATCATGGAATGGTTTGGAAGGGACCTTAAAGACCACCCACTTCCAACCCCCCTGCCATGGGCAGGGACACCCTCCACTAGACCAGGTTGCTCCAAGCCTCATCCAGCCTGGCCTTGAACACTTCCAGGGATGGGGCATCCACAGCTTCTCTGGGCAACCTGTGCCAGTGCCTCACCACCCTCTCCAGGAAGAATCTCTTCCTGATATCTAATCTGAATCTCCCCACTTTCAATTTAAACCCATTGCCCCTTGTCCTGTCACTACAGGCCCTTGTAAAAAGCCCCCCCGAACTTCCTTATAGGCCCCTTCAGGCACTGGAAGGTGCTATAAGGTCTCCCCAGAGCCTTCTCTTCTCCAGGCTGAACAAGCCCAACTCTCTCAGCCTGTCCCCATAGCAGAGGGGCTCCAGCCCTTGGAGCATCTTCATGGTCTCCTCTGGACTCGCTCCAACTGGTCAGTATCTATCTTATGTTGGGGGCCACAGAGCTGGATGCAGAACTCCAGGTGGGTTCTCACAAGTACAGAGGGAGAGAATCCCCTCCCTCACCCTGCTGGCCACACTTCTCTGGATACAGCCCAGGATACGGTTGGCTTTCTGGGCTGCCAGCACACACTGCCGGCTCATATCCAGCTTTTCATCCACTGGTATCAGTTTGCATCAGTTGAAAATGTAAAATAACGTCTTGCTGTCCAATAGCGTGAGCTTGGACAAAGCAGTTATTAACTTGAGAAAAATACTGCTCTTTATAACTTAATGGAAAATGAGAATGAATGCTTGATTCTAACTAATTGCCAATGTAATATACTGCGTAACATAGCAAAGCATATTACAAACAAAGTTTAATTTGTTCTTCAGTTTTATGCAATAAAGGGTTTTGGTAATTTTTGCACACCTAGCAAGTGAATTTCAGAACCTCAGCCACCTTAAATATATGGAAATGTGGAGACATACCTCTGTAACTGGAGCACAGGGAGGCAGTAGATGAGTCAAGAACAAAGAAGTGGAGCCTGGGATAAAGGGGCGGAGAGGGAAGGTGTTGTATTAATTGTCTTGGATTCTTGGCATCTGTTTTAATTGTCAGTAAATTAAATTGATTCCCCAGTTCAAGTCTGTTTCCAATGATGGTAATTTTTAAGTGATCCCACCCATCCTTATCCTGACCCATGAGCTTTTCCATCCTATTTTCTCCCTCTGTCCTGTTGAGGAGGTGAGTGAGAGTGTCTGGGTGGATGACTGGCTGCAGCTCAAGGTCAACCCACCACAACTTCACTGGGCTGAAGAACAGAGCCCATTTGATGGTTCTTTGCTGTCTGAAAGCAGAGCTGCCTCAAGGCTTCTCAGCAACCTTGGCAACGTTTTCCGTTGGTATCAAAAAGGTGAGGAAGGGAAGACAGAGGTAAAGGCAGAATTTAGATGTCTGAAAGGGGAAGAGGAAGGTTTCTGGGCCTGCAGATCCTGCTGCAAAATTGGGAGGAGGAATGCTAAAAGCAACTATTGCAGAACCAGGGAGAGCACAAGCCTCAGCAGTACCAGCAGCCTCACAGCCCCCTTATTCCTCGTGGGCCTTATTCCTGCAAGCTCCTACCACCCATTAAATCTTTAAAGCTGAGTCTGCTCTGCCCACCACTTGTCTGCAGGTGCTCCAAACGTCTTGCTCCTTGAGATGGTAGCCATGTGTGTACATCATACTCCTAGTGTCTCTGGTACAAGGAATGTCTTATCCTGATTGAAACTTTTTGGATAAAATGGCAATATGCACATTAAGTGCAACAATGATTTCAAGTCCCCAGGGTGTGTGAGGCTTATAGTCACGCAACCTACACCCCACCTAATGTTTTCTTTTAGCTAGGTGTCACGTAAGTCTTAAGACAGTAAACAGACAATACTCAAGAATTGAGTATTGAATTATATGAAATCTAGGCTATGGAAATTTGGGCTTAAACATGTAAGAAACATACTACACCAAATCTTGGAGGTACATCTGTGCTTCACCCCAGGCCTCTGCTCTAAGAAATCATGTAACCACACGCATAAAGCACAGAAGTAATGTCAATGGGACAGTTCATGTAGCTGAACAAAACCGAAAGCTTAAGTCATCATTTGGAGCCGAGCCTTAAATTGCAGGACCTTGTTTTATTACGTTTGTCTCCACGTAATTATTTTATCCCAATTCATTTATTTCTGCATATTTAGGGCAAGAGTTTTAGTTATATACAGAAATTAAGTACTCTTGGACAAAAAAAACCCCTATGTTATTTCACAGTGCAGACAGACTAACTCAACAATTGCAGGGCTGCCAAAGTTTTATGTTTGGAGTACCACATGCCAGGCAAAACCGCTCAGCTCTGATCCATCCTGTTGGTCGTGTGTGAGTTTCTCAAAAACCCACAGCCACCCTCCCTCCTTGCGACAACCCTTTTTGAAGCCTCCTCAGAGTTCCCTTGTCTGCACACGCCACTGCTCACTCCTGCGGGAATTGTTTGCTGGTGACTTCACGGGTAGACCCTCACGGCCAGATCACAGGTTTTGTTATTTCCTTTCAGAGCACTGATCACAGGACATTTAACCTTCACTGGGGCAACATAAACCAAAGATGACAGGGATACCGCTTTTAAGCACCACCACCCATAAGAGGACAGGTCAGCCTGTTAGAGCAGACCTCACCAAGTCATGTTACCAAAGCTGTACACTACCTCAAAACTGCGGGTGCATGTTCCCTCCCCCGGTGCATATATGTAGGGTTCTTTCTAAAGAAATGCCTTTTTTTTTTCGTAGTGACTTAGGGAGAACTGAAAGCAGAACCAATATTGGCAAACCTTTGCAGAAAATGAGGAGATGGAGCAACCACGTAGCTCTCTGCACAATTTTTCCTCAAACTTCTCCATTCCACATTTCAGATTTCATTTTGTTTTGCTTTATAATGAAGGACAAGGTTTCCCCTTTGCTGTTGGTGACCTTTAGGGTAAAGGTAGTTCTGTAATAAATGTAATCATACATAAGTGTATGATAAAATAATTACTATAATTAAATAACAGTAATAATTCTATAATGTATTATCCCGCTCATGAAAATGCCAGTGACTGACAATTTTACGTGCAATTTTTTCTTGCATGTTCTACATCTTCCCTTTGCCTAAGCAAGGCTAACTACTAACGAGGTTATTAGACTTTCTCAAGAGTGCCCGTAGAGTTCTGAGCAGAAATAAGATTGCTCTGTCAGTTAACATATTAGTACCTTCTCTCATGGGATTTCATCATCACCTAGGGCATCAGCCTCTTAACATGTTACAATTATTTGTTAATTTTGGTAGCAAACAGTGAGATACACATGGTAAACTGGGGGGGAATAATGTTAAAGCAACCGTTCTCAGATTATACCTCAACCCAACGGCAGTTGTGTAACACTGCTTAAAGATCATTACATAAAGAATGACCACTTTGCTACTAGCATTTAATTTGCATCAATAAATGTACAGTAGTATCTACAGTATCATCTACAGAATTAGTAGAAGTGAAAGTGGTTATTTTGTTTATAAATAAAATCGGGTAACATTATTTACACAAGGTCTTTAAGTGGCTATACCATTCTAACCCTTTATAGATAGGAAAAGGCACCACGTTGCCCCAGATGAGGAGTCAGATTACTTGTCACCCATAAGTATCCTTTGCTGCAAGTTTCTTTGTGTTATTGTTCTGCACTTGTGACATTGTATGGGGATGGGAAGGAGAAACTCCTCAAGTGTGCAAGGGCTTAGGCACCCTAGCCCCATGGTGTCATTGTAGTAGAGGGAGTGTAGTGTGAATAGCTGGTTGTGCTGGGTTTGGCTGGGGCAGAGTTAATTTTCTTCACTGTGGCTGGTGTGGGGTGATGGTTTGGATCTGTGCTGGAAACAGCGTTGATAACACAGGGATGTTTTCATTGCTGCTGCGCAGTGCTTGCACAGAGTCAAGGCCTTTTCTGCCTCTCACCCCACCCCCCCAGCGAGTAGCTGGGGGTGCACAAGAAGCTGGGAGGGGACACAGCCGGGACAGCTGACCCCAACTGACCAAAGGGATATTCCAGACCTTATGACATCGTGCTCAGCATATAGAGCTGGGGGATGAAGAATGAAAGGGGGGATGTTTGGAGTGATGTCCTTTGTCTTCCCAAGTAACCATTAGGCGTGATGGACCCCTGCTTCCCTGGAGATGGCCGAACACCTGTCTGACAATGGGAAGTGGTGAATGAATTCCTTGCTCTGCTTTGCTTGTGTGCACAGCTTTTGCCTAATGACCTGTCTGTATCTCAGTTTTTTCCTTCACTTCTGATTCTCTTCCCCCATCCTGCTGGGAAGGAGTGAGCAAGCAGCTGTGTGGTGCTTGGCTACCGGCTGGGCTTAAACCAGAACACTGGTCTTCCACAGCAGTTAATTAGGAAAATGACTACAGGCTATCTTGGAAGATTCTCTTTATCTGTAATTTATGATGAGGTTACAAAGAAGATATTCTCTTCATTCCCTCCCTTACAGTCCTCATCACTTACACTCCAATCCAAATTGGAGCAAAATGCCTGTATTTTTAATAATAAATGTCTTGAGCTTTGCTGCTCCTCTGGTCTGGAGCTCCGTTAGCAGTGTGCACACCTACTGAAACTGCAGTACAATATACATACACACCATCAGAAGTTTGGTTGACAGACGATGGCTTGAACCCACAGCTTTTCTCCTCCCCGAACTACAGCCAGGGAGAGAGTGAGGGAACAACTCATTACAGAGGTTCTTCCCAGAGAGTCAGTAGCAAGTGTGAATGAACATGATTTCCAAGATAAATCAGTTACTGTTGTGTTAGTAGCCCAGCCCAGCACACCACCACCCCAGGGACACCACTGGCCAGACAGCAGAGCAGATGAAGGGTTACCCTTGATCGTCTTTTGTGAATGGGCCACCTCTTCCGACAGATGCACCTGTCACCAAAAGAGAATAGTTGACTCCAACCCTTTTCCTGCACTTTCTAGCTGTATTACCCCATGTTTGGCAAATTTCCTAACTGAAAATCCAAATTCCGACATGTCCTGGTCAAACACTTTCCTTATTTTCCAGCGTTGGCAATTGTGAATCTGCCACGACGGCAGTCAAAATTCTGGATGTAGAACAGGTGAAAAGCTCCGGCATTTGAGGCTGTTACTGTGTGACTCCAAATTTGACAATGCACAACGCGTGCTTACATTAATATATTCAGAAAGGACAGGCTTCTACATTTTTGCAACTGTTTCAGTGATTTCAGTTGAAGAAATTCCATTGTCTAAACCAGCCAAATGAAGTACATGTTCACCCCTGCAGCAGGACTAGCTGTTTACATTCAGTTGTGAACAGTAACCATCCAGTCATCCAACCAACCTAACTCAGCAGCACAGGTCTCACAACTACTTGGGCACCTTTCACTGTGCCCACAGAACATACCCACCCCACACACACACACGGGAGCTCACAGGTGTGAGGGCAGCAGCTGTTCTGAGCGCTGGCTGTAGTCTCGTGCTGCAACAGCCTGCGTTAAAGACTTTATCCTAAAGCCAGGTTAACCTTCACGGAGCTTTATACTGCAGTGGCCCGACTAGAAAGAGAAGCCAAACTAGACTGCACAAAAGGTGTCTGTAGCCCTGGAGATCCTATGACTAGAAGGCAGGCATGCAGTAAGATGCAGAAAGTCTCTGTACAGTATTGTTCCTCCTCATAAAAACAGAGAATAAATCTCATTTTGCGTATTTTTGTTTACCTTCTCCCTCCCTCAACCAAACATTCTGCAACTCTGAATCTCTCTAACGATTAAGCCACAAGTATAAATACTCCTTTCCAAACACTGGTAGCATGGATTATGTGTCCTCTTCAGTGTAAGAAAATACTAAAACCAGTAAAATTTTTAGCACAGAAAAGGTCAAATCTGTCACTATTAAATCACGTAACTATAAGCATGACACTATTCCAAAATGTCTTACCTACTCTTTATGTAGGTATCTGAATTCCAGTGTTTATCCTATTGCTTTTTCAAAGAAAGACATTTTTCTTCACTCCAAAAATCCACCTTTACAGACGATTTCTCCTTTCTGACATACTGAAATAGCCAGCCAGCACACGTTATCATTTCCTTTACCACCTTCATAGAGAAATAAAGTTTACCAACTTGCACTGCAACAGCTCGTGGACAGATGAATTTATTGAAACAACTTTTAAAAGCAGGTATTTCTGAATGTACTCCATCAATCCCAACAGCTCAGAAAAACAATTGTTCAGTGTCCAAATGAAGTGTGCATGTTACAAATTGTACATTTTTTAAATATACTCATTTATACCACATGACATGAGCTTAAAATACAATGATTTCTTATGTTATTCAGTATGCCAATTTATTGCTACAGTTCCCAGAAAAAGTAGGGCACACCTGGAAACAGCTCTTTAATCCATGGTTAATAGCTGTTGCCATGCCTTGGACCCCAAGATCAAGTCAATGGTGTTCCTCTTTAAAGCATTTTCCTTTTAAATTTACATTTAAATGAAATGCCTTTTTTTTTTTTTTGTGCAAAACTATTCTTAGACGGTATTTAGTGGGAAGTGAAACATTTGAATATTTACTACAATATAAATACTTCAAATCATAGGATGTAAAATTTTCCTTCACCTTGATTTTGCGTTGCATCTTTAGCCATACCACTGAGAAGAAACAGTTTCCATGTATGAAGCTGGGAAGACAAACAGTGAATTTAACCAACCTGCACAAGGAACGAGGGTCCAGAGTTTATGGGTAAACTATTCCTCCCACAAAAAGAAAGGTGTTTGGGTTTTAGGAACTGCTGTCGCTTATAATTGCACAGTAATCGCACAGCAATCGCAAATTCTCATGGTATGCCTGTATTTAAAAAAAATTTAAAAAATTAAGCCTTGATTTGGGTTTCCCTTTCTGTTTTGTTTCTAAGAACAGTCTTAAGAGTTCCATATTCTGAACACAAATAAATTTTTAGCTCTGCCAATTGGAGCGCAGCACAGCTGCTTTTAAAAGGTCAGGTTCCATTTGAAAATGTCTCTAATCTTTAGCTCAAATGATTTTCACATATTCAAATGTTTTGCCAGCCCTTCTGACCAATAATATGATCATTTTATTGTCAAAATAAGCATTTGTTAGCAAATGAAAAGCTTATTCCAACAGTACAAGATCTCGATATCCAGTGTGAAAGCAACATGGTGGTATAAATATATGCATACATTGTATTACACATAATATATTATACACATTCCAGTTAACCATGGAACAATTAACAGGAGTAGGTGACTATTAATCATGGGTACAAAGCATTTTTGTAAACAAGATTTTTGAGAAACTTGAAGGAAAACCTGATTTTTGGAAAGATGACAATCTTGGGATTCCACTTCTGTTTTCAAAGAAGTCGATTTTATTTCATTTTTTTCAAGGATGCTGTATATAAGAATGCACTTTGTATTAAAACAAAGATCAATACTTTACAGTTTAAGAAACTTTACATATGTACATAAATTACACATCCGGAATGGTTTTAAAGCTCAAAATGAGTTGTTGGAAGAGTCTTATTTTCCTTCTATTAAAATCTTTAACTCCTTTACGTTGTGATCGTTCGCAACTGTCATAGCGTGATCCAGTGCTCGGATACTTGCTAGAAGCTTTATGATCTGCTTTATGTGCTCCCTGAAAAAGAGGAAGGGGAAGTCAGTGCAGGAATGGAACAACCACGTACAGGTATTAACATTTCAACAGAAGGCTTCCCTCTGAATCCACGCAGCAAATCAGTTTCAGGTAACTTCACATCATCGTCTCCTCCGCCTGCTTCGTTTGATAAAGCTGGTTAACAGCTTTGTACCGAAATGGAAATGTTTATTTTGGGAGTAGGAATTAATCATACAATATGGTTTAATACTAGATGTAGGATAATCTCAAGAAGTAGTCTGGGGTTACTTATGGTACTGTGCAATGAATCACAGCTCTCCTGGACCCAAATCAAGGCAGCCAGTATGCTTTAACGCATGCCTTACAGAGCTATGAAGCTCGCCACCGAGGAACTGCACCACGATCCAGCTCAATCCGGGGAGCTTACAGTGAACAAACTGCGAGGACAACTGTACTTCTTCGGCTGTTGAGAACAATTCTGGTACTCTGCTAGGAGGATGTATGTGAAATTTAGACCAGACTCACAAAGAATATTAGAAGTTCAAAATTAACCCTAAAAATGAACCTAGCTCATCCAACATCCGGAAAACTAGCACCAACAGACATAGGTAAAGATACCCTCTCCTCTCGGCAGAAATGAATGCATTTTTGTTTCAAGCAACTGCACTAGGTTTTATAGGAAAAGACGTGACATTCTTCAGTTATAAAAAGTAATATTTCTGCTGCAGACATCTGCTTAATGGGGGCAACGGCAACACATTTGTTAAATGCCAGGAAAAAGCAGGAGGACCGAAGACAGGAATGAAATCAGAATGCTCTACGAAAAAAGGATTAACTGGATGGTTCTCTCCCAGTACAAAGTTTCACCAAGGTATCATCTCATTCTTTCAGAAACAGGCTACCAAAAGAAGGAAAGTTTAATCTCAGCTGGATTCTCTCTCACCTCATTCATTTCAATGTCAGTACCATGCTAAGCTAGGCATTTTGGTTTTAGAAAGGAGTGACAAGCCTATTCTGAATTTGAATCCCGGGGAAACTTCAATTGGTATGTGACACCACCATTATACTTTGGACACAAAGTTCTGAGGCATAGCCCCAGTGTGGATAAAACGCTGTTTGAGCACAACCCAGTGTGGCACAAAGCTCAGCATTCTCTGAAAACGAGGTGATTCATATGCCACGGCCAATTGTGTCTCTCAAGACAGAAAAGTGTCAAATAACCAACACAGTAACTGGAAAAAAATTGATACCAGATTAAAACAAACCCACAACCAACCCACCAAAAAAACCCTCTTAACCAAGATTTTTCTGCTACGTTTTAAGGGACATTTCTGTGTTTGTATTTCAGTGCTATGCACAAGATCAATAAGGGAGAAGGATCTAATCCCCTGGTCAGCCTCAATAATTGAAGAGTAACTCAGCAATGGCTCAAGCAAGTTGAACTATCAAGACTGACTAACGCAGGTAGCAAGGAGGTTCGTCTTTCCAAGTTTCAAGTTTGCTAGAACAGAACTATTGACCTCGAAACCTCTCCTCCTCATGCAACAGCACAGGAATAAACACTCCTCCAGTCTTGTTATATTCCTGCCTATCAGTGCCACAATTTGGTTTGTCGTTGCGTAAAACAATACACCCACAGCATTTCAGGTTACTTGACCAGCAGTAACTGTTAAGCACCTAATCTGAACTTTTAATGGTGTTGGTTATCAGATACAGGTAAAATGACTCCTCCATCTAGGGGAAAACAGGTTCATCTGGTTGGTTGTGTAAATAAAGGCAGAACTTTTGTACTGTAGACAAAAGCACAGTCTGTAATTTAGAAGCTATTACGCAGGAATCTGCAACAGGCTCACACGGTGGAACTGGTACAGAAGTACCAGGTACTTGCCAGAATTGGTGACACTGAGCGACAGTGCAAAATATGTTATGAATGTTTAAAGATTTCCAGCAGCTGCTGTTTTCAGACACCTTAAAAATCTCCCCATCTACCACCCTGTAACATGCTCCAAGTTTGAATTCAGAGAAGCTTCAGCAGACATGCAGCGGTCAGGAGATATTTACCCACGCTCGTGTGCGTCAGCAAAATAACCCAGAGCACAAGAATTACGCTGCGTTAACTCAAACCAAGTTACCTTGCATTTCTCTTCTCTACATCAGAGCAACCGATGCTGTTTCTGTAAATCGTGTCAGCCAGGTGAACAAGGTATCTACAGAAGTTTTCTAGGTGAGAAATAGTCTTGTCTCCTTTTAGATTAGTGAACCACTGTTTGGGAAAGCAAGCAATTACCTAGACGTAAGAGGAGAAAGAAAGTTAGACACCTAACAAAATTTTAAAAGCTATCTAAACATGATTTGTGAAGCCCGCAAGGTAAGACTGCAGTGACAAGGCCCAAATAAGTGAAACAGTGAGAAACCTACCAAAAAAATAAAATCCAAATTCAAGCAGTAAAACACCGAAGCCTACACTATACCCAAACTATCTACAGGTCCCAGCCACTGAAGGGTCCTGCTTTAGTTTATATATTTAAAAAAAAAAGAAAATTAACAATATATCTATTTTTCATTGACATTACAACTTTGAGATATCACAGCTGAGATTTCATAGGTAATCTCAGGTTCTAACTTCATTTTTCCTTCAGTTTAAATTTGTGAATAACAAGTGATTATAAACATTGTCTGATTTTACTTACACTTTGAGCTTTTTTAATGCTGTCCTCTCCATACTCAGAGTTTTGAAAAGCCATAAGAATATATCTATTTAGCAGACCATCTATTGACAGTTCCTGGAGAGTTTTGTTGGAAAGGATTCCATACCACTGGAGAAAGTTTCCTAATAACTGAAAAATACAGCAGAGGGTAAGGAAGTATTTAAAAATGTACTGAAACCAGCACGTTGATCAAACACTCTAGAGCCTCTTCAACTGCAACAGCATGGCCAAGGTAAGTGGTGGAAATATGCCTTCTGTTGGCTTCAAAGCTATTCGGAATCCGTAAAGTACCAGCCCAGAGCATTACAAATTCTCATACAATCACCACCTCCTCAACTTTGCTCATGTTTTGCACAAGAAATCACATCAAAAGAATTAGTTTTAAGCCACTTTGTTCTCAAAATTTGATGTTAAGTCAAGTGAGGCCTAGCGCATGCCATCCGGGGGTAAATTCACAGCCCCCTTGTCTATGAAATCCCCAGTTATGCTGCCAGCATGCCCTTGTTTCCAAGACACGGTGACACAAGACGCACAGAGAGCATGACAGGGGGGATGCTGGCTAAGCCAGCTGTACAGCCGTTACTACCCACTGGCGCACGGCCTGTGGAGACTTGCTGCCAGCCTCGTACAAATGAGCGCAGACAGCAGCCTACTCTTGAGGGAGATCATCAGGAAACAGTAAACGAGCGCTTGCCTCCCAGCTTCTATTTCTGCTCGTCTGTGATGCTATAACTGACTTGCCAGCGCAAGAGAGCTGTATTTTTAATGCTTCCCTAAAATAAAACAGAGCATGCATATTCCTAAACTGCCCAGGCTCCGACAGATATGCCAAAAGCAGGCGACTTCCCTCAAGAGAGACACAAACCCTAAATAAGCAATGTGTTCCACAACAGCATTTCAATAAATGAGCTTTGTGCAGTTTTTGCTCAAAAAAAGTTGACTTTTATTTCAAAGTGAAATAATTCAGTGCCAAACGCTAAGTAAATGAAGTGATTGCAAACCTATTCAGAATAGAGTCTCCCCCACTGCTGCAATTTAAATAGAAAACTCCAGGTAAGAGTTCTGTTTGCGTGGTCATGGAGATCAGCAGTTCAACCAACACCGGTCTCATACTTTACTTTGCTGTTTCGTTGGGAGTTAATTGTCTTCACAGCCTTTTATTGGACCTAAACTACAACAGTCACAGCTTCTTAAAGCTTTGCAAACTCTGTATTGCCCATTCCACACACACAGGCTTCTCCTTTCACGCTCTTTATCATTTCATAAACTAAGATTACAAATGCTCTTATACTTTGCAAATAGCAGTGAGCTTTCCAAAAGGGGCCAGGTTATTTTCATGAAGATTCTCACACTACATATTAAAAAAACCAGCAAACCAAGCTCTCTCATTCCCACATAGGCCAAATAAAACCAGCATATTTTATTCTGACAAGTACAAGGACATAAAAAAACTGGGTTGAGTCTGCAAAGTAAACCCACAACACACCAAAATGATAGTGCTTTCACTTGGCAACCTTTTGAAGAGGGGACAATGCATTACCAAAGACTAAGAATCCTACCATTTTCCACAAATTTGAAGCGGATTTTATTGCTGTGCTGTCTAGACCAAAGATTTACCAGATGTATTTACAGACTTACCTTAACAGAGGACCAAAACTGGCGTTGGAAAAACAAATATGGGCCAGAGTTCTTGTTTTCCAAGATGCTGGAAAGTAAGAGATTTCTTTAATGAGCAACCAAGACCACCTCGTCTGCAGTTTGGTGGCTTCCTCCTTCCCACACAAGGTAATTTCTAGAAATATTCCCTTCCATCCTGCTTGTCTGTGCTAAATCCTCACAGCATGGTAATGAAAGATCTCCTGTGTCCAGCCAGTGAACCATACTGGGAAGCCCCTGTTAACTATGGACAGAAGACACTGGCATGCTAATAGAGGTCTAACACCACAGTTGAAAGCAAACTTACGTTTTTGGATATAAGGGCATGAATACGTCATCATCTAGTGTCCTCCTCATTCTTAGCAACAATGCCTTTAGAAGCATCTGAAACAGAATTCGGTTTTTTTTTAGAAGTGTCCAAAGCACTGCTTAGTAGTTAATCAATCAGAAATTGATTTTCTAAGAACATTTGTGACCTTAACAGTAAGAGACATACATACTTAAGCACACATATAAATAAAGTATTAGAGAAGCCTACAACTGAAAGCTGAAATTTGTCTCTTTCAATAAAAACTGAAGGCAATGGAATTACTTTACGGTTAAGCCACAAAATTAGGTTCTGTGAAGTCAGGTTTTTTGTAATCTTTAACCTTCCCCATACACGCCCCACTATCCTGAAGGCAACGCACACATCACATTAGCTACAACACGTGAACTCATGACACTGGTTCTTGCGTTCACAGAAGGTAAGTAACCAATTTTCAAGGCAACACATTTGAAAACGTTAGAGATCTGAAAAAGAAAAGCCTGACTCTTTGTAGCTGACCCTTAAAGCAAAACTGCAGACTAACAAGTCTTAGTACATTTGGTATCTCTTTTTATCTCTAGCATCTATTTTGGGGAGACTGCACTAAGTTCACCCTCCTATTTATCACCATACTTGCTTCTCTGTACCTAGGCTGCAGAGCATCGAGTAATTGCAGTATCCTCTTTCTTGCTCCTCACTAAGCATGCTGTGTTCTCCAATCAGGTGTAGTAAAAATATATTCAAATTCCTTAACTTATGCAAGTTATTTAAGAAAAACCAACTTACTTGTGTATTTTTGTTTTCTGCATTCACCACTGAGGGATATCCATCCACTAGCTTCTGCACAATTGCCACCATTCTAGATGTTTGTGTTGTAGAAAAAGGATCCCATATATTTTCAGAAATCACTGCAAGAGGTTAAAGAATTACTCCACTTATGCAAATACTCAAATACAGGTACTGAGACAGTCAGGCAGTAATTTACAAAACAGTCAAATCCAAACCCACAAACAAGCACCAGCTTCCACACAGCCCCCTTTCCCCCCCCCCCTTTGTTTCTAAGAGTATACCTGTTAATTTAGGAAGAACAACTCTCTCTACAATGGTAGGCAACAGCGAAATATCAGCATCATCTTTCACTTGCTCCTGTTCCTCACAGCCATAAAACAGCAATGATTCAAACCACAACATAGTCTCAAAATCTCGACACTTGCCCTAACAAAAAAGAGATCTAAGGTTAGATTCCTAAACAGAGATTTGAAGTCAACACATTCAAAAAAAAGTATTATATATGCAAGTATGATACACTCACAAACCAGAACAAAACCACTTTAAAACAGCCTGCCAAGTGTGTTAAGCAGGCAGGGGAAGCAGCAACTGAGCCCACTAACAACGTGAAAATCTAGTCCTTTTTTGTGTACATGTCAGATACTCATCTGCACTGGGGCGGGGGGAGGGGAACAAGAAAAAAAGATACAGTGCCTCAAGGCCAAACAGTCTCTTAATCTGGCACAAGGATGCCCTTTGCCTGCTTCGGCTCCCCCTACTTCTGAAACAGTGATACTATTTCTTTCAGAAACAGGCAAGCCTGATTCCTGAGAAGTAAAGAAAATCCTCTGCCTGGGCACTACCCACCATGATAAATCAATTTTTCCCCAAGTCGAGTCTGTTTTGCCTGTGACAGTACTTGCTGAGTGATCCCTCCCTGTCCTTATCTCAACCCACCAGCTTTTCATTCTATTTTCCCTCCCCTGCCCAGCTGAGGAGCGGAGTGACAGAGCAGCTTTGGTAGGCACCTGCCTCCAGCCAGGGTCAGCCCAGCATACTTGCAGAGGACCTTACCTCCAAAGGAGTCCAGATAAGCAGCTGAAGTCTGATTAAAGGGTTAAACAGCTTTGGTAAACAGAGGCCAATATAAGCATCCTTATAAGAAGCGAAGTACTTTGCGCGCCAAGCTTCAAACTGTGACTTAATACAATCAATTGAATAAAAGCTTTCCAAAACATCTTCGAAAACTTTGCTGGACTCTTTCAATATACGATCTGGCGAGGGAGAAAAAAGAGTAGTAAGTTAATCACCTATTCATAGAATCATAGAATGGTTTGGGTCGGAAGGGCCCTTAAAGATCATCTAGTTCCAACCCCCCTGCCATTACAGGAATAACCCCAAAAGTTATTCCTGTAGTAACTTTTCCAAGATGGACTCTGATTCTTATTGGCATAAGCTAACTCCTGTAAACAAAACCAAAAAACCATCACCTTTAAAAATTGTGTTACTTCTGCCTCAAACATATGAAGCAGTAAAAGCATGAGCACGAGTACCCTCTGACATACTGGTTTATCTCAGGTCTTGCTTTAAACATTTCATACAATGAAATCATACAATGATTTTCAGTTACCAGACGCTGGACTGGTGATGTACTGGGCTGTATTCAGTGTGGATCTAACTTCAAAACTGGCCTTACTCTGCATGGGAGTTTGGAAGAGCTGATCACCAGGTCGCTTCCAACCCAAATTATTCTACAACTTTGCTCATCCAAGCACAAGTACTGGATGACAGCTCAGATAAGCCCACCGAGTCAGCACTTCCGACAGAGCAGGTCCTGGCAGACACCATGCTAAACTGCTGAACATACCACAGCTGTTAACACTGGGCAACCATTACAACCCCTAACCACCTTCCTTACATTTATTTGTATTTACAGTACCAGTATGCTATGCAGTCCAAAATGTTTCCTCTATGTATTATTTTCCCTTCATCTTTTCTACTTCCCAGAGTTAGTTTCATTTTCATCAGTCATTTTTGCTGCAGCCACAGCTTCAGAGGTTAAGTTACAGGAGTAACCTCTACACAACTAACTAGTACACACAGCAGGTAGCGACAGGGCTGAGGAAACATGGTATTATGTCATTAAACACACTTTTCACACTGGGATCAAGAAGAGATACTACAAATGAAGTTGGCAGGTCCAAAGTGCATCCCTCTGTTCCATCTAGCTCACTGCTGATTCTGGATTAACGTGACAGCTACGAATGACCAAAAAAAAAGCTTCAAACACTATGCTTACTCAGAAACTGATGAAACGCCTACAAAAGGCTTTGGTACACGTAACAGTGCCAAGTTACAACATGCAATTCAGCCACACCGAATTTTTCATCTAGATCATTTAACTTAGAAAAGTTTATTATAGCACCTAACAACCCTAAACAGTTGCTCTGCTCATCAAAGAGCTCTCCCTGCAGCCACAATTCTGGTAAACCAGCCAGCAACTGAATGTGTGGAAACTGTTGGCATTCCTGAAGGATCTAACTGCTAGACAGTTCAACTGATTGGTTTTTAAGTCTGTTCGTACTTTGGGTCTACACAACCACCCACAGCAGTGACACTGGCGTTTTTATTACACTGTCCGTGGGAAGACACTTGTTCACTTTAAAGCTATCCTAGCACTCCATTTCGTGTCCCCTAGCCCTCATACTGTGACAAGTCAACACTCTTCTGCTAGCTGACAAGTCCAAAACTGTTTAATCCCTCCTCGCAAACAACATAAGCAACTCTATCCATGTGATCCTTGCTGCTCCCCTTCTCCACATACCCTCCAATCTAATTATCTTTAATCAAAGAAAATGACAACTGTACTTAGGTTCAAAATGAGAAGGTAACAGGGTTACTATAGTCACATTCTACTTTCTTCACTACTCGTTTCACAGTAACCACTAGAATTGTTTGCCTTTTAACTGCTGCTGCAAAAGATGACGGTTCCATCACATTATCCCCACTTCCCCAAATCTCAGGTTTCTTGTAGTTCTCCCAGTGCTTTAGAGGCATCAGCTTCACTTACAATCCCATTTATTGCACAAGTAGGGTTATGCATAACTGCATAATAATGGTTACTTTGAGCAAACCATCATAAAACTGCAGATGAATTTCAAATCAAGCCAGTATCACAAGATCTTTCTGCAATGATTGCATTCAACATTGTTTTCTGTCATCTACAAAGTTTGTCTGGCTGTAATAAGAGTCTACTGTCACTGCATTTCCAGACGCTTATGCAAAACTCCAGAGAATACTTCCTATCAAGCAAAAAAAGGTTTCTAAAGCACTGAGGTTTTCAGAATTTCACACGCAAAAAACCCAGGTATTTGAAGGATGATAAACCATGCTACAAATTAGAAGGAAGACTTAGCATCCAATGAAGGTAGAAAAGCTTACCGCTTGCCAGCAGAAGAATGTTTGAGTTAAACAGAATCTCACTAAGGATGGGGTATTTAGCTAGCTGCAAGCTGCACAGCAGCTTGGAGAGAGAGACTGTTTTGGTCACACTGGTGATCCAGCAAGGAACGGTTCCTAAACCTTCTCCAAAAGAGGGGGAAATATACAGACAGAACTGCATTTGGATCATTTCCCACTCCCCACACCTCACGTCAAATTTTGTGCATTTGTTACATAAAGCTTCATCAGCCTTCCTAACCTCGCTCCATGTTGAAGTTTGTAATATCCGTTGAAGTTTCCTCATCATCGCTGGAAAGGCCTTCAAGGTGATCTGCCATCTTCCCAGTTTGCTCTCTCGCTTGCCTACGACGAGTTCTGAAAAGGATCAGCAGTATAAACCAGTTACTACTTCCCCACCCCGCTATACAACAAACAGACCCGCTAAGCTTGTCCTAACTTTCAGTGCAAGAGAATTCAGGTTGAAACCAAACTTACACTACGTCACCACTTCAGACATTTCACTATGCTGCTGCCACAGCCAATGGAGGAGGAACCAGCAGAGACCATACAGATACAGAATGGGTTTACTATGCTTTCTGTAGTACATTTTTAGACCGGAATCACAGAATGGTGCCTGGTTTTGTACACTTGCACGAGAAGCTGGGATATATAAGAATACATCCTGCCCAGCATACTAGCTTAAGTGTTTTCTTCCCTTTGCAGGACAGGAGCCAACACTGCTACTTGCGTTACTACGTCACACAGGACAACTGTGTTCTGCAAGCAGGCACAGACAATGGGCGAGAAATCTCAATACTCTACCTTCTAGCCTCTCTTTCTGCTGTCCGACGCTTTACTTGTTCTTGATAGATCACTCTGTCTCGTCCAAAAGACTCAAGATTTGGTGCCATCAATGCTTTATCTGCAAAATTACAGTGATGAAAGTTACAATGTTTATCTACGATTATATAAACGTGTTGTAGGCAGTTTCATCAGAGCCTTTTGCCTACTTTAAACCAAGTGTAATTTGAAGTAGAGAGTTGAAGTTTTCAAAAAGATGCCCCCAGAAGCCTGAATTCGCAAGTGCAGAGGTTAAAAAGAGGAAGTAGTGGAGTTTGGAAAAAATCTCCGCTTAAAAAGTTTTCACCATACTTCACTCTTGTCCCTCTCACGACAGCGCCCAACTACATAAAAGTCAACAGTTTTGATAGGAATGGCTCAAATTGAATGTTCCAAGACAGAAAGTGCTCCTTACATAAACACATTCACCATTTATCTTTTGAAAAGAAAGTGAACAAAGAGAAAGGCAGAGAAGAGTGACCACTGCAGGCACATACGATATTTCAGAGTTCCAGTCATAGTGTTTCCTACGTTTATATGCTTTACACTGCCCGAACTTTAACACACATCAAAATCTACAGGAAAATCAATCATCTCTGCTCCTCTTCTTAAGCAGCGATTGATTATAGATGACCCTGATTACAGAAAACAATACAGCTAACCAGGGAAGCCGATCTGCAACCAGCAGGCAGACCCAGGAGTGTTTCCAGTTCAACCTTTTCAGGTAAATTAAAAAGTGGATGGAATGTTAGCCAGTGCTCCAGTCCACCCATTAAAACACAAACATCTAAGTTTAAACAAAAGCCTACCCAAATTTCAGGGGTAAATTTACATGTTCTGACTAAAGCTATTGACAAATCCACCACTGAAAATATTAGTAATGACCTGTCAGCATTCCAATTCTACACCAGAACTACCAAGAGCCTTAACATATAGGTGAAGCCATCATTTATCCAATTTTTGAAATGGTATTTGAAGCTGAGCTACTTGTCTTTAAGCAGAAGTACAGCAAAAGTTGGCAGACAAATTTAAATTCACTTCTAGCCCTTTAGTGTTCTGACACTGTGTGAGGAAAAGCAGATCATCTATGTCCACGCCACACAAAGACTGGCCTCAATTCCTAGTTTCTGTGACAATTTGAGGCACAGAACTAAACTATTTCCAGACAAAGTGAAATTCATTCTCAAGACTCACAGATACTAAATAAGAACTCTCTTTAAAACTCAGCCTTGACAACAACTGTTCCCACCCAGCCATTAAATTCCAGTCTAAAATAATCCACTCTAAGCTACTTTTAGGAAATATGTTTGTAGTCGGTTAGGTTTCTAGTTCTCACAACAGCATTTTCATGGTAGAACTGTAAAGCCTACACGTGATGGCTGGGGCTCCAAATAAAGCCCTAAAGGGAATACATATGCTAAGCACTCCTGAGAGGGATGACCAGCTCTGACGTCTTAACACTATCACCCTCAGTAAATTCTATCTAATGGTATTAACAACATTTCATCTCTGGACACACTGTGACAGAATAGGAAATGGCTTTTATTATAGGATTTTAGATCAGCAATAGGACAGACAAGAAGGCCAGTTTTAGAAATGGGAAGCTCTCCAAAGCAGAAAGATGACTATTATTAATATGATATTTTACCCAGCGTTTATCATGCTGAATAAAACCTTCTCCAAAGACCGTGTATTTCCATCCCAGTTAACGTTTATACCTTTGCAGAGTTTTACATACTGAAGAGTAATCACCACACAGAAACTCCTCAGTGAGAATCCCCCATCCACACACCCACAGTAAGCAGGTATTTTAACTGGCTAACTTTAAGCTGTATTTCATATAGGGTCACTTTGCGTCAGTCAGACTTTTAACAATGGCACCAGTCTCTTCCAGTTCTTTAGCTTTACCACCTAAGTGTCTGAAATGAAATACTTATGCTGCCTACAAAATAAAGCGTTAGACACAAGTCAGCTCTAGCACTGTGCTTCGTGGCTTTGTACAGAGTTAACTGTAGATGTTACAGGAAATCTAGAGATTCAAGGAGGTTAAAAAAAACCCAAAACAACAAAAGTCCTGACATGAGGAAAATTGGGAGTCACATGCTACCACTACTACCGCTGCCACCATACATACATTTTTTCAGAGCTAGGGAAGAGAAAATGCAGTTAAGAGCAACAGAAAGGAGAGATGAAGTCAGAGTTAGAGTGGCTTTGAGTTTAAAACAAACCGATCAGAGTTACCTAAACTTGCTTCTACCTAACTCAAGAGTAAGGATAAACTTCAAGACAGTCATACTTTCAACATTTACATTTAAATTATGTCACACTAAGTAAAACAAGGTTGTTTAATGAATAATAAAAACCTTCAAGATGGACTGACTTGAATGGCTTGAAAACTCCGAAGATTCATCTTTAATATCATCTTGTCGTCTTTGGACAAGGCGGGAAGCTCGCTGTTTGTACAGCTGGTGCATTGCAGATTCAAGGTCGTTAATCAGAGGCACCTGTAAAAATACAACACACTACGTAATACCAAATTCTTCAGGTGCTGAGTTTCTGGGGTACCATACTATTCCGTAGCATAACGCTGTCACCGCACTTCTAGCGGCACAAACTGTTGCCTTTTACCCATTTGTATCATTTGGACCAGTAAATAGTTCAACATGAAGAAAAAGCATGCATTTAACAACGCTGACAGCTTTCAACCACAGCAATGGCGTTCTGAAAGTAACTTCTGTTGATTGAATGAGTCTACACAGTCAGACAAGCATTTCGGAGTGTGAAATCTTATTTCAAGTACTCGTTTTCTCTACCAAGTGTGTTACGTAGCGTTACAGTGCTTACAATTCCCAGACCTCATGGTTTCCTCTCTATCTTTCAACAAGAATGTAGCAGTATTCTACACTCTAAACCTGACTGTATACAGTGAAAGAACAAAGTGTGAATCTAACCTCCTAAAGGCAGCAGGTATTGGTTTGCTGTAACTCCTATTAGCATAAGACGAAATATTATTATTGAAATGCAATAAAACACTGCAGAAGCATGTTATGCCAACAGGTGATTCAAATCAATAAACTGTTACTCTAGCCTATCATTACGATTGAAATGGTACGTTTTTGAGAGTTAAGTAGAACCTTTGAATAATACAGACTTAAGTCGGACCAGATCCGCCACTTTTTTTTTTTTTAAAGTGGACTAAATTTCAGTAGCAACTGTAACAAAAATAGACAGTGTTATAACAACTTGCTCACTTCTGCAAAAATTCATTTCTCAGGACAAGTTAAAATTGGATTATTGTGAAAGTTCAAACGCAAACTGGAACTGTTCACAATGTCTTAATTTGGAAAGGTAAGTCCTCTTGGTATGAACACTTAAGCCACATCCTCCTTACCTCCGAGACATATGCTTAGTCCACAGTCTTCCAGCCTTTTAGCTCAAATATTTCATTGCTGCCTACCATCCAGGATTAAGTTTGTTTCAAAACAAATGACAGAAATCAGAAACTGTTTCCTGATGTAATTTAGAAAGTGACTCAGCAGCTATTAGAGAACCTCCTCCAGCAAAATGTAAGATTATGAGATTATACCTACGCAAGCCCATTTCAGCTATCTGAGAATGACAGACACGCCAGAGGAGATATTAAAAGGAAAGCAGTATTAGTTCTCTGTGTTATAAACTGGGCTACAGGGATTAAAATGAAAACGACTCGTCACCAACTCAAAATATGTGGTACTTTCTTTTGGAGAAAACAAAGTAGAGAGAAATAGGAGGAGGGAATATTCCAGCGCTGGAAGTGTATAGTTGGAACTTAAAAAAATTTTGAAAACAGAAACAATAATTAAAAAAAAAAATCAGTTTTACTGCAGTTCACAATAAAACATAAAACTTGTTAAGCGTGTGAAGGGAACTATAAAATTGAAAATTTAAATGAAAATTTTTCAAAACATCCCGACAGGTTCTTTCTATAATTGCCTCGGGATTAAAAAACTCAGCTATGCATTCAGATACATGAATCCACTCACAGTATTTCCCATTTAAAACTCAACAGACTTAGAAGCCGTTACTCTTCTATGATCAATGTTGCTGTTGATGAGCGACTGACAATTTCACTGACTACCATAAAGTTACAGCCCTCCCTCACTGTGTGTTTAGCCAATACCTTGCATTCAGTGTTTTAGGGTGTTTGGTTTTTTTTTTTTCCTTCACTTTTGCTGTAAACAGTGCAAGAGGAAAAGCAGGAAGCTCTCTGAAGCCATGCAAGCATCTTCCACTCCATTGGTTTTATCATTTATGGGAAGGGAGGGGGGGAGAAGGATCAGAGAGGATTTGACATTTCTATTGCTTGCTTCTAAAAATCTGTAAAATAGCTGCCTCATTATACTCTCCACTGCACCTTACCAATAAGCAAAGTGTTTCTAACGTTCAGAGGCTCCTCCAAACCGAATACAAACAAAATGGGTTTGCTTGGTTGGGGGTCACAAAGGGTTGAGCATGGTGAATAGGTGCAGAAATAAGATGGTTGGGGGGGAAAAAGTCTAATTTATGATGATGGGGTTTGTTCTCCAAAACTAAGTCAATAGGCATACAAGAAAACTTTAGGGGAACGGACTCTGTTGGAGTGGACAAGTACATTGTGAACCCATTTGTGCTTCTTCAGCAAACCACTTTCTCATTCAGGTCAGCACCAACGTGAGTCTGACTAATAACTATGACTAGTCCTAATAAAGAGCAAGCATCAAAGCATCGTATTAGAAAGGATAGGGAGGGACCTAGCTAGATACATAATCAGGATATGTGTTCATGTATGTATGTGTGTGTATATATATACACACAGATATATACAAACACAGTGTTGTTATTACACATATACAAAAGCATATAAAATATGTACCTATTATAATCACGACAGCTACATAACATTATATATTACACACACATACACTTTAAATATGAAGTAGTCAGGGCCACAGTTTCTACAAAAAAGATTAAGGTAATTTATCACTACACGCAAAAGATACAAAGAACGTACTGGCCTGCTGCATTTCACTATTTCATTTAAATAAAAATTGATACTGATTTTATTGCTTTATTTTGTGCCCTACCCTGCCTCATTTTTAGAAAACCTTGCAGTGTAATGTGGGCTACTGTTTTTGAATTTGCCAGTAGTTTTGTCACGCTAAAAGCACTGAATTCCAAAACAGATTATCTGGTCGAAGAACCGAGAAATACATATACAGGACATCATAATAAATTAAACACTCCTGTTAAACTGACCATGTCACCTCCTAATTTGCAACTCATTGTACCTACAGGTCCTGCAGCCACCTCCAACTGAAAACAGCAGAACCCTGTGAATGGCCCTCAGAAGCATGAGATGACAAAAGTCTCATCTTAAAAGTTCAATGGACTGGCATGGCAAGTGGGGTATGGGGAGGGCGGTTTCCAGGTGTAGAAACCTTAAAAGACCAACTACCAGGAAAGCAAAGGTATACTGTAAGAAAGCAACTTTAACAGGCCTGTTTGTTATATTATCATCAGATGATTTGCTGTGCAACAACTGCATTTGACTTATTTACTAGTATAGCTACATAGGTCAATAACTACAGCCTAACTGAAGTTGTTACGCTATTACTTAACAGTAAGTTTTCCTTGTTTATACAAAATCTGGAAGACTAAAAGACTTGGTTTATACTCAGAATGGTGTGTTCAAGAACACTTTGTTTAAAGAAAGTATATGAACAAGACAGCATGGGTTATCAAACAGAACCTGCAGACATGGTTTACAGTCATCACAAAAGAAATCTAACAACAGGTCTTTAGAAAGCAAATGCGGAATAAAGATACAGGTATTTAACTTGCCTTATGAAATTCAAATTATCTCAGAGAAAGAATATAAAGCTATCTTTAAATAGGAATTTAGGCATCTGGGCTATCAGCACCAACACTGCTACAAAGGAAAGTACCTTTACTACCCTCAACAGCTACTGCCAATACATACTCAGGAATACTGCTTCTTCAGTGACCAGTATCTACTGTAATAGTCAACCTGCCGGGTGAATTAACTGGTCCACACTTCCTGGGTTTGTTCATGACATAGCTAGTCTTCAACTTACACGACTGAAGATGGGACTCTCCCAAAACCACTAATGCTGGACAATCTGTGTCTAACTGATTAGCAACCAGAATGCCTTTATATTCCTCTCCCACACCTAACAAGATAGGTAAGCCATAGCTTCAACTACTCAAGTAACCCTCACAGCTAATGTATTAAGAAGATACTGTACTTTTGTGTTCAATGCAGAAGACAATGAAGAAATAGTCTGTGTACTGCTACCTGAATTTTACAGCTCCTGTGTGTTATACCCATATAATTAAATATACATTCAGGAGCTCCTGTTGTATTTACCACAAAGTAATTAGAGCATAATGAACAACATAAGAAAGAAAGCCTAAGTTAGACATACACAAAAGTATCACACCACATGAAAGAAGTGTATTTTTACGCCTGGGTGTCTTCAGACAGCTACACTAGTTTTAAAACTTTTCTTCTCCAGACACCAGAGCAATACCAAGCACGTGAAACTGCCAGGTGGGAGGAAGTTTATAACAACACACAAAGTACCAGCCTTTGTTCCTGTCTTCATAAAGCAGTCCAGAAACTAGCCATGTTGTAAATCAGCCCTCATTTTTGTTAGCTTGGTATCCAACACACTAAAAAGCAGCATCTGAGTGAAGTTGAAATGCCAGAATATCTACCAAAATCCTAAAGACACATAATCTACAAGTGTTATTAGGCAATCTAAAGTCAGCGATCTCTTACACTGTGAATGACAGGTTTCTCATAACCAACTTAACATGATGAAAATTTATCTTCTGAACTCTCGAATAACCAAACCTTTAGAAGAGTCTGTTCTCAGGGCACTTTGTTTTCAAAAACAGAGGGAGATGTGGTGTTTGGCATGTACTAAGAGTCCCTATTTTTTTTTTTTTTTTTTAAAAAGATGAATGTTTTTGCATCCTTACCTTTTCACTGAAACACTCAAGCAAGTCTTGGACATACCCTCGCATTTCTTGCAAAAACTTATACTGTTCACCAATACCCCCAGAAGACCCTTCTAATCTTTCAATTGCCTTGGTAGAGTCCTCTCGGCTTTGCTGATGTTTCTCATACTGCTGCCGATTAGCTTTGTGCAATTCTTTCATAGAGTCCAACCTGAAGGGCAACGGATAAATAGCAAATTTACATCCAAAAGTCTGTATATTTCAGACCATTGAGATATTAAACAGACAGTGCAAGTACCGAGTCTATATATGGGAAACACTGCAAAAACATATTGTGTGTCGCTTTCTCCCCTCTCTACATAAAAAGCAAAGCTAATGGTTTATATTAATTTGCTAGACTGTGCCAGGTGCACTACACCGCCCACTCCCACATGTTTACAGGAGTTGGTAGTGCTCAGAATAGCGCAAGGCTGGCCCTAAAGTAAAACTGGGAGGAAAGGTATGGGGCAGTGGGGTTGTGTGGGGGAAGAACTGTAGTTCTACAGTGTGCAGTCTTACTCCTCTACTAACTTGATTCACTGTCAAAGGCCGTAAAACTACAAGGGGCATACAAACCAATTTTGGAGACATGCAAAGTGCAAGTTGTTCATTACAAATGATTTCTCACTGCCACTGGGTTGTTCATTCAGTAGGACCTTTTGCATACCTGACAAGTGGATTAGTGTTTACATTAAAAAACCCCACCCTTTATACGCTAAAATTTAAATTCTTTATCTACTGAAGGGAGAAAAAAATCTGACTGAGAGTTTAAAAGAATGGAACTTGACAAGCTAAACACCTCACTGGCCTTTCAATTCTTGACTATAAGACTGTGCAGTGTCCAGAAGATGGATCTCAGACCTGTCTTCAACAAGATCAATGGCCTCATATTTAAAGCTTCACTTCCAGAGAAACAATCCAAGGAGATTTTCGAACACAGTGTCAATGTCATCTTCACTTTGAGCTTTTTTTGTTTGCCTTTTTATTTTTTTTTAATGGATGTGCCAGTCAGTACTTTTCCAGCGATGAAACTCTGTGTTTGCTCACCGAGACTAAAAGACGCCTGAGGAACAGAAAGCTAGGGGACAGGTCTTTAAGTCTAAAAAGATGGTCTGTCCTACCTGTCTTTAAGCTGTTTCTTTACCAAATCAATAGTAACGGGAGTCATCTCATTACTGGGAGTTTTGAAAGGAACTGTATTATCTGTTTTTTGAGACTTGGTTTCTGAAGATCCATACGCAGCGTAAGTGTATGGAATGCCATAGGATGAACCATAAGACAGTGTCTGGTAAGTGTTCTGGTAGTACAGATTATTCACTTCAGCAGGCTGACTTGGTTGAACCTAATGGAAGAAGAAATGCAGTTGTACTATACAGACTTCCAAGCAAGGAGAAACATATTTTCTTTCACATGTCAAATGTCATAAAGTGAAAAATGTAGGCAGGTGCATTTACAAAACGTAATTATCAAGTGGATTTAAGTGTAGAACTTCCAGCACCTAAGGTGAAGAAAAATGCCGTCAGAAGTACTGGACATACTCAGTATAATTACAATTCTAAATATTTATACTCCTAACAAATCATTAAATGATAATTTTAACCAGCCTATAAATCCTACAATAACCAGTGCTTGGGACTATACTAAATTTTGCTAAGACTATTTAACAGAATGACATAGGTTCTTAAGAGTCAGAGAGTTTGTGATTTTCTTGAAATGTTTTTTCTGGTTTTTTTTTTTTTGTTGGTTGGTTTGTGGTTTTTAAAAAAGCAACCCCAACCTCTTCAGCTGAGCGACAACCTCACTATGAATGCAGAGACAACACATGGTACAACCTGCTACAAATTCCAACTCGGTGCTGCAACACCAGATAGTCTTTGTAAGCAGCGCGTGTTCTCTATAAACCCAATGATGAACAAGAACAGGTCTCTTCAAAGCAGCATTATTCTCACTCTGGTTTAGGCTGCAAATAAATGCTGTTTAACAGCACCGCATCAATCAGTATCTACCCAGAACAGAGAGACTAATGAAACAGATGCCACCGGATACTTAAAAACTGACTTCTCCTTTCTCTTTAACGAATATGAGAAGCTACTGAACTTCTCAGATGAAACAGCCATCTGTAAACTACTCAAGTTTGTAATGGATTTAGCTAATACATGCAGAAACAAACCAAAAAGAGTTCACAACTAAATACATGCCTGAGGTATGTTGATTCCTTTCCGTATCTGTTCTTGCTCCCATCTACTGAGTTCTTCATCTTGCTCGCCTGCCACCAGTGCTTCATCATCGCTCCCCTCAATGCCTTAATACCAGTAAAACAGACAGGTAACAAAAAGGAAAAGATAATGTATTCATAGTAAAGGCCATGAGTTCAAAAACCTGAGACCTTGTTTCCGTGGGAACATCTCAGTGCATCCTCCTTTCCTCTTCACAAGGAATTAAGAACACTAGCCTGTGAATTATTATCACAGAGATTCCACTTAAAAAAAAGCCCCAGTGGGTAAATCTGCAATTAACTGCTGGTAAAACCATCTAATGTTAAAATCCTACATATCTTAGTCTCCTTTTCCAAGAGGTTATTTTACCTGTTTGTCAGCAAGAACAACACTATACCAAAGAACTAATGACTTTTTTTTTTCCCACAACTGTATACTTCCTGAAAAACAAAGTACAGGAACAATACTAATTGATCCTTTGTTTAAGTTTCTACCAGATTCAGTAGAGTTCTGCGCTTCTAAGCACAGGAAAATAATTTGTGCTCACAATTTTATATGCAGATTCCGTCATGCAGTATTTTTCCTTAGAAAAGGAATACAACTCAATTCATGCCTTTTTGAAAAATGTGTTGTTTAAAAATGTTGAATGGGAGCACTTGCAGGGAAAACAGTGTGAATGTTTATCAGCTGTCCTTCTAAAAAGGTTTTACCTATTTCCTCCGCAATCTTTTGCCTTTGGGATTTCTCCTTCACTGTAAAAACTATCCTCCTCTTCTCGTCATCATCTTCATCATCACTGGCATCATTTTCATCTTCTCGAACGAGGCGGCTTTTACCTGGTTCACTGTCAACGGGGGTAAAGTCTCCAAGTTCACGAGCCATTTGACGCTTTTTCCTAGCTGCATGAATAAAAGCAGCATCCGGGATTTCTCCTAGAGATAGATGTTCGTACCATTAAACAACCACTGCAACAAAACAAGTATCATGACTTATTACTGATCTCTGCCACCCTACCAAATCATCTTTGCAAACAGAAAATAATGCGAGAGGGAAAAACAACCCCATCCATACTCACAGAAACATTTGCATGCAGCTTAGGAGATGCAACCCTAATGCACATGCCAACTTTCTGGCCAGAAACCCTCCAAGCTGAGATCTTCCCAAAAAGTCTGGCTCTGCCTCCAGCAGCTCACGTACCATAAAAGTGGGAGCCTAATGTTTCTATGAGAAATATTCCTAAGGAAGTGAAAGCCCTTTACGGGAGCTGACTGTTGCAAAGGGAGGAAGAAAATGAGGTTCTTGACTGTCACGTCCTGCCCTGATACTGCTCCCAACAACTCTTCTTTTGGGGAACAAAAACCATCAACCATTTCAACAGCTCGGAGATTAAGAGGACACCAAACCAGACAAAGTTAATATCAGAAGACTGTACAATCAAGGGGAAACAAGAAAACAGACCTAATTAAAAAAAAATTAAAATCCCCAGCAAAAAATTAATGCAAAGTACATAAGTCACATTAAGAATGGTCCCCCAAATCAGTTTTTTTGAAACATGAATAATTTTTACCACTACTTTGATCAGGCACACACAAAAAGTAAATTTCAGATTCTCTATATACTTGACACGTGATACCCTATTCACGCCAGCACTATCTTCAGAGATGTAATAACGTACGTATCACACCACTTTGCAATTGCCCCTGAAAGGAAAAATGATTTGGGAGTCAACTAGGAAATTATTTTTCCCTTGAAATATGACAAGTTTTGGACCCAGGACATTCATCTTCCATTTAGAGAGCAGGCTACCACACGTTAGATAACGATTAGTAAGCTAGTTCCAAAAATACTTTCTCAGACCGATTTCTTTGACCTTGGGGCCTGACTAGAACCTCTTTAGACAAAATGAGATAGGAAAACATTTGAGACACAGGCCTGCAAGGTAACTGAGACATTCAAATTAAAGACAGATTTTGAATTGAAAGCAGTTAAAATTCATGATAAGTCACCTATTCCAAATCTAGAATTTCTTAGTCTGTCATCACTTTAAGAGACAAATTCCTGCTTCTGACATCAAGATGAAGCATTCTGCAGTAGAACATATTGTCTCCTAAGGCTTGTAAAATTGAACAGCTTTGGAAAACAGCAGATTCCGGAATTTTCAGATGTTGTACATATTGCTGGAAATATTTCCTAAGCTCTCAAATACATTAGTCTGCTGTAAACACTGGCTAAAGCATTTGGTAACACATCAGACATACTACAACCACCAACCTGGGCGGAGAACATTCAGTGATGACAGAGCACTTGAAAAAGCCCCACCAGCTTTTGGTTTTTCTTCTTCCTTCTCACTTTCGACTTCCATTTCTTCTTCACCATGCTCACTGTTGGCAGTCCCATCTTCTTGCCCTATATCCTTAATCAGCCCTGTCTTTTCTAGTGGTGGTTCAACTGGTGAGACAACAAAGCCCATGATTTACTCTTTTTATAAAGACCGCTCAGAAGTATTTTAAGATCTAAAAATCAAATTACTAAGTTAAATGATAATTTTATTGTTTGAGATCTAGTAAAATATACCTTCTTAATTAAGTCAGTGACTTCCTCTCAAAATAAAATTTGACCAAGCAGACATCTCAACAACCACTAAACATTCTACATATTGCCAAGTATTAAAGAAGTGAGGGCACTCAATAATTATGATCATATGTGCAACCTATCCGGACATACCTGATTTTTTAGACTTCAGCATTTGTTTAGAGAACCCAGACTACTGACTCAGTAGCAGCCATGAGGTTTTTGCACTATAACCAAACCAAATACAGAGACCACAAAACAGGCAAACAGAAAATAAGCACACATTAGCCCTGTGCAAAATGCAATTTTTTAAGGATCTTTTTGACAGAAGCAAGAATTAAGATCCAGGTTTCCACAGGTCACCTTAACATTAGCCACAGAAATCACTATTTCTGGTTGCACTCATGTCCCATACCACTGTACACGCAACTTAAAAGATTCTAATAAGAAAGAATTTGTGGGGTTTTTAAATGCAGACAAAGCCCTTTTAAAATCTTTAAGACTTTTAAGAGACTAATTAAACTTAAAAAAGGGGCAATGCTCTGCATGGGACCATGTTCAATTGTCATATGCTTCAGCTATACCACCGCAATCTTTCGAAGATAAGCCTCCCAGCTTGTGCTCACGGCGTTGTAGGTTATTACACACAAAAAGCTAACTGGGAAGGGAATCACTATGCCTTACCAATGAGCTTCCCTAAAACCGGTAACAGAAGTCCAATGAAACTGAAATCCCAGGCTCTATTCCAACCTCTGGAGGACTGTACATTGTTAAAAGACCCTTCTGCTACAACACTTTTCATCCTCTCATCTTAACCATCAAGTCTACTCCAAGGTCAAAGACCTGAAACAGGCAGCTGTTGAATAACTTACTTAATAACAAAGAACACCACTCTGCTCAGCCCAAAATCTTCCTTTTCGAGAAGAGGCGTTACAAGGACACATCCTGTCACATAAGCACCAGGCACAGTTCTAAACTCATTTAATTCCTTCCTGATTCAACAGGAAGAAACTCATCTGACATAAACAGAGCTGAAATACACAAACTACTGAAGCCTAGTAACAACTGTATATGTAGCTGAGAAGTTTCATCCTTCTGCATTCATTGCCACAAGAGAGAGAATCAAAGAACTCTCTACCAGCTTCAGAACAGCATCTGTAAGGCTCAAATGGACACATCCAACATATGCTTTAATTCTAAATGCTAAATCCTCTAAAAATGACTAACAATTCATATGGAAAAACAAGTAATTTGTATTCACAATAATTCATGTTCTCCACTACAGAAGTTACTGTTAGTTTTGCAGTTACCGTCTGTTGGAGAATTGACCTCTGTTCTAACTTTCGATTTTTCAAGATCTTCTTTGTATTCTTTCTTCAACTGCTTTACAATCTTTTTGCTGTAACTTGATTTCTTCACTTTAAAAACTTCTTCAGTTTCTTTAAAAGAGAAGTTGGAAAATATCGCATTAGACCTGTCAAGAAGTATGCTGCTCTGTTAAATCTCTTAGTTTCGTACCTATAACTTAGTAAATGCCACTAACAACACAATTTAACCTGACTTTACGTTTGCACTGTTGCAACAAAACCAGTCGGATACCCTTTCTTGTGGACTCACTTCTACCTCATCTTTCTGCGGTCATTTTCAAGTGGATGCGTCCCTCTCACTGCAAGGTCACAGAAAAGCAAGGCAGAAGATACACAGAAGTGTACACACATGGCCTGCTTTTAGCTGACTGCAGTAGGCTTTTTAATTCTTTTAAACAAACACACGCACCAGCTGATCCTACACTGCCACCACGAATCTGGAAGAAAATGACACAAAGCCGCAACATTTTGGGCCACCAGTCTTTTCACAGCCACCCGTTTCCACAACCAAATGTGTAAGGGAATGGCTGGCTACGGTCGTACTGCCAGTTCAACTGCCTCCAGCACCACCTACCAAAAGGTACGCAGTAAGTTAAAGAACTAAACAGCACAGAAAATAAAATAAAGTTTGATGTAAGAAATCCACAAGTGTTTGGGGTTGGTTTAAGGCTACAGTGTAATTCCATGTTTCCAGTATTTCTGTCAAGATTTCAAATCACTAGTCCTAGAATCCAAATTCCAGTGATTACAAGAGAACCCCTCCTAAGAAAATTCAAAATGCATGCTAACTCTTCAGCTGACAAAAGGTATCACAAAACTAAGCTCCTCATTTTATTCACCCTGACCTTCTGGGATGCAACGAACTCTGGAGTTCGAGGAGTGGATTTTGATTGTTTTTAATATGTAGTAACTATTATCCATAACCAGATTGTCTGAGCGTGAATGGCCCGATTCACGAGAGCATTACCTGCTGGAATCCAGCAGAATTATGAGCTGAAGCACTGTACAAACACAACCATACTATTTTTCCAACAGCTGAGGTCCAGATTCCCACTATTTGTGAGGGTTAATCTAATAAACCTTGTGCACAGCTCGACGAACTAGCTCTGCCACAGAACACCAGTGGCTTCACACAGAGCCTGCTATGACAACAGGCGGTCTGACGTGACCTCTGAACACCAGCCACATCACAGGGAAAGACGCAAAACCGCAGGGAAGACCCCTCAACCGGCACTGCTGGTTCTGGGGGGAGACAGGAGGGCTGCAGGGGCGCTGGGCCGCACAAACCCAGGTCAGGCGAGGGCCTGCGCCCTAACCGGCAAGGCACCCCAGCCGCAGTGAGCGCAACACGGGGCGTCAGGCACCAGCAATACAGACGCAGAGGCAATCTACCCCGCTAACCCACGTTAAAGCCGTGGGGAATCAGCCCGGTGCTGGCAGCCCGCTGGCCCCGCAGGAGCCGGGTCGGGCCCGGGGAGTGGGGCTGAAGGCGGCTGCCGATGGGGCACTCCCTGCCCGTGCATCCCCGGCCCCCCGGGCTCTCCCCCTCTTATGCGACCCCTCATCACCCCCGCTTTCACACGGGGCAACCCGACTGCCTTAGAGACTCTCTTGGGGGACGAGGGGTGCGCAGACGACGGGTGGAGGCCCGATGCAGCCTCAGCGGCTCCGGGTCCCTTCCACCCCTGTCAGCAGCGAGCCAAAGGCCGCGCGGCCCCCCGCCTCACCCTCCTCCTCGTCCTGGAAGCTGAGCAGGCTGGCCCGCGGCACCTCTTTGTTCTCCCGCGGCCGCTTCTTCTCCTTGGGGCGCCCGGCCCCCGGCAGCCCGTTGCCCTGCTGCTGCGGCGGCGGCGGCGGCGGCGGGGGGGGCAGGAGAGCGGGCGCCGGCAGAGTCCCCAGGCCTGCCCTGTCGCCTCCCACCAAGCCCAGCCCTAAGCCGAGAGCCGCGCCGTAACCCGCGGCGCAGGCGAAGGCCGCGGGACTGCCGGGCAGAGCGAGGGGCACGCAGCCGGCGGGCAGCGGCAAGAGCCCGGAGCCCGCCGCCAGCGCCATAGAGGCCTCGCCGGGCCCTTCCCCTCCGGTCCCTGCCGCCGGCGCCGGTTCCTGAGGCGGCTCCTCGTCGCGCTCCTCGTCCTCCTCTTCCGAGTCGTTCCGCTTCCGCACGTTCACCCTCCGCGCCTTACGGAACATCCCGCCGGGCACCGAGCCCCCGCGCCGCTCCGGCACCGCCCGCTCCCGCCACCCCGCGCCGCGGCCCAGGCCCGGCTCCCCGAGCATGATAACCGCCGCGCCGGCGGCCACAGCGCCCCCTGCCGGCCGCCGCCCGCCGCCGCCCGCCAGCCAACGGCCAGCGGCCGCCCGACCACAGAGAGGCGGCGCGGGAGGAGGGTAGAGCGTACGCGGCGGGGAGCGTAGAGACAGAGGGCTAGAGCGGCCCGCCTCGCCGCCCGCCACGCCCCCCCTTCCTGTCCCAGCGGCCGCGGCTGCCGCCATCTTGTGTAGAGCTAGGAGCGGGCGGGGGCAGGAGGCGCCGCCGCCGCTGTGGGGGTGCACCGGGGTGACGGGGAGTGTTGTGGCAGAGGACGCCGAGCCTTAGCCTTCCCGTCCACAACCAGCCCAGGGCCGGCGGCAGCGGGCATCCCGAGGGGGCGCAGCGCCCAAGCTCCTGGCGTGGCTCACCTCAGCCGCGTGCGGCTCCTCGGTTCGGCACGGCCTCCTGCCCTCCCCGGGGAAATCCTGGCTTCTCGCTTGGAGTGGGCCAGTAACGCGCTGGACCTGTTCGCTGGCGCTCGGTAGCAGCGGCCTTCGTGTGCAGGGCCCTTTGGGGTTCGGTTTCGTGAAGGTGGGGGGGCTCGGGTGGCCGCTGGGTTGACTAAAAGCAGCCAGTTCGATGGCAGATGCCAAAAGATCACTGGCCTTTTTAAAGAGCGTCTCGCCAAGGGTCAGGAACTGGAGGCACCTCTTTCCAGCCATCCCGCTGTACCAGGAAGGCCGTGCCGCCCTGCAGCCGGGCGCGGGGGCAGCCTGCCCAGGAGGAGATGCAGGGGGCCCGGCCGGCCTCCTTGCAGCTTCTCCCTGCAGCTGCACAGCAGGAGAAGGCATCGCCTGGCTTTGTGCTCTTCTCAGTCTGTACTGGCTTCCCCAAGTCACACCAGCGTTACTTGTAGGAAGGAAAACTCTACATTTTCAGCTTCCGTCTCAATTTTTTTCTGATACAAAAAACCAGCCTCACTTTCCAGTGATTGGTGTATCCAGTAATCGTGCATCAAGGTTAAAGGCTGGCAAATACACACAGGTTGAACTTGATACATGGGGAATGAAACCACTGTGTATATAAATACTAATTGGTATAAATAGGTGATCAAACGCCACAGGGTGTTGAGAGTGGTTATGGTGTTTCTTACACTGAGATTTAAAACACTCACAAAATCTGGGGCCAGTACTGTTTTAACATCTTCATCAGTGACATGGATGGTGGGATTGAGTGCACCTTCAGCGAGTTTGCCGGTGACACCAAGCTGTGTGGTGCGGTCGACACACTGGAGGGAAGAGATGCCATCCAGAGGGACCTGGACAGGCTGGAGAGCTGGGCGACTGACAACCTCATGGAGTTCAACAAGGCCAAGGGCAAGGTCCTGCACCTGGGTCAGGGCAATCCCAAGCACAAGTACAGGCTGGGTGGGGATTTGATTGAGAGCAGCCCTGAGGAGAAGGACTTGGGGGTACTGGGGGATGAAAAGCTGAACGTGAGACAGCAGTGTGTGCTGGCAGCCCAGAAAGCCAACGGTATCCTGGGCTGTATCTAGAGAAGGGTGGCCAGCAGGGCGAGGGAGGGGATTCTCCCCCTCTGTACTTGTGAGACCCCACCTGGAGTGCTGTGTCCAGCTGTGGAGCCCTCAGCATAAGAAGGATATCGACCAGTTGGAACGAGTCGAGAGGAGGCTGTGAAAATGCTCCAAGGGCCGGAGCCCCTCTGCTATGGGGACAGGCTGAGAGAGTTGGGCTTGTTCACCCTGGAGAAGAGAAGGCTCCGGGGAGACCTTATAGCACCTTCCAGTGCCTGAAGGGGCTACAAGGAAGCTGGGGGGGACTTTTTACAAGGGTCTGTAGTGACAGGACAAGGGGTAACGGGTTTAACCTGAAAGTGGGGAGATTTAGATTGGATATCAGGAAGAAATTCTTCCTGGAGAGGGTGGTGAGGCACTGGCACAGGTTGCCCAGAGAAGCTGTGGATGCCCCATCCCTGGCAGTGTTCCAGGCCAGGCTGGATGAGGCTTGGAGCAAC
The DNA here is from genome assembly GCA_027574665.1 of Rhynochetos jubatus. NCBI lineage: Eukaryota > Metazoa > Chordata > Aves > Eurypygiformes > Rhynochetidae > Rhynochetos > Rhynochetos jubatus. The sequence continues at coordinate 36,957,645 of CM050649.1, forward strand.
CTGGTGTAGTGGAGGGTGTCCCTGCCCATGGCAGGGGGGTTGGAACTGGATGGTCTTTAAGGTCCCTTCCAACATAAACCATTCTATGATTCTATGAAATCACAGAATTATTTCTGCAGAGTAATGCTTAATGTATCACTGTGCGAAGTTCACATGTAGCCCAAAGAAACCTCCACCAACAGAACTAATAAAACTCATGACGTATGTTTTGTATGCATTGGGCTGAAGAGATTCAGTAAGCTTCTAATGCAGTACTTCAGATGCGGGGCATCCTGGCCTAAGAAGTTTGCTTACATTAGTATTGTGTATAGCCTAACGTTAGCCTTAATTAGCTGATAATGAACAGGACACTGCTGTTTGAAATCCTTATTCTCTGGACTCGACCAGAGAGAACACGTGGGACTGTTTGTATGTAGGATGAATTATTTGACAACCTGGCAAGACGGCTAGCCCGCTGGCCACCTTGGTAATGACGAACAGGGAAGCTGACAATCACCGTGGTATCGGTGCTGTGGGTTTCTGCTGCGCATGTAATTGAGAGGAGGATTTTTTCCTGATGCTCGGAAAATCTCTGCCATGCTTACTTGGGCACAGGAATAAAAGGTCTTTTACATCCGTCGCCTTCAGAACACTGCAGTGGCAAAAGTAACTGAAACTGTAATTTGCAGTGATAGAAAGCCCATGGATTTGTTAATCTCGTGGTTCCTTCCCAACAAGGGCAGAATTCATAGGTTCTCAGGTACCACGGCATGGGTGAATTTCGAACTAACAGCAGCTGAGCACTGCTGTCACGGCAGCGTGGAACCTCTGTGTTATTCGGCACGGTTTTTACCAGAGGGCAGCAGAGCCTCAGCTAGTGAATTCACCGAAGATCATTTTGGTTTCCTTTTCCCAGATTTCAATGAGAGGGTTGGTAACATTTAGAAATCAGTATATTGGTGTGTGCCAGCTCTGTAGCTGCCCTGTACAGGAGAAGTGACTAGCCAGTTTGTGAAGGCAAGCTGAGTACTCCTGCACACACAGCCGGAGCATTTATATTCCTGGGCAGACGACATAAATCTGTTGCCTGTTTCTGTAATCCATTCCAGGCATGACACGTGCTCAGCACATCCCCATGCCCTGCTGCCAGCGTCTGTCAGCCCAGCGCCAGCTCCTAACCATGCTGTAACCTCTGACACAACCATGAGAGGTATCACTGGAAATATTTGTGGTTTGGGGAGAGGGCTTACGCTTTGTTGCCAAGGTGCTGACAAAGGAAACGACGTCTTTACAACAGCTGGTTTAATAATTCTCTGGTTGAGTTAAAGTGAGTTCAGTCCCCAGCCTTCAAACACCCGTGTGCTTAAATCTGTTCATTTGCAACTGCAAATAGACCCCATGGATTCAACAGTCACTGCGCTGTTGATTTCCGCAGGAAAGCTCACAGAATGGAAGGTGTGCATATATTTAAGTGTAATGAATACGTTTTGCTTCCTAGGAAAACTGCTTCATCACTGATCACTTTAAAGTCTTTCTTTAAAGTTGTTGAAGCAAATTCATTGGTTCCTCAAAATCTTGATAGCCATTCCCCTCGATACACATCTTTTATCCCAATTTCATGTAATCCTTTGCTGGAAATGCAGGACTGACAGGACTTGCTGTTCCAAACTGATAGGACTTGCTATCCCAAATTGTACATCATGGATGGATTCTGGCCTTAATCATATCTCATAGAATGTAAATCCTGCAAACATGGGCAAGAGAAATAGAGAAATATAGAAATAGCCCAGACATATGTTATCTTTCTCCTGTCTGAAAATTATTTGCTACGTGTCTGCCAGAAACCTCGCCTCCCTTATCAGATGAGAGTCAATGGATGGGGTCTTTCTCCTCTCTCACAGGGGACAACATGAGCAGAGCTTGCCATTATCACACCAGATGAAGTCAAGTTCCCAGCATTTGGGGAAGTTGCAGGCGTTGGCACACCCAGCATGCAAGCGTCAGGCCTTTCCCTGGGAGAAACACCCCTGTGAGCATGGAGTGTTGCCTGTCTGGTGGCCTGTTGCCCAGAGCTTTCCCATGATGTGTGCTGTGGCTTGGCAGAGAACACAGCTGCCTGGTCATCCCCCCAACACCCCTTTCATGCGCTGAGGTTGGAGGCTGCCTGCGTAGCTCGTTCCTGCTTTCGTAAAAGGCTGTGTCACCCAGCCCGAGCAGAGGGTTACTGACTGACCGAGTACCAGAGGTCAAGGACAACCCAGCACTCCCAGTCTGAGTAACCTGTAACCACCTCCCACCCCTGAACCTGACAGCAGGGGGCTGTATCGATGGGCACAGCCAGTAAATGGAGGGAAAGGATTATTCCCCTTGTCCCAACACTTATTAGACTGCAGTTCTGGCCCCCCCCAGTGCAAGAAGGGTACGGATCAACTGAAGTGGCCCAGTGGAAAGCCACCAAGATGGTCAGGGGCTGGCACACGTGACTGTAAGAAACATGTGAGGGGTCTGGGCTTGCTCAGCCTGGAGAAGGGAAGGCTGGGGTTAGCACATGGAAAAAAGTTTCCCATGAGGACAGGCAGGCAGTGGAGCAGGCTGCCCAGTGAGGTTGTGCAGACTCCGTCCTCAGGGGTTTTTGCAACCCGACTGCAGAAAACCCTGAGCTGCCTGGTCTGATCCCAGAGGTGGCCCTGCTTGGGGCAGGGGGTTGGACTGGAGACCTCCCGAGCTGCCACCTAACTTGTGTGGTTCTCTAGGAGGCTCAGGATCTTCTACAACTGAAGGCACACAGTTATGTCTTTTTCTGTCTGAGGCACAACCTTACACCAAAATTTATCTGCAGATTTCACTTCTTAGCTTACAATATATAAAAAGAATTTTTACTGGTGCTTCCTAAAATAGTTTCACATTTTTTTTCTTCTTTAAGAAGTTTACTGAGTTCGTCTGATGAGGCTGTCTAACGTCAAACACCTCCTTGTACAGGGCTATCGCAGTCAGAACTGTCCGTCCCGTAACAGCTCCTCCTGGCCAAACCAGACAGACTTCAAGAACTCCCATCCCTCTCAGCAGTTCGCCCTGACTACTGAATACGTTAAGTAACTCAGTAAATGAATGTCACAACATAACTCTTGTTATCTGAGGTTGGGAAAACATTGGAGTACAGCAGGCTGGGAAAGTGCTCAGTGATACTAGAGACGTTTTCCACACTATATGACTTCAGCAAAGAATACCCATTGAAAAGCGAGGTGTCCAGAAAAGAAATATATACAAGCATTTGCCTGTCTTTGTTCTGCACCGCAAACGAGTCATCTTCTTTGTTGTTGCTGCTGCTGTAGATGGTTACACTCTGCTCTGGAAATCGTCCCTTGACCTTGTTTACCCGGAGCTTTCGAAGTCCCCAGATGGCCAAGTATTCTGTTGGGAGAGGAGCGGTGCCACAGAAGGACAGCTTCAAATCCCACACCCTTGTGAAGTTGAGGAGCATCTCCAGCACAGCGGTGTCTGTGAACCAAATGGTCAGGTGGCTATTGTAGGTAATTTTTTCCATGGTGGAAGGCAGCACCGTTTTGCAATTGCACATCAAGTTTGCCAGGCAGTAATCGCAATCACGGATATCTGCTGAGCAGATGCAGTTGCGAATTGTGTTTTCCTTGGTGAAAATTAGCGTATGGTTCTTCTGAGTTCTCACAAAACTGCCAGTGATGTGTATGCCAAGGAAGCCAGCCAAAACGAGAGCCAGCCAAAAGGAGAAAGCAGAGAAGGCTACTGGCTTCATTAGCACTGGTGCCAAGCTGCCAAGTGTCTTCTTTTACTCAGTGGATTATATCGCTTGGCTTTACCTACTGAGGAAAACAATTTCTTTATTACACTAAAGATGACTCAACGGTTCATATCACTTTCCTTTTCCCACTCATTAGCTGTCTCATCTGTTCAGAACCACATTGCAGTTTTGCAGGTTGCCCTGCGTTAGAGGGGAAGCACAGCTACACTGATGCAGGAAAATGAATTGTGACTCGTGTTTGGGATTCTTCTTTCATTCCTCTTTTGCTCTAAATGGTTTCGTCTGCTTATGGGACAGCTTGGACACCCTCTTTTCTATCCAGGCAGTTCCTCAGCCTACCCACTTATGAAGGTAAGGGCAGGACTCCTGCTCGTTTCTGCTTTCTCTTTGTCTGCTTCCCAACAGATAGGGATGACTAGTGACCCTGCGCTCCACTGCACCGAGTGAGGCAGTCTGAGAAGGGCTAAAGACAAGCGTTTTGCTTTATACCTGAACTGCTGAGTAAGGGTTGTGATAACCTTCCTCTAAACTGAGTGTGGGATATACTGGACAAAGGCAAAGAGAGAAGGAAAGGAAGGTTAAGGGCAGAAGCACTGCTGTGCAGCACATATCCTTCTGAGCTGTGTGGTGTGCTGATAAAACCTGCTTTTCATCCATATGATCCGTATGACAGGCTCCAGCCTTAAGCCTGTAAGTTTTGGGGACCAAGGACCATCTCTCACTGTGTCTCTACACAGCAGCTACCATAGTATAGATCCTGGCTGTGTTGGTTGCTCTGCCCCCCATCATTTACCCTGGCAAAGCCAAGTAGCACCTCCACGCATGCTTATGACAATGGAGCCAGTTTACATCCTGGCCATGCTCCACCTCAGAGAGTTGGGAGCATGTTTAGTGGGGACTCTTGGATCGTCAGCTACCAGCCCTGTGGTTGTCAGAGCAGGGTTTGATCTTACCAGCAGCATCCAGGTTCTCCTGGCATATTATTAGATGACAGTAAAAGCAGTGGTGCAGAACGTCATTTCACAACACAAATTATAAGACGTTGGCAAATTTGTCTCACTTGACTGTAATTGTTTTGAAGCACCAAGCGACATTAGAGCCAAATGTTGACCAAAGGTGACAGGTCCTAGTGAAGGCAGCAGTAGGGCATGCACTGGGCAATATCTGGTCCTTAGCATGTGAAAAAATTGACCCATGTCCAGAAAGCAAGCCTCCAGCACCTCAGAAAACATGGCAATACACCTACAGTTTTGGGGAAACATACCAGATGAACAAGAAAATAATAGTATTTATAATAAAAACACAAATTGTTTTTGTCTGTTATTTAACCTTCCATCACTAGACAGTGGGATCTTCTGCTATAAACTTCACGGTCATTTAACAGCCAGTTAAAGGGAAGTGTCTTTAGGAGCACACTGAAGTTCTCCTAGTCATTAGCACTATCATATGCACGGTAGTTTTCCAGGTATGTGATTTAGATCGAAATGTTTTAAGCTCAATTCCTGCTGAAAATGCAGGCGCGAGTGTTCTTTGACTAATAGTACATTTTTAAAACCCCACAAAACTGCATCCTGGCAGAATAGTTTGTGTCCTACTTTCCACATTTTTCTAGGGGTTATAGTTCTCTAGTCCTCCTTTTTTCTTTGAAGTTCGGTCTCCTGTCAGTGACTCTGTAGAAACTGTGATGGTTCTAGGACTTTGCCATCCAAGGAAAAGGAAGAAAAGGGAAAGTTACGTGCACATGGGAGAAAAATCTGCACATAAGAAATGGTGGGCTCTGGGCCAGACATTACCACCGGATCCTTGCCAGGAATGAGATCTTTAGGTTGTGATAATTGCATGAAAACATCAGCTCATTGCTCAATGGGAGTGGGAAAGATTGTTAAGATGTAATAGGAAAATGATGGGAAAAAAGAGAGAGTGCTGTTGAGCTACTGTATATATCACTTGTTTGCTGACACTTCCCTGTTCGCAGTTCAGATCCCAGCGTTTCAGAAAGGATACCACAGGACTGGAGTTCGGGGAAGAGCAACAAGAGTGATGAGATATGGAAGGGCTTCCCTTTAAGTAAGGTGGGACTAGGTAGGAAAAGAGACGGTTGAGGCAGGATGTGGTATAACAGCACAAATAACATGGAGATGGTGGGTAAAGATCAGTTTTTCACTGCTGCTTCCAAGAACAAGAGCAAGACATCTCAAATAAAACCAGAAGGGTCACAGCTGACTTGTTCCTTCTTAGCAAAGGATGTTGGGGGTACGAAAAGTTTCCACAAACTCAAGGCAGGACTGGACAAGTTCAGCGAGGAGAAGGCCACTGCAGTTATTACATGCACAGGCACCACGCCTGACTACAGAAGGCTCTGTGCTGAAGATAGCTGGAGGCAAAGAAAGTTACAGCAGTTAGTATCAAATGTTCTTCTCCTATTTGAAATCTCTCCTACGACTGCACGTGGAGATGGCTGCTTGAGCAGATGGATTTTTGGTCTGACAGATTATGGCCGTTCCACACAAGACCTATAGAGTGTAAATGGACACAAACTGACTCAAGCATGATTTAATTCCGTATGTACTCCCTGAATTTAGTATGTTGTTTTCCTAAATGAAGGATACAGACATTTTAATGCTTAAGTCAAATATTTAATCCATGTTGTGGAACATACCAGAAATACCAGTCCAATTGTCAGCTAATGTTTAACTTCGAAGGTCACATTCATCCAAGCTGTAGCTGTTTTGGTGTCATTACTGCTAGATTGATTTGGTCTCCAGTATCTAAGCACCTAATCATGCATCACAATGAAAACCCTAATACTAAACCTCCACACTGTGCTTATTTTCTCAGCCTTTAACTGTGGCTAACAGTTGTGAAAAATCAGAAACCTGTAATATGACCCCTGTTTCACAACTCAGTGGAATGATTTAGATTTATCTGTTTTGAAGGTAATATCTGCAAGAAGAATTCCTAGGCAATGTTAACTGTGAGTTTGAACAAAGTAAAAGATATTTTAATTGAAGACTCAGCACCCCTGCATTTCAAACTCCCACCTGCATCAAAAGGGGTGATACTGCTTTTTCCACATAATATGCGAGGGCTCAATAGTCATAAAACGTTAGAATAAGGTGCTTTGATACATTCTCATTAGTTTTAACTCCTGGTTACTTTTCATGTCTTTTTTCAGTACCTGGAGTAGAAAACCTTTAGTTCTCTACTGTGTTGCAGCCAACCAAAGAAAATTCTCTTTCAAGTTTAGCTTAGCTGATAAAATTTGGGCTCCATCCATCAAAATCCAAACAGAATTCTAAGTCGTGGCATTCCAGGAAACGCTATCTCCAGAAATACTTGCTATCCTCCTTGGCTCCCTGCAATGCAGAAACATTCCTATCAACTCAGTTCTCAGTATTTGGTTTCTGAGTGGCTTTGGTGAGTGATATGCAAGCAGTGAAATACATGCTGCAGGTTGCCTGTCTGTGAAGTGCCAAAAGTCACCTGCAGTGCACCTTTACTTAAGTTACCAATTATCTACAGAAAAATGTGCGTTATATGGCATCTTAATCAAATTACTTTGCTGTCTGCATTGGTTAAGGCTTGGAAAAAGGTTGGCTTTAATTTGTAGGGGTGGGAGGAGCTGCCTTGCAAGAAAGAAGTGAGTTAAAGCGTAGATAAAACTTAACTGCAGTTGCTTAATGACTGAGTTGTATCTTTTTGAATTATTACTGATGTCAAGGCCCTGTTAGGAGGGAGGAAGTTCTTTTCACTAGAAGTCTGGGATAGAGGTCTTTAGCTTGTCTTCTCTGGGAGCTGCTCAGAAGGGTCTGAGATTCAGTAAGGAAGATAAAGAAGAATGTGAAGCAGTGTGGCAGACATGGCAGTTGAGGGACTGGGCTTTGTCAGGGTAGATGATGTGGGGAAAAGAAAGGGGATCAAAGAAGAACATGGGACAGAAAAACAGGGCAAGGGCCTGAACATTTGTACCTGCAGGATGACAACTTGTTATTCAGAAGCAAAATGGTTTTGGTGATCCGAGTTTAATCATCGACAGGACTGAAACACAGAATTCTTAACATGGGTTTTTTGTTTCAGTTTGGTGTGTTGATGTCATGGTGAGCTACACAGAATAAACCCTTTGTCTTTCAGGAAGTACTTTTGAAGTTGCAAAAGCTAACTAACCAAACCTACCTGCTTTTATGTATCTGTTCTGGTGCAAAGGATAACCCCTTTGTCTACAGAAGCTCAAGCTAAGAAGGACCTGGTCTGCATTTTATTTCCATATAATTGTTCAGTTCAGCTGTTTTAGACATTCTTGTCCAACGTTATACTCAATGTACATCAGTCCTTGAAGGTGGCTGGAGTAATAAAAATGGTAACAGATTTTCATACCAGAAGTGATTGAACTTGTTCATTAAGCAGTCAAAGTGAGCTGATTGATAAATACATTTTGATTAAAACACAAAATGGCTCTGTGGCCTATACATGCTATGTCCTATAGAAGTCTTGTGCTATTGCTGAAGGTTTGGTTTCAGCTTTTGAGTAAAAGAATCTAGAGCTCTGGCAGGCTGCAAGATGACCTCCAGCAGAAGTAATACTGCCTTGGGTTCATCTCTTTGTCAAATGCAGCAAAAAATAATTTGTCCAAAGAGATGGTGGCTTATTCTAATAACATGGTTTCTTCACCGTGGTGTTACTTCTAAAATCATCCCAAATAACCGTGTTTCAGGTGAAGCATTGATGGGATATTATAACAGGCCCTTCACCCAACTGCACTGATACTTCTTCTAAGTTGGTCTCATGCAGTCAACTAACAATTACATGGTGTTTTGAAATTATGCACTGTGATTGCAATGATTCCTTTTATCAGTTATCAATCCTTTTTTGTTACAGCGGCAACCTTCTACAAATCCACCCGCTGCATAGATAAATTGGAGGTAAAGCCTACTTTCCTTCCCTTTCCATCTTTACATAATCCAGTTTTGGAAATACAGTTAGAAGTGGAAAAAACAAGAGGTGAATAAAGCCAGTAGATAAATAGCAGCTGAGTCATACCCCAGACAGCTTTTCCTTCCAGAGTCACAGTGTGGTAAGCATTTCGTGTTTGAGAATAAAGTGAAAAATCAAATCAGTGTTTGGGAATGATTCGGCACCTTGAATAGTAATTAGACTGTATTGCCCCAGAGGTCTTTTCTTACTCCTGCTTTTTCTTATGCCTGGGTAAGCAGTCACCCAACTTCACTGAGACATAGTAGGGTAGCACTACTCCTTGGGAATTACTGTTAGTTGATCCAGTTCTCCTCCAAACAGCTGACAGTGCTTCCCCAGTGGTTACAGCATTAAAACACCTCAGAAAGGTTTTGAAGAGTGGATTTTGGTTTCTATGAATTGAGGATATACCTCAGTTCAGGTATCAGAAGGCAAAGATTCAGTGATTACAAAGACTACCGATAGAAACTGGCACTGCAAGGGCTTTCTGGGAAATGGGGAGGTGGAAGTGGGTTGTGTTCAAGATCAAGAGATTGTTAATTGACCTGAAGATGTTAATCATCAAGAAGGCTTTGGTAATCAGTATCATCTTCTTGATTTTCATCAGGCATTTAAGCTTCCTGAAGTCCAAAGCTACCATCCAGCTTTCCTCGTAGACTCCTTTAGAAAAGTCTTCCTTGACATTGAGGGGAAGCTCTTACGTCACCCCAAATTGGAGGACGTTTGGTCATAACTAGGTCTGTTGAGCTGAATACTTGGAGAACAGGGAAGCAAGGTCAGCTCTAAGCACCAAAAGCAACTCTAACAACTAAATAAGCCTATAGTAACACACGTCTAGGAGTACCTGGACACAGTGCCTAAACCCCAGAGCCCACACTCCGCAGATGCAGGAGGATGAGGAGGAAGCATCAGAAGGGTGTGCGGTAGAACAAGGAGGCAGCTGTGGGTGAAGGTGGCAGTGATAAAGAGGAGGGACAAAGGTGGTGATACGGGGCTGGACGGAGGAGCAGCAAGTGCAGCGCAGAGATGGGATGGAGGAATGAAGGAGGATTTCAACAAATCAGGAAGCTCTTTAATAGGGCAGAACATGCAGAAAGAGTACAAAGCTGAGGTCCTGGGGCAGGTTTGTTGCTGAATTTACAAGCATGTCTTCACATAAAGTAAAAAAAGAAAAACATTTCTGTAGAGGAGCCCTCCATTTTGCTTCTGCTTTGGCTCCTGGTTTGTGTGGTTTATATGCAATCCAGTATTTGTTGTTCAGTAATGAGTTGTTCCTTCCATGCAGAAACTGGAGAAAAACTGGGCCCCAGCAACTGCTTCGGAGCCCCTCCAGCCTGCAGTGCTGGCTTGGGGAGGGGGAAGGCAGCCACTGCTTTGGAGATGAGGTCTCCGTGATAGGGAGGGCTGAAGAGAAGCTGCATTCTCTGCTTAGCAGCAAACAAAAATCCTTATAACTTTAGGGAAATTTTACTTGCTTCCAGTAGCAATAACCTGCTTCTGAAAAAATAATTTTGAGTAATCTAGCAAATCATTTGTTCATTTGGGTCCTGCCTTTCAAGTGACAATCGGACTAGACGTAGATACCAGCAGAAAATCACTGTTTGACTGCTTCAGCCGTACATGTTTTAAAATGTGTATCCTCTTTCCAGCATTGAAGCCCGTTTTATTACACGTTATCCCAAAAGTTTTCTAGCACAAGAGTCTATCCCCACTCCTTTTTCTTCATAGGTTTTGATAGCTAAAGGAGATTTTCAATACTTATTTAGTAATAGTGTCATTTCAGGTTTCTGAATTTGCTTTGACTATTCCACTATGGTTTGGGGTTTTTTTTAAATATTTTTTTGCTAATTGCAGACCTGTGGATTAAGAAAACTGCAAAAAAGCAATAAAAAGCCTGTTGTGTGAGAATGCTACTGTCTCGAGGAAAGTTAATCCTATTCAATGGAAGTCCCAAGCCTATACAATTAATTTCTTCACAGGGTGCTTTCTTCCATTCTCTATTCAGAAAAAAACCTAATTAAAACCCCTCATTGATCACTTGTGTTAACATGTGCCTATGTGAAAGTGCTGCATTAAGCAAAGAGGAGCTTAAACCCATATAATCTTGTGCAGCTTGAGTAATGTACACAGGATGAATACCAAAACCACCCAATTTAGATCAAAATAGCATGAAAGGCTGGACAACGCCAAAAGCATTTGGAACTACGAAGACTGCCTCTTTTCTTTTCCCGTTTGCACGCAGGTATGGGAGGGATGTGTAAAAAACAGACACTGCATTTCAGAGTGAAGGTGGCAGCAAGGAGGTGGGTAGAGCAGCGTACCAAGGCGATGTGATACTCACCCACCGTGCAGAAACCTCAAAAGGGTGGCGGGGGAAGAGGAGCACAGACAAGCTCCTGTTACTCTAAGGAGCAAAGCACACCCTTCATCTGTGTACTCTTTCAGTGGTATTTAATACCGGTCTAACCTGTATTAATTTTCAACCTGTTTGTTGAAAAGGGTTTTTTTAAAGACTGCACAGGGCTACTGTGTGGCGGCTGCGCTGTGTTCACACCGTGACTAACTGGAAGTTTTTGAAGTGCAATTTCTTTGGCATTTGAAAGACTAAACTGAGTTATTTTTTTGTTTTGTTTTGTTTTTTTCCCTCAAAGATAATGCTAACCATTTGCTTGAAAGCCTATTGGCTCTTCTGGAAAAAATCTTTTATTGTTAAATTGTGACTGAAAAAAATAACATCTCTGGTTTGCAGAGAGGTATGCACACGAGAAAGGATAAGGGTGGCTTTTAACATCTACTGAACTCAGGCATTAATCAGCGCAATGGTTACTTACCGTACAGTAAAAGGTTATGTTAAATGCAGTCAGACCTGTAGTAACCCTAAGCTGAGTCTTCACTGCAGAGTATCTACATTATCGAGCAGAAAGCCGTCGGGAGGCTCAGGCCTTGAGGGAAACAAAATGCTGGGTTTGACCTTCTTACTCTGTGGGAGTTGTAGGAGTTCCCTAAGTGGACTGATGGCAGAGAGAGAGAGGTATTTTGTTTTCCGTCTCTTTATTTAAACAATTACCATATCTATTTAGTTATTCCACAGATTAATGTAGGAAAAGAACTTTGTGATAAAAGCTGACGTTCTACAGACTTGCAGGCCGCAGCGTGATCCCTGCTTGTTGTCAGTAACTTGAATATTGTATTTGCATCTGCCTGCGCAGCAAAAGCCCGAGCTGCTGTCACTAGGCTGAGCAGACAGTGCTGTAGCGGTGGTGCTGTCAAGTGTAGCGGAACAAATTCCTTTCCAGCAATGATAAAAATGCAAGATAAACCAGGCAATTCTGTTGCATTGAACTTGAGCAACACAGAGACCCTTGAAAATGTTTCCATATGGGTATTTTGGTATCCAGGTGTACACAGACACCGGGACAGACAATGCATCTAAAAACACCTCTGCAAAATCAAGCCTGCCCATCCTGTGCAAAGCTTCTGTCCATAGCGGAGGCAAACGTTACAGCGGGGAAGGCTGTGATGTGTAACTGCAGGGAGACAGATTAACAGGAGAACACTCAAGGGAAAGGAGGAAGTCGTGTCCTCCCAAAGAATTGGGAGTGGTGATATCTCCCTTTTTCCCCTGGACGAAGGTCACCCCTGGCAGGTCACAGCCTGATTATGCCCAGCCCTGGGAGAGAAAGGATGCATGTGCAAGGCCTTCATTTTCATGCCCCGCTTCACACGTGCCGTTTGCACTTTTCCGAATGAAGAGCAGGGGACCAAGATGAGTGTCAGGATTTGCTTTGCCAGGACAGATCTGGAGCTATTCCAGTTTGGAGCAGTACACGGTACGTACTGTCTGGGAAGGCTGGGACACACCGATCTGGGTATTCACCTTTGGATTGCATGAGGATTAGCGTTTACATAAAGGAAATTGAGAAGAAAGTGGTGTAAAGCTTTACCGACCCGTGAGGACAGCACTGCTCTGCACAGCTTTACAAAGCAGCAGCAGATCCAACACACCCACGGAGCACCACAGGCAGGATTTGTCCTTACACCTGTGTGAGCGGATTGAAATCAGGGATATAAATCTAATCCAATCGAACGGAAGATCAGAATTTTATTTCTAGCAGTGCCATTACAGCAGCGTGACTCCATCCTGCCTGCAAGTACAACCTCTGACTTCAAGTCCCAGTTTTCTATACAGTCGTTATGAAGTGCTTTACGAGTCTCAAAGGGAAGGCATTATAGAAAACCTCACTACTTGTTCTACTCTACTTATACTATATAGATAAGTACTTTACAATAACTTCCTCCTTTGCTTCTTGAACAATCTAGCCTTTTGCCTTCCTATAGGCTAATTTTATTTATTTCTGTAAAAGAGAAGCCTGAGAAAATACAATTTCCTTATGTACTGATGCTCTGAATGCACTGAATGTAGGTACACTAGGGGTGTTGTGCTTCCTGTGATTTAAAATCTGAGTATTCAAAACAAAAGTGTACACACATGCATGAAACATGAATCTGTATGCTCATGACTGCATAAGAGCATCACATTTTCATACAAGTACTTTTGTAATGGTAAGGTATGCGCAATCAAATCCCTGTTTATTCATCTTTCCTCAGAAAAGGACACCAGGGAAACCAGGTCTTCCAAGGATAAGTGGTCAACACTGCCTGGAAACCGGAGTTATCCTTGAAGGCTCGAGCTGAGCACCTGAACACTGAGGTACTAAAATTAGTATTAAACCCACTTTTTAAAATTCTCATGGGTTTTTTACACCAAACCAACCACTCCCTGGAACAAGGGTCCTTATACTGAGTGAATTTTAGGAAAGAAAACTTGACTGCAACTGTTATTGTTTCCCAGTGCCCCTTCTAAGCTGATCTGGACAAAAGTTCAAGTTAAGCATTACACTAAATTATAGATTTGCCAAGCCCAAAACATAATGCTTACTTCATGAATGAAGATGGTAGAAAAAGCTTAATTTAACACTTTATTTTCTATTGTTCAAATCCTAAATTAAGAAAGAAAAGGATGTGGGAGGAGAAAGACGGATGATAGAAAGCTGTTACGAAATGTTAATGGTCACTAAGCAGCTTGAGACCGAAACTTTGGCGTAGGGCCTCCCTGATACCGGGTATCTCGGCTCCCCTTCACTCACTTGGATAGCAGATGTTGTCATTGCCATTGAGACTCCAGAGCTATATAGAGACAGTGTATTTACTTTGTTTTGTCCTTACTGTATCGCTGGCTTGATTTATAAATTAAATGACAGAATAAAACGCAGGTCTAAAACACAGATAAATGAAACGGCAGAATAAAACACAGATCCTAGCTGCTCTTTCCCCGGTCCTCCTCTCCCAGCGCTGTTCTCACGGCAGTTTTAACTGAATAATATGACTCAACTCCTGTCAGCTGGAATAACTCCCACCATCACTTCCATCACCTTCAAAGATTTGCCTAAAGAAGTATTTGCAAAATGGAGCAAAATCGTTCCACTGTTCTTTGTGGTTGTTATTCACACAGCTGTTAGTTACTACCTAAGGCTTGCAGATACTGTGTATAAACACTTGCAACATATGAAAGACAAACTTTGCAGAATCTGTTACTTTCACCGTGATTACAAAACACCAAATCTGAAAAAAATACAACTGCCAGGAACAGAGTTACTGGCAAGGAGATAACTGTGCTGGAAGAGGAACGACCTCATTCATAACAATACAAGCTATTAAACATTCCCGTTATTTACACACACCCCCTTTTAGAGCCGAAACAAAGACAGTGACTTACTCTTTTTCCAGGTGCCGGCAAATGGGCTTGACACTGCCCAGCTTCCCGCTTGGCCGAGCTTGCCGAGGCAGGGATGCTTGGCTGTGGCTGGGAGCGGGGTCAGTCTGCAGGGCAGGCAGCAGTGCCTCCTCTCCCACTTGCTGCTGCTCTTCTATTCTTTCATGTTTCCACGAGCCGGCAACCCATGACGTTCCCCTGACAACTGAGAGAGCAGTCCAAGGTCTACCCCTATCATTAATGCCACCACGGCAGGATCCCTACCTGCCTTTATTTACCTCTGCTCCCACGCCGTCAGGTGTGCCGTCGGATATGAAGCGATTGCCTGCAAAGGTTTGGAGATGACCGACAGCATCTCTGCTAGCTCTAGGAGGGGAGCTGGGGTGTAGCCGAGCAGTGGGAGCTGGTTACTCACATTTGCAGGGGGATGGCCAGCCTGGTGTGCGGGACCTTCAGAGTGCTGTGCTCCCCTCCTGGCACTGCGCTGACACTTCACTTGTGGAGCCTCGTGACCGTCCCCATGGGACATATTCTGCTCGCCTGCTTCTTGGGGGCTTTGTGTGTAGGTTTAGAACAGAAAAAAAACAGGTCCGGTTTGAAAGCCTGCTCACCCAACTGGAAGGAGTAACTGGAAATTTTCAGGCACAACCCAGCAGAGGCAAAACACGGCTCCCAGCCACGGCTCAAATGGTTGAGCTGCCATGATCCAGCGTGGAAAACAACATCTTTGTGGCATGTTTTACAGCGCTATCCCTGCAGGAGAATACCTACCAAAAGCTAGACTCTCTAGCCTGGTACTAACTAGCCCACAAAACCAGTGGGATTATTTGTAAGGACAGGGCAGTCATAAGCAGCTTCCCAAGGAAATGCAGTAGGACCATCCTAAAAAAACCCATGAGGTGACATGCTGCAGGGCAAAGGTACCCTCGCGGGGCACCTGCGGGGAACAAAGAGTAAGAATTGCTGGGGTTCAAATGAAAAGATATTTGCTGCTTTTTCAAAATCAACGCCTGACCTTTACATGCCCAACAGCCCTCTGGAACTGCTGTTACCTCACTAAGGGCATTTGGCCAAAGCCAGGAGTTACATTTAGGCCCAATTCAGAGAAGTATTTGGGCACCTTATCGTCACTGAAACAAATGGAAGTTACACATAAAATGCTGCTGTGATTCAAGCCCTACCTACTCATTTAAGAGACATTGTATATGCAAATGTAAAGGAAAGAATCCAACCAAGTACCCTATAGATATTTCAGACAAGTTGTCTCATTTGTGAATTTGGGGGTTGTGACTCTACTTTTTTCCCTGGAAGAGCTGCTGTGTGAGAGGCTTCACTCCCTTTTCACCCTTATTCAGAACTGGAGGAGCAGTATTTCACTCTCTGCCCATCAGAAGTCTGTTCAGATGCCTGAATTCCCAAGATGCCCCTTCAGCTCCTGAAGGAGACATGCTCTGGTGAACCCTGTTTTGTAATAAATGCATGGGCTGTGCATCAGTCAATTATGAGGAGCACACAGGATCTGTTCACTAGGGTACTGCTCTGTTATTAATGTTACACAGTGAGACACTTTGCCTTACTAATATCACACAAAAAATAGTGGCAAATTTGACTCTGTGTACACTTAACAGAAATTCTGTTGTATTTCAGGATAAACTCCACTTTAAACCCATTTTGCCCTTCTTCAGTGCATCTAATAGGGGAAGAACTTCATGCCCCCTTTGTTCCAAAGCATCCTTAGCTTTATGTTTTCCTTTAGGGCTAACACAAAGTGCCTTTATTTCTGGTAATTTCAGTCTTCCTTTGGGTCCACAGAGTGATGTCAAGTAATATAAGAAAGGATCTGGCTGGCAGCCAGCTCAACTGCCCAGCTATGGAAACTGGGCGAACCTGGGTTCGACACCTGTGTGCACATCCACTGCAAGGACCTGCTACCAACAGGTTCAGAGCAACTCTGAATGAACATCCTCAAAAGACAGCCCTTGTCATTCAACAGCACGGAACGTGAGATGAGGCTAAACCAATGTAGAGTCTTCCCTTAACCATGCTGTAATCTCTTCTTGCAAAATATTATCATCTGGCACAAGCAATATAGAAGAAAATGGTAGGTTGTTAAGGCTGTCTCATCCTTCCTTTATGCCAGGCTGAGCTGTCCCTGGGGCAAACGGAGAGAGAGTCTGAAGCTGAGTTACTGCCAGTTTCTTGCTCTTCCACCTTGACACACCACACTGCTTGCTTATGTTGCTACTGCTGGGTTGTGGCACAAGGAGAGAAAGATTCTTCTGTTGATGTGCCTCACTGTGAAAATATAAGATGCTGTCAAGTGTAATAGCATGGTTTATTAAAGGTTATTACATTTTCCTCATGTTTATTGTTCGTTGCGTTACAAAATGTGCTATGAAATGTATATTTTTTTCTGCTCTAGTGATTTCTAAAGTTTTGTATTGCAATGCCCAAGAATTTGATGTTCAAGAAAAACAGGATGAGGCCCACAGTCTTAAAAGTGATTTCATATGGCTACTGAGAACTTGTGGACAACGTGTTTATTAGACATCGCCAGCAGAGGGTTTGGTGGTGTAACTTCACATTACAGTTGGGAGCCATGGTCAGGACTCATTTGTCTCTCACAAACTTGTGTCTGCATGCATGATTTTTGCCATTTTGAAACAGCTTGTTCGTCATCTTCACACACAGCTATGCAGGCGATGAGATACAGAGCCAGCTTTTGCATCCCCAGCCCTTCACCCGTTACCACTCAGGAGGGTACTGTCAGGCAGGCAGTTTCACAGAATCCCAGAGTCACCCAGCTGGACGGGCGCTCTAGACCAGCTTCCTGCCCAGAGCAGGGCCTGTTCTGGCATCAGACCAGACTCCTCGCGGCTTTTGCCAGCTGAGTCTTGAAAACCTCCAAGGATTGAGCCTCCACAACCCCTCTGGGTTCCAGTTCCAGTGTTTATTCTTTCCCCTTATATCAAGTTGGATTGTCCTCTTTTCCCACTGTCCCTTGTTCTCCCACTGTGCACCTCAGCAACAAGCCTAGGTCTATTTTTTTTATGTCTTCCTGACAGCTATGGGGAGGTGGCTATTAGGTTCCCCCCACAACCTTCTTTTCTCAAGGCTAACAAGCCCCTTTCCCTCTGACTCTCCTCATAGGACAAGTGCTCCAGCCTTGACCATCCTGGTGGACTTCCCTGACCTTGCTCCAGTGTATTGATGTCTTTCTTGTACAGCTGTATTGGGTTTGTGAGATGGGGTTTTTGGTAGTGGGGGAGGGGTTACAGGAGTGGCTGCTGTGAGAAACTGCTAGAAGCTTCCCTGGCTCCAGGTCAGACCCACCTCTGGCCATGGCCACAACGGTGGTAGTGCCTCTGGGGTAGTGTACTTAAAGAGGGGAAAAGAAAACCCTGAAGCAGGACGTGCAGTGGGGAGTGGGATGTGAGAGAGACAACCAGGCAGACACTGAGATCAGTGCAGAAAGTCGAGGAGGAGTTGGGCTGGAGCAGAGGTTCCCCTGCAGCCCATGGTGAGAGGGCAGGCTGTGCCCTGCAGCCATGGAGGGTCACGGGGGAGCAGAGACCCTCCTGCAGTGCAGGGAGGGCCGCACGCCAGAGCAGGCGACTGCACCTGAAGAGCCTGTGATTCCATAGGAAGCCCATGCTGGAGCAGGCTGCTCCTGAAGGACTGCACCCCATGGAAGTGACCCATGCTGGAGCAGTCTGTGAAGAATGGCAGCCTGTGGGAAGGACTCACGTCAGAGAAATTCATGGAAGACTGTCTCCCATGGGAGGGACCCCACGCTGGAGCAGGGGCAGAGTGTGAGGATCCCTCCCCCTGAGGAAAAAGGAGCAGCAGAGACAACGTGTGATGAACTGACCACAACCTCCAGTCCCATCCCTCTGTGCTGCTGGCAAGAAGAGGTAGAAAAATTGGGAGCAAAGTTGAGCATGTGAAGAAGGGAGGGGTGGGGGGAGGGTGTTTTTAAGATCTGACTTTCTTTCTCATTATCCTGCTCTGATTTGACTGGTAACAAATTAAATTGCTTTTTCTTCCCCAAGTGAGTCTCTTTCGCCGGTGACCATAACTGGTGAGTGATCCTTCCCTGTCCTTGTCTCAACCCATAAGCCACCCTTGTGTTTTCTCCTCCCCATCCCACCTGGAGGAGTAGTGAGCAAGTGGACACGTGGTGCTCAGTGGCCGGCTGGGCCTAAACCATGACAATAGTGAATCCCAAACTACAAGCATCACTGCAGATGCAGTCTAACAAGTGCTGAGCAAATGGAGAAAATCCCTTCCGTTGATCTGCTGGCTGTGCTCCTGTTCAAACAGCCCAGGATGCTGTTACCAAGGTCCAGACCCCGCAGGGCTTTTCCTGCAGAGCTGTCCCAAACCAGTCTGTCCCCAGCCCTTACCACTGCAAGTGGCTATTCCTTCCCAGGTGCAGGATTTGGTAACAGTCCTTGTTAAATTGCTTGAGGATCCTGTAGGCCTTTCTTGCAGCCTTTTGAGGTCCCTCTGGGGGACAGCCCTGCCCTTGTGCATGTCAATGCATTCCCCCAGTTTGGTTTGTTTGGCGCTGAACTGTCCCACCAGGTCTTTGAGCTCAGCACAGTGTTTGTTTGCCTCAGGATGCTGTATAGCTTCAGTTCTGGAAACGGTGTCAAACTCAAGCATTTGGATGACACGATGAAACAAACCGCTGGTAGCTTCAGGTCGGTGCTAAAAATGCTGAGCATTTCTATGCAGTGAGATTTCGGTAGGTGGCTATAGCTACACAAGGGAGGCAGCTTTCAAAGGCCATGTTTTCCCTCAAGAGACCCTTTTTACCAGCTGCCTATGTAGCAGGGGGAGAGGGAGGGGGAGAGATGGTATCTGCAGGACTGCTCGGTGCAAGGTGCACGGCTGCCATCCTGTGGGCTGCCGCAGGGCACAAGCGGGTCTCCAACATCTATTAGTACCAGTTATTAATGTCTGAGTTGGAGTAACACCTACTGAGCCCAGCCACCATCGCACTGCTATTTATACAAGCTGCCGTACAAACCAGGAGGAGGCCCCTGCCCTGAAGGGTCCAGAAAAAATAGGGACCCAGGAGCAGGGCACCTGAAGTCATGAAGTGGAGTGGAGGGAAAACTGGGGGGCTCAGTCACTTAAATGACAGCACCTTTTCCTTCATGTCTGCTTGGAGTATAATCCTTGTCGTCAAGCCTTTCCTGTCCACACGGGAGAAAAATCTCACTATTCCAACTAAGTCTCTGAACTAGGTAAAAAGTTGAAAAAAACCCCCCAACAACTGGTCAAGAGTTCATTATTCCAGTTGTACCTTCGTGCTGCACAGAAACTGCCTGCTTTGCTGTGCTCTAGCTGCGGACGGGTTAGTTGACTCTCCTGGACACATTAAAATTAATCACAGAAACCAGAGCTTGAAGGGTCCTGAAAACCTTGTATACTCCACTCCCCAGGCTGTAAAGCAACTTTTTTTCAGATAATCATTTTAAAATCTCCACTTAGAGATTCCATTTCCTTCCTGTTTAACTTGTTTCAGTATTTAATCAATCTTAGCATTAGAAAGTTTTCCTGAGTATATAACCTGCAAATAAAATAAATTGGTTTTTTCTCCTCACTCTCAGTGGACACATACTTTAAAAATAAATTTTAAAATGGTCATTTTGAGTCTTCTCTTTTCTAGAACAAACAGCTCTTTCATCTTGTGCTCCTAAGCCGAGTTTCTAAGCTTGACTTTACCAAGATGATGGCTGAAATTCAGCCCAACCTTTATCCTTCCTTAAGCCTTTCCATCTGACTCCCTGCATCCAGTAGGGCCACTGCAGCAGGAACGTGCCCTCTTTTCTACCTGTGGGTAGCTCTCTGCCCAGCCAAGGGAATACCACAAGCAACCACCAATCCCTGTAGCTCCACAGTCCATTAGACAGCAATTTCTTCTTCTCTTAATTGGTAAGTTACTTCCCTGAGGACGAGATTCCACAATAGGCCAGGCACTCCCATCCCTGTCATTTCAGCTCTCGCAACACCGCAGGATCAGACTATAAACCTCTAATAGGTTCAGAGCCAGGCTGAGGGATGGGTATCAGCCTTGCCAGGGCCCGGCTCTCTTTTACAGATTCATATGTAAGCCAAGTGGCTTTTGTCCACCACTGTTCCTGCTCAGGTCCGAGATCTCTCAGTATGTCATCATGGGGGATGGTAATATGTTCCTGTCTGTGTGCAAAGTGGACTGCTACAAAAGCTTCTTGAATCAGGAAATTATTCAGAGTTTCAGCATTCCTCCAGGGAGAATGTGAAGGCTGGAGATTTGGGTGCTTTCTCCCCTTGTCCTGTGCATTCTTCTCCTGTAAACATGAAGAGAAATTCTATAAAGCATCAGATATGCTACAGCCTTAGCTCAATAAAAATAAGCAGCATTTCTGCAAGAGGATAAGTAGCAGAGAGATTTTTATGGAAGAAGGGATACAACCCACTGTATGGAATAGAGTATTATCCCATATGCTGACAGAGTAATAATAAACACATACATTATGTATGTACATATTACAACAGTATTAAAACCACGTGAATTGAATGATGATGGGGCGTGACAAATCAATGCTTGCTCCTGGGTTGCCTGGGGTTAACCATTAGGCTTGGTAGTCACTGTGCAGGATCATCCATAAAGTGAACTGGATGTTTTGTCCTGTTGTCAAGGGACAAACATTTCCAAGCAAACACCAAAACACCACTTCCACCCTTGGCAGCAACCAGTCCTCATCTGAACCCACAGGCCAAGGACTGTGTACACGTATGTGAGATCATCTCTCCAGCTAGAAATCTCATGAAAAAGAAGGAAGCTAGCTATGCCAATAGCCAGATTATTTCAGAGGACTTCACTTTGGTTTCTTCCCAGAAGGAAGCCAAAATAATGTGCCTAGCCCAAAATGTGGAGCCCACCTGACATAATGTTCTTTCTTGAGCACAGCCCTGCTTGCTCCTACTGTCCTACGTATAGTACAAGCAATTTTACAGCACAAAAAGGTCTCAACAAAAATAAATGTACTCCTGTTAAAAACATTTGCTATGAAGACCTTACACTAATTTCTCCCAATCCAACAGGTGATTTTGAGGAGTAGAATTCTGCAGGGCAATTAATTGTATTTTCTCATTGCACACCATAGAAAAAAATACATTATTTTAATGTTGTTTGAGAGAGCTGAGCAGCATGGGCCTCACCATGACAAACAGCCATTATTCTGCTGGCACTATTATGGGGTATCTAGGTCTGGGCTGACCTTACACACAGTGACTGCAATATTGTTTGTTTTAGGAGCTGTATGTCAAGGCTTTCTTGTTGGCTTGGAGTTGGTCACGTCCAACAAACCCCAGAGGAGCTGTGCTGTCAGCTATGGCTGTAGCTTTTGTTGTGGAGACAGTCATCTGCTAACAGCTGGACTAAAACATCCGGCTGATTTCACGTGTGGCACCATTCAGGTGCTTGGCGGTTATGCCTAGATTTCAGCTGGCGTATGGCTCTACTCATCTTGGCTTTGTGAAGATCATTGCAGCTGAGCAGCTGGGTACAGAACCCCAAGAAAGCTCAGTGCTCCCCAACTCCCACTGAGTACAGCAGCTTAGAGATGAGTAAGACAACCAGTGACGGGCCAGACCAACTGTGTCGTTTCTCGGTGTCCTTTGACAGCAAGGAGCTCTCACCTGCCAGCCTCTGATCTCTGAGGGGAGGAGGACTGGGCCCCTCCGTTCCTCAGAGATTCAGCAGGGCCACGAGACTGAGCCAGAGCGCAGCTGAGGTACAGGCCCAACTTCCCATCCCATCAACCTTCTCGTTTATATTCCTTTTCTTCTGGTGCACTGACTCCCTCAGGCAGTCTCTGAGTCAATTCTACGACAATACATCCAGCTAATAACAATCCATGACCTGTAATCACCAACCTGCTTCATCTTTAGGGAAGCAGATCGCCAGCCTCCCTGGATGGTCCAAAAGGGCCGGAGGGGCAGGAGAAGCTCAGGTGTGGCAGAGCCGTCTCTGTGGCCCTCCTCAGCCAGCAGAGAGGTCGCCCTGCCGCTGTGCCAAGCTGTACTGGGCGGCATGAGGTGGAAGGCCGGAGGACAGAAATCACACTGCCAGACTTCAGGGCCAACGCTCAGGCCAATAACAAGCAACTGTAAACGCGCCCTCCCGAGCTCAGCTGCCCAAGGCGGGCCGCCGAGCAATCCCGCCCGCCCCCTCTGCTCCCACCCCTCGCGTGTGCGTGTGCCACGGCCGGTTCGGTGGCGACTGGGAGCCAACCGGAGGCAGGGTGCGGACGCCCCCGCGGTGCCGCCAGGCGGCGCCGCAGCCCTGCCGGGTGAGCAGGAGCGGGCGGGCGGTGGCGCCGCTCGGGGGGCGAGCGCCGCCTGGCGGCCCGGCGGGGGAGGGAGGGGTGCCGGGAGCGGGATGCTCCGTGCCCCTTTCCCCGGGCGCTGCAGCGGGGATGCCGACGGGGTCGCGTTGCAATTACGGGGTGCACCCCGGAGCGAAATAAGCGCGGCCTTGGGAGCCGGACCCCCTGTCGGGGGGCGGGTTGGAACGGCCTTTTTGCCGGCCGAAAGGACAGGCCAGCTGGCTGGCTGGCGCTGGTCGGGTGGCGTTACCGCTTCCATCTCTCGCGGGCAGCGGGAGGTTCAAGGCAGCGGATCGAGGCGGCGGGGCCGCTGGGCCGTTTGCGATGCAGGAACTTCCCTGCTCATGCCACGGGCTTTGGAGGACGTGTTAGCCGCACACCTGCCCCACGCCGTGGGAAACGCTGGCCACGGCAGATCCCAAGCTGGAGCAAGACTCCCAGCAACACAGAGCAAGCATAGCTGCTACCATCCACCCCCAGCGGCACCCTCCAGCCCCATAGCTGCTCCCCTCCACTCCCACAGCACCCCTCCAGCCCCATAGCTGCTCCCCTCCACCTGCAGCAGCACCGTCCAGCCCCATAGCTGCTCCCTCCACCCCCACAGCACCCCTCCAGCCCCATAGCTGCTCCCTTCACCCCCAGCAACACCATTCCAGCCCCACAGCTGCTCCCTCCAACCCCAGCAGGACTATTCCAGCCCCCATAGCTACTCTCCTCCACCCCCAGCAGCACCCCTCCAGCCCCATAGCTGCTCCCTTCACCCCCAGCAACACCATTCCAGCCCCACAGCTGCTCCCTCCAACCCCAGCAGGACTATTCCAGCTCCCATAGCTACTCTCCTCCACCCCCAGCAGCACCCCTCCAGCCCCATAGCTGCTCCACTCCAGCCCGGCCGCCCCAGCCAGAGGGGTTACAGATGTCTGGGAACAAACCCGAGATGCTTGGCTTTTCTTCATTCTGGCCATGCTTGGGTTTTCCCTTCAGCCGTCGCTGCTGTCCCCCGTCAGCTTCGGTCCCCTGCCTGGTCTGGGGCACGGCTCTAGTCATCACAAAGCAGGAGGAACCGGAGGAGTCCCTGTCAAGTGGCCACTGCTGAGAACCAATGCAGGGCAACTGCTGGACTCCCTCGGAATAGATCCTTGCTGGAGCCTCCCTGGGCATGGAAGGAGCAGGACATGGGCATGAGGGAGGGCGGGACACAGGCACCGGAGGGGTAATCCCTGCTGATACATTCCTGGGAGCTCTGGGCCCAGGCTACCGAGCCACTGGTGTCTGTCCCAGCTCTGGCAGGGTTGCCTTGCCTGGGATTAGATGTGCCTATTTGGAGCTAAATGCTGCAGGAGGTTACTGAGCCCCCTCTGCAGGGGCCCGCTGCCATTCCTGCAGCCGAGGGCAGAGCAGCTGGCAGGACCTTGGTGCTCGGAGTGGATCCATGTTTCCAACCACCCTGGTTGGCCATTAGGCTGCACTGCTGGTCCAGTATCTTTTCCTTCCCTCCTCTCTCCTTGCTTTTTCCAAGGACCAGGGAGGTTTGTGAAGCTGCTGAGAGCTTACATATTAAGCCTGGGCAAGGGTAATTTTGTTGAGGGGGACAGAGGGAATCCTGTTACCTGTCTCCATTGAGCCTTTGGAACCACTCTCCTAGGAGCCTGGGTCAGAGAAGATGCTTTGTATGCTTGAAAGTAACAGGAAATGAAAATAAAAGCAGGGTTTATCTTGAAGATGTAATGGAAGAGTCTTATGGCTTGGTCAGGAAAACAAAGCAGAAGGTGCTTAAGACTCAGTGGTTTTGGTGGGAGTAAAGAAGTTGGTTTAAGCAAGAGTGAGATATTCCCCACTGCATTTTGACCATATGCTCTTGGGAAAATCCATGGCCCCTTCAAGGCAGTGATGCGGGTAGAAAGAAAACAGTTTTCATTGCCATTGAAATCCCTTACTGTAAAATCTTATTAAAAACTGATTTAAAGACCCAAAGTGCGTCACTCTTACATACACTTATCTTACAATTTTTGAGGCCGTCCCTGCTCATCTTTTTTTTTTCTCAGTTTTCCTACAGCACACCCAGTTCAGCTCTAGAGTAGTAAATCTCATTACTGATGCTCTGAGTTTCTTTTTAGTACATTTCTGTGTTTTAAGGGGAGCACTGGAAACAATTGTATCTTTACTGATGACCAGCGTCTAATAATTTTTAAATGTTGATGCAGTATGCTTGCACCATGTGTTGTGCAGGATTTCTATGTGTTCTTCCCTTTGTTTCACACCTTTATCTCATTACCCAGGGTAGGAATGGCATTTAAATAGAGCACATTTATTTCTTGCTGAGGAGAAGTGCCTCTTGTTTCCTATGTAAAATATCCCTGTTCAGGATCCTCCAGATTAATTGCTTTTCCTGTATTCACTGTCCATCAGAAAACAAGGCACCATCCAGGGAAAAGGATAGCTCCTTACTCAAAATGAAGGAAAGAAGCCTCACAGCAGAGCTTTTAATATCCCAGCCCAACTGAACAATTCATTCAGACATATTCAGGGCTCTGTATCAGATGAGGTGAGTGTGGCTCAATGAACTCCATACCAGCAAACTTCCACTTAATCCTTATCCTTTTACAGAAGGCAAAAGGGGTTTTGTTAACTTTGTGCAATCAGGCTTTGAAAGAACAGGCAGAGGAAAGAGGTGTGAAACATTTGGTGAAGCAGAGCCTCTGGCAGCCTTCGTCTCCTCTGATCTCTGCTCCTAGCACGTATCCAGCAGTGAACATTGGAGGTAAAGGCTTGAAGCTTGTTCTTAGTTTAACTGGCAATTTTTCTGGATGTGACCATCTTTACACGCTTGGAGTAACAGCCTCAGGTCTCTTAATGCTTATTGGATCCCAAATGTGCTTCCAGCATTAATACCCAGCTAAATCACAAATCTCGTCAGCAAGCTAACTTTCCCCTCAGTACTCCTAATAACCCTTCTGCCTCTCGGGCTAGTGGTACAACTCCACCTGGGACGAAAAATTAGGTGCTTGAATACAGACTGAAGATGTGAAAACTAATATGTTTCATGAAGCAGCCAGATCTTCAGGAGAGCGGGAAGCTCCCCAGCTTGAAGGACTTTACCACTGTGCTTTACCCCTGGAAGTCAGAGGGCAACAGCTGTCCAATCCTGGAGAGCAATTCATTATAGAGATGTAAGAAAGCCCAGTAAATTAATACAAACCTTTTACAAACAAAGGATTTTATTCACTCACTGGTACAGCCTGTGGAGAGTAAAGTCACTAAAAAGACCTGAACAAAATTCCCAAGGCTAAACATGATACTGACTTTATTACAATTACTGGAGTCAAGTGTGGAGACACAGATGACTGCTAATGCTGCTACTACTCCAGTATAGTAACAGTTCTTTGAGCTCCTTCTTCATTCAGCTCAGGTATTAATATGAAAACAACCTTTCAGTTTCATTTCTTCAGATTAATTTCATGGTTTCTTTAAGACGTTTTTTGCCTTTCAAGGACGAAATTTCATCTTTTCCCTCTTCACTTGGCAGGGATAGATCCCAATGGATTTTCTCAAAAATGGTGAATGAAGATTTGGGAAGAAATGTGAGAAATTTTAGTTAGGATGGTGTTCAAATCTGCTAATTCTTTCCAGTTATATTCTAGGGATTATTACATAATTTTATTCTTATAAATCTCTTTGGGTTTGTATTATCTTAGATCATCGATTTTCAAGAGGCAACCAGCCCCTTACATTTTTACTTGGCAAGCTGTCTGTTTAAAGATTACTCCTTTTTTTTTTTTTTTCCTGTCTGTAAAACTGTTTTTTGTTTACAGTCCTGATGTTTATTTTGCTATGGGAGGGCATACTGGCCCTCAGCACATCTGAAGTTATTTCTCTGAAACCATGAGCAATCTATTTAACTTCATATTGCGATGCCTGAAGTCTTTTGGGATCCTTAACGGTTTGAGACTATCCTTGACCACATATTTCATTGTCTTCCTCTTTTCTGGTTGAATCTTCCTGAGTATCTGCCATGGATTTCTCCTCACCTGCTCATCTGGCCTCTCTGCCAAGATGCTGCCTGAGCAATGGGCACTGGTGGGGAGATTTCACAGGGACATCAGGGGCACAACAGAGTGTGAGAGGAGAGCTTAGGGAATGGGGTCCATCATCACAAGGAAAATGGCTACTTTGCTCTTAGGATGAAGTATATCTTATGGCCTAGTCTTAAGGCTAGTGAGGCATCCTAGGCATTGCTGGAGCTCAAGGTCAGCAGAGGGAAAAGAAAGGGCCTGCAGACAATATTTGACCCTCTGCAGACAGCTGACCAAATGAGCATGAAATGAGCCCCTTCTTTGCCAACAAGGGTGTTGTCTGCCCTTGTCAGACATACTTGTGTGGCTGGAAGTACGTACCATACCGTATTTCTATGTGCCATTGGAATACGGCTTAATAACTTGCGATGACTGTATACCAGTTGGTGCGGCTTTTAATAATACCACTTTCAAGAGAATTTGTTTTCCCACTGGATAGCCTTACAGGTGATAAAGTCACAGGATGAAATCCTACTTTACTTGAGTTGGGGAGGACTAAAACCACAAAGACATTTAAAGCCAGCCCAATAATAGACCATAAGGTATGTCAGGCCACAGAAAAGTGTGCCAGTGCTTCCAGTGAGTCATATAATTGATAGCTACCACGAAGCTCAACAATTATCTAAAATGCTACCCTGAAAAATGAACATTTGGAAAGGTGCCAGATTGCAAACTCCACAATGTTTATGATCAGACAACGCAGGCGATGCTTCCTTTTAGAAAGTGGGTACAATGAGAAGCAAATGACAAAAGCATTTGATTTTATGTGTGTGGTCTTCATCAAATTAGCAGAAAGTCCTCAGAGGGCAGGATGAGGGTTTTCAGGCATCATTAAAGAAATCTATTTTTAAAAGGACCTTGAAAGAGGGCGATGTGAATAGCTGAGGAAAAAAAGTCTGATTGGACGGTGTACAGACAAACTAGAGGAGTTATTGCTAATTTTTGTTTTCACCCTTGGTAAGCAGACCTAAGATATTGTGATTTCCTGGAAAAACTCATTACGGTGAAAACAAGATCTGTTAAGAGAGTCCTAGAGTGCACCATCCAAAAGTGGAGTCCCCACACATTGCTGTTTACACATGGAAATTTGGGACAGCACTATGCCAGTGCCTTTATAGTGGTATTTGGTTTAGGTAGGGTTTTTTTTCCTTTTATTTGAAAAATAGGTTTGATTAGCATATGCTATAATTCAAACATTTCTTGTTTCCCTGAGGTAGGAGCAATCTGACACTGAGGCTGGTCATTGCTTGTCTTTGTGTTAAATTTTTTTTGCATAAGTGAGGAAGATAAATAGAAATAAACAAAGATGCTAACAGTTGTTCTCTGTACAATGTGCTGCTCACTGTTTTACATTTAGCTGACCATACACTTCCTAGGACTTGGGGTTTTTTTTGTTTTTCTAAACTAACCCTAATTAGTTCACTAATTCTACATGCAGCAGGCATTTGAAGAAATACCTAACGAAGATGTGGTTTGTTCCAGTGCTGTAAATGCAAATGGAGGGTCACTGGCAGAACAACTTCTGTTTGTGAAGTCTCCTGATGTAAACTGTGGCTCTTAGACTGATGATCACACCGATCTTTTACTCATCCTTTTGGATAGCAAATGCCTGCCCAAAACAGCTGCAGCCAGGCAGATCTAGCCACTGTTCAGGTGAAGTGTCAATCTCAGCACTCAAAATAAAAATGAAACTAAAAGATTTCTTTCTTACAGTCTCCAGCCAAAAGCTCTTTTTGAAGAAAAACAGCTCTCCAGAACAAAAACATGACAGAGGAGAGGAGGATTTTTCCAGTTTCAAAGTATATGGAAAAATTGCAATGTTGTACGCTTTTGTCATCTAATTATAAGAAATAAAAGCTTCCCCCTTTTCCTGTTTTACATTTGCATTTATAACAGCATGTTGCCATGGCGAAATCTTATAATCCTTGACTTCTTTGATGGAAACACATCCTTGTAGGAATATAACCCAACCCAAAACCGGGGACATCCAGGCTGTTTTGCTCTGCTGGCCAAAGCCATGCCTGCCAGTAGGCACCTTTGCGGGCAGCGATGGAGCTGGCAGCGTGGGTCCAGAGGCAGAGGCTGCCTGGGGCTGTTTCATCTCGGTGACACTCGGGGAGGGCATCCCGTGCAGAGCACGCGGAGATGGCGTGTCCTCGTCGGGGGGACAAAAGAGGGCTGGATATGTCAAACGGAATCAAGCTGCAAAAAGCTGGAGAAGCTGCCTATTGTCCCCAGCTCGTGCTATTAAATGTGGGATTAAGGAGGAAACAGCCCGCTGGCTCATTGGGCCCATTCAAGAGGAGCTTGTTCCAAAATTTTTTGACAGGGGTGGCTTCTATTCAGAGTCCCAGCTGATATCACCAGCTGCACAAAAGGGCTTTAGGGGGTTAATTAAAACCAGGTAATGGAAAGAATTGAGTACTGACACTTCACAAATGCCACCGTGGATCCAAAGCAAGGGAAAAGACATATGGTAGGAAGAGCAACCTCCCTGCTGCCGCCAGCTCTCTTATATTCAGCCAGTGATTGACACTTGACTATTTTTCGGGTGAAACTGAACATTAGCAGTTAGTTCCCATTCTTCCGCTGTGAAACAGGAGCAGGATTGGTTTGCAGCCAGTATCGTAGGGATCAGCAGCCCCTCTGAGCCTTGGAGAATCCCAGATGGTCCCCCCATATCTCGCTGCACCTCCCTCACACCCATCTTCAGGTTACAAAATGCTTCTTCCCTTGTCGATCCGGCGTGAAGGTATGCAAGATGCTGTAAAACTAACCATGTGCTGTTTTTGGAATGCTGTGCTTGAAGCACACCTGGGACCCCGAGGCATTTGCCACAGACCTCCATGGCAGCCGGGGCGCTGGGGCTGAGCAGCAATTCCGCACAGTGCCTGCAGCAACCACTGCAGGAGTATATAAATGCGACAAATAATTTTCCAGTTCTAGAGTTTCCCAAAATGGAGTGATTGAAAAGGAAAAAAAGGCATACTTAGAACATCCACTAAATGCCATAAGCTTATGCCAGGCTAACCCAGTTGTGGACTCCTTGGGAAAGGCAGCCAGAAGCATTTATTGTTTATAATAGGAGATTTTGGATGTGTATTACTTAGGCATTTCTTTTACTAATTTACTTCTGCTTTATTTTTTAGAGCCAAAGTGCTTAAAACCAGAACACTTCTCTCTAAATGAAAGCAAAAGGTTTGGCTTTACGGTTTGGTTTCTTTTTTTCTGCCATTTTTAAAAATTATTTTTGTGGAAATCCCCCTTTTTGATCTTCTACAGGGAACTGAGCTCTAACTAGCACTAGATCAGCAGCCCCAAACTTTCCTGATAATGCCACTACTTACAGAGCGAGCGCTTTTTGTGATTTAACTGCTGAAAGACATTGTATCTCAAGTGCGGTCTCAGCTCCTAAATTCAGAAGTGCTGCGCTAACTAGGCATGAATATTACAGCCTGGAGAGACGGGTCTATTCTAGAGACATTGACAGATGAACAATTTGCTGTAAATCAACCTGGGCCACGAACATGCAGTAAACCAGCTACTTCATGGCAATTTGTTTGCAAGTGGGCTATTACTCAGCAGTAAATGCAAAGCGAACGTCCTTTCTCCAAGGGAGCAGGAAGCTTCCTTCCTTCCCCCGTGGGTTACCAGGGTAAGAGCATGGGTGCAAGCAGTTAATGCAGAAAAACGCGGATATGCGTACTGACTTACCTCTGTGGACCCCAGCCCGCAGCGGGTGCAGGGATACCACCGGCAGGATGAAGTTGACCTTGGTGGGTCGGGTGGACACTGTACTGCACACATTGGGGATGCTGTGTGATAAATCTAACCCTCGCACGTCTCGCTGTCTTCCCTGCCCTTCAGAAAGGGTTTACCAGCAGTTCCCTGTTTCACAGGTACACTTTAAGGATAAATCTGTTCATGCCTGGAAACCATTCAGATAATAGGGCTCTGGAGGATGCTGGAGAAGAGGAGAGAGATGAGTCACGTTATTCCCAAAGACAGACAACCTTCTTTCCACAAAAACATTTTCTGTGCTTTATTTATTAAATTTTGAGGCCTTTTAATTGAATCTTAAATGTAAATTGTAACAAATACTGACCCGTCCTTTGCAAAATTGTAGGGAGCAAATGTTGCACATTCCTGAAGCCAGAAACCTACCACAGAAGTCTGCCTGCTACTAGCCACGGGCACCAAGCAGAAACTGAAGCGCCTTGGCAGTCTGGGCAGCAATCTGCTCTTAGCTTGAGGCGGACGCTTCCTTTCTTCCCCAAGGAAACACCCCAGTCCATCCCTGGGGCTTTTCCATGCCTTAGATCTCTCCCAGTGATCCCCCTCATTCCTCTTTAAGAAGAGGATGTACTGCAGGGACACAAACACTGCAGGTGTCCCGTTTGTCTCCTCTCCCACCCTTGCTTTTTCCTGTCTTTTTAGAAAAGCACAAGGAAAAGAAATGCTTCAAGCCTGAACAAGGGTGACAATGAGTGAAGTGGAGATCTCGGTCAGATTTCATGTTGTTTGTTGTTTCCCCAGACTGTCCAACCTTAGGAGCAAGTCAATTCGTAATAACTCTTTGCATAAGAAGATAAAATATTCTGATTGTTATCATCTGTTATTGTTCAGTGCATGCCTTCACAGCAGTGTTTGGAGTGGAGGCTGGTTTTTGCCCTGCGTCAGACTGCCAGGAAACGCCTGATGTGGGATTGTTCACCTTGCACAGAGATTTCTACTCCCAGTTGTGTAAACCTACCACATCCAGCAAGGCATATTTGTCAGAGGTACTGCAAAACAAGGCACGTGCTGTGGGTATACTGGTCTGGAGCCACCACCTGGAGATTTTTACTGTTAAGCAATAGCCAGTTCCTGACCTGTTATTAGTACTCTGGCTTCCAGATACTATTAATAGTAATAAAATGAAAGCTAACTAGGGAACTCAATAAATAGTTATAGGCATAGAGCTTTTATGTTGCTACAGGGTGTGTCAGATCCTGTCCGATGTGCATTGTTGTTGTTTACTTACACTGACTGGATAAGGCAGAAACGAAAGGACAGCTGAGGACATCCATCCCTATAAATACAGCTGTGTAGCAGTACTAGTGATATCAAAACCAGATCTCAAAGAAAAAAAAAATCTTTTCAGTCTTGTAGGCTTCCCTGTTTTTCCAATCAGTTGAACAAGTATGAACCAAGGCATTACCAAGCACTGTTTGGGGCTGGACTTTTGCTGGTGGAAGTTACAGTTTCCTTGGGAAGCAGACTATGTGCTGCTGTAATTTTGTCTTATTTTTCCGGCATAAGGAGAGGCTATATCACAGTGAGGTTTGTAGTGAATGTTACTGCCAGGGTGAGAGAACTAGAGGTTGAACGTCATACTGAAAAGCTGAGATCCAGAACTAAGACCAAGGCCAGGCCAGGCTGGATGCAGCTTTGAGCAGCCTGGTCTAGTGGAGGGTGTCCCTGCCCATGGCAGGGGGATGGGAACTAGATGGTCTTTAAGGTCCCTTCCAACCCAAACCATTTTGTCATCCCATTTTATGATTCTAATGTTGCTTTGGCCAGGCACGTATAGCTGCCATGGGCATCCTACAAAAGCTGAGCATGATGGCAACCTGAGTAACTCTAATCCCTGACCTTCACAAAATCAACCTCTGAATGGGTGCCACTGTATCACAGAATTCAGTCCCGGCACAGTGATGTTTTTCAATCTCAATACGTGAATACACATAAATGGTCTTGCAGCAGTTCCATGGGATGCACGCGTGGCTGTACATCCTCTTCAGGAATCGTAGCTGCAGGGGCTGCTGCCATGGGAGAGAGGGATTTTCAAGGACTGACCTGCTGCTTTTGCCCTGCCACCTCACTGCCAGCCGCCCTCTGCTCCCTCCCAGATCAGACAGCGGGAGGTCAGCTTCAGCAACTCAGACCTGGCCAGCCTGGGCATTTTGCCTGCTGGGCAGCAGTGTCCTGTGGCAAGGGGGGAACATGAGGCCTGGCCCAGAGTGCGGATCAGATGCTTGCTGATAACACCTTTCCTTGCAGCCTTTGCCAGCAGGTAACCGGAGGCAAAGAGGCAGCTGTTGTGTGCTTGCCAGGGGTGCCTGATCAAAGACTTTGAAGTTGTTTGGCTAAAGAGGATTAGTCACAGCCCAGCAGAGACAGGGTAAAGACTAACTAAATGAAACACAATTCATATGGTTTCATGGGTCTGTTTGTTAAGAGAAACATTGCCTTCTTCTAAAATGGGCATTTCGTGCATTGTTTGTCTCTGCATCCGTCCTTTCCAGCCTTTGGACTTTTGGCTGTAAGAAAGGTATTTCTTTCTTAACCTGGTAGCGCCTTCAAGTTAAGGAGACCTGCTGCCCCAGTGTGCAAAAGAACACGGCACTTCAAAAGGCCCCTGTTACAGGTGGGGCTTGGGTGGGTGGGCAGGGGTGCAGGGGCACAGTAGTGCAGGGATGGTGCAAGAGGCTGATGCTCAAATCTCCCCAGGCAGAGAAGATGCCCTTGGGAGGGAGAGAGGGAGGAGACAGGACAAAGTGGGTGACTGAGCCTTGAAGAGTAGGATTTAGTGAGAAAAAGAAGCCAGGGAATATGATGAGAAGCTTAAGGACTGGTGCTCACTCAGGGAGGAACAATGGGACTGTATGAATAACTGTATAAGTAATACCCAAAGCAAATGTCTATTTCCATACTGACTGTGGTTTTTTCATGTTTATATTACTCAGATTAGTTTTGCATGATTTTCATGGCTCGGCAACAGTAATGCTTAGTGTAGTGTCCATTCATTACACCATGAGACCTGAGGTCATTTCATAGAATGACACAACTGGCAAAATACTTTGCTTTTAAATAAAAATACTCAGGAACAGTTTCTACTAACATTCATGATCGCAGCAAGTCGAGGAAAGATGGGCTTTGAACGCAAAATGAAAGATGAGATGCTCTAAGGGATGTGGTGCAAGTGGTACAAACTGGTGCCTTAAATAGCAAAATAGCTCCACACAGAGCAAGTTCTGGCCCAAAAGGACTAATTAGTTGAGACTCGTGGCAGCACTGATGCCACCAGAGCTGATGGTGTAGTGCTAATTCAGATGGCTCTCTATGGCTCTTCCCTCTTCTTCTGGCTGCAGGAATACGATGCCAATATCCAAGTTGTCTGGAAAGCAGTCATCCCTGTTGGACCCTGATAACATTAGCACTAGCTCTGGTGTGTCTGCACCTGTGGTATAGTTTATTCCCAAACTAGGAGTAAACCCATTATTATACCAGAGGCACTTTGCATCATCACTGAAAAAAAGTATGTTTCATCACCTGGCATAGTTTCCCAAACTGCAGCCATTTCATTTCAGAAGTAGTCAAGCAAACAACATGTTCATTGCAAGTACCATCAGCAGTCTCAGTGTTTTACCAAAGGCATCAACTTTATGAGTAAGCTCTGGAGTGGTTTGCCAGAAAGTGACAATCTTGATTTTTGATGTTGCAAAGCGTAGCTTCAGTTACTTTCCAACTTTGTAATGAGTTCAATGAGCATAGTAGTTGCTCAGTACATTAATTCTACATAAAAATCAGTTACCTCGTTTGAAAGCAAATTTCGGTAGCTGACATACATATATCAAATTGTGACATATTTTGGTTAGTTTCACAAATGGTAAGTATTGGCCTATTTTATGCTGAATGAGCAATGCCTCATTTTGCATCAACACACTTCCAATACGTCATTTGGTAATATCAGCTGATGCAGTTGTTCAGTCTCACTCCTGGGGGGAAGGATGGATATGCACATCTTGCAAAGACCACAGATACTTCTGACCTGACCTAACGTTTTGCTTTCTTCCAGCGTTGGAATGCTCTTCCCATCTCCCACAGATCTGCAGGCTGACTCGTGGCCTGAGGACTCTTGCCCCTGGATGGCATGCTTCCCCCACCATGGTGGCTCCTAACTCCCTTGCTTACCCACTTGGAGGGCCCACACTGCTTCAGCTGCTGCTTCGGCTTTAGGCATTTCATAGGAATAAACTGCATTTCCATCACTAGTTAAAAGCAGATCCCGCAAAAGGGTGTACTCAGCAATTTTCATATGAAGCATGTCTTACATGCACAGCAAAACACAGTGCTGAAGAACATTGGTGTTTACATAACAAGGGGTTTGGGTTCTTTACAGCTTTTGGAGGATGACCATCAGACTTTCTATTCCCCCCATCCCAAATGAATGAACAAAAAAGGGAGAGTAAGCCAGATCGCTGCCTTTGGAGGAGGAGGAGAGAAGGGAGTAGATAAATTTACTCCTTTTTCAATTTTTTCCGCATTTTTGTCTTGACTTCTTTAACCACCCTCTGTCCCAACATCACCCTCCTGACCAGCTCAATGTGCTGCTCCCCTTCCAGTGGCTGGCCTGGAGAAGATTAAAGCTTCCTGCCCTATCTTGCCTGTTTTATTCAAGAAGCTTTGCAGTGTTTAAGCACTCGTAAAAAGAAATGAAAGCTAACAGCCAAACCCTTTCTAATCATGCATTTTAAGAAGAAGGAAAACACAGAAGATGTTTTCCATCTTTCTGATTGTTATGGGCACCAGCACAGACTGGAAGTTGTGGAGTGGTGCCTGCAAAAAAATTAATCCTGTATTTTTATTATCAAGTTGCTGGTAGGAAACACAGTAATAACTGGTGACGTAGTTTCCACTCTGATCTCCCTTTCCTGTTGAGTAGCTTTTCAGAGAAATTCCTTTGTGCTAAAGCTTCTTGTTTGATCTCAGCTGGAAGAGGCCATTTTGGGAAACCTTAAAGAAAGCCAGCTCGAGACTTCTTTGAGTTGCACAAACGAGTGGAGAGTTTCCCCTTCGGTTCAGATGGCAATGCTGCACACAGAATCACGGTTATGATCAGCCTTGCTTATTTTTATTTCCCTTACTTGTGAAGCAATACAAGTTCGAGGAAAAATTATTTCATACTTGAAAAGCTCCAGATCATTTAAACGAGAATGGAGACATATGCACAGTTTGCAGGGGTGTGTAGGTGTTGGTAGTTAGCTTACAAATTCCCCTAACAGTTTAATGATGCAAAGGCTGAAAGATACGCCAAAGAAAGGCATGCTCTGAAAGCGGTTTAATATCTTCACCTCCCCAGCCTCACTCCTATTTGCCTTCAACAATAAAATGAAACCAAGGAAATGAGACAATATCACCCTTATGAGTGACATGGTTGCAAAATCATCCATAAAAGTGGGGAAATTCAAATGGTTAGGGATTCTCATATTGGAGCAAGTTCGCCATGTTACGTTTAAAACCCTTTTTTGTATTGTTGCTGTCCTAAACTTGTACATATTTTGATACTGTCCTAAACTTACCACTTTCTTTCTGCATTTAATATCTTCATCTTCCCAACCAGAGCACTGAATGAAAAAACAGCCCCTGGTACTATGAATTCAATATATTACCCTCCCCACGACTGCCGTTAGCAATACAAAAACGCAGAGGGACCCACTGATTGTGGAAGAGCTTGGAGCGCCAAAGCCACTAGTGTCCAGAGCAATCATCTGGTGAGAGCAAACTCCTTCCTCACCTAGCCACTTCCCAGATGGAGCTTACTGGGGTGAGGAGGGGTTCCAACTGCCTGGGAAAGGGAGACATGGAGTGACAGAGAAACCTTCAGTCCTTTTTCACATCATTTTGTCTGGCAGGGGCAGTGAGTGGGCTCCAAAATTGGTAGTCTGGTGAAAACGAGGTTAGTGGCTGAACATTAACTCCCAGAGGTCAAGAGGCCATATTACAAAACCAGTCCCCAACGGGACCGAGCATTATTGACGATCCCAGGGGATGGACGAGGATGCTGAAATAGGGTGCTTTTTCCCTTTTGGAGGGCTTCCCGCTGAGCTCCCATGCTGCCACCTGCGCTGTACCCATTGCAGAGGATGGTCAGAGGGACCAGGCCAGGGAGCTGTCAACAAGACCCTCTCCTCAAAGTCTGCTTTCACATAAAATGGAATGTTTTACACATGGCAGTTTCCATAGTGCTCGTGTACAAGGGAAAAATTTTAATGCCTTTCCCTGTACCAACCAGAGTAATCTCACTAATCTACAGTTTAGAAACTGCTCTCAATTAGCAGGTGCCCCTTTACCAGGCCAGCTGCATGAGAAATTAATTAATTTTAATGGATGCCATTTTTAATTTGAAATTACATTTCATTTAAAGCTTCAGGAGGAAGCCATTAATTGCAGCGTATACTGTGGATTCAAAAAGAAATGAAAATCACGTAGGAAAATGTGATCCACTCTGATTTGCAAAACCAACATAAGTCTGCATCTCAAATAAAGAGGAGGAAAATATTGGCCTACTTTTTAAAGACTCTGGTTCCTATTCTGCTCATGAGGATCCTATAAAGAAACATTTATAGCACAGATAAATTCCTGTCTGCTGGACATGCCTTGATTTAAAAAGAAAAAAAAAAAAAGAAAAAAAAAAGAGAGTGTCGTGGTCAGTCAGAGAATCCGCATTTGTTTCTGTTTAGTACTTAAGCAGGACACAAAGCCACTGAACCGAAGTAGACCTGGATGTATTGCAGTTCCCCCAAAACTCAAGAATTGTCACCAATTTAAATAATTTTCCAATTTAAATAATTTCCCAGTTCTGAATGTTCTGAACAGGAACAAAAACTTGAAATGTTGACAACTTCCAAACAAATGTCATCTCAAACAAATACCAAACAAATGCCAGCTCAAACAAATACCAAATATCATGTCACTACAGTTTGTTTCAAAAATTACAAAAGGCTTTATTTTAAGGGCAGGGGGGGTCACCTTTATAGTATGTCTTTACATTAACTTGACATGGAGCATCTTTTTAGTTCATACTGCATTTAGGTGCCCCTGAGTTCCAGGAGGGTGACTGCAGCCTGGCAATGCACACTAAATCATCAAAACAGGAGGGGGAAATGTCT
The DNA here is from genome assembly GCA_027574665.1 of Rhynochetos jubatus. NCBI lineage: Eukaryota > Metazoa > Chordata > Aves > Eurypygiformes > Rhynochetidae > Rhynochetos > Rhynochetos jubatus. The sequence goes on from CM050649.1 coordinate 36,995,537, forward strand.
GAGAAGAAACTGCATTCTTACCATTTTCTTCAGCTGGCTACAAACAAATAAGAAGTTAAGTGTCCTAGAAATTGACAGTCAAAATTACTGTCATCCTTTATTTATATTTTTCCTTAGGAAGAGTAACAGGTTATAATTTTACTGAAAATAGCAAGCTACAGCAAAAAGAAGGAAAGTGTTAGTATTTGTATTTTATAATAATATTTATAATTTGAAAAACACCTCTGACCCTAATAGTCTGAGTTTAGAAACCTGGGTAGGAGCCTCACCTCCTTTATTTTGGGACTTGCCCTTGGCTATATAGGTGGTTAAGGGCATGATTCAGAGCCTGGTGAAGCCGGCAAGTCTACCTTTTGACTTGAGCTGGCTGTGAGTGGTGTCCCCCAAATTACAAAGATAGTCACGCTGACCCACAAGAGGGAAGCCCTGGGCCCTCCTGAGTCAGTACAATTATCTCCCTTGGCATAATTCCCGGGCATGCTGACAGTCCCACCACAGCAACCACACTGGCCACCCGCTCCACCGTGAAGCTGTTTGTGTGCTGCCATTTCCACCCCCTGCCTCCTCTTCTAGCTATTGCAGTCGGCAGCTCCGCATAGTCACTCCTGTCACCCAGAAGAGCATCTCACTGCATCCCTCCGCACCCCTCCGTTCCCTTGTAGCTACCCCACCACAGCCAAAGCCCCATCTTTCTCCCTGAAAAACGCCTAAAGGCTCACTCTTGTTTAGCCACAGTGCGATGGTTAAATCCGACCTTGTGCCACGTAGTAAAGAAAAAGGAAAGCCGAGGCTTTGCCTTCAGTCCAGGGGTAAAAATCATCTGCCCTGGCCTTTTTTTCCAGTGAGTGATGCAGGGAGAGAGGAGGAAAAGGGTCTTTTGGAGGCTCTCCTTTTCATCTGAGAGCGAGTCGGCAATTAAAGCTGACTCTGCTTATTCATTAGATCGCATTAAAAAAAACCAGCAAAAGTGGAGGGGGAACTCTCTAAATAAATTTGGTGCACTCTTCCCTCATTCATCAATAGTTATGACTAGTCAATGTGCTCAATTTGTAAGCTAACTGCTTCTGAAGTAGAACCATATGGTTGCTTTAAAACATCCTTTTCGTGCTTAATTTGAGGCAATGATGCACCCTAATCAGCCGTGTGCGGATGAGACCCCTAATTGATGAATAATGAATCACGTGCTCTCGCGCTGATTGCAGCATCACCAAATTAATCCTTTTAATCACTACAAGTTGAATTGTTTTGCAGGCCGAGGTTTGTCTTAATGGCCAAATCGCGCCGCTGCAGGTGGAGGGGGATGCCTTGCAAGGCGTCGTCCTCCGCTTGCTCCTCTCCCACTTCCCCAGAGCACAGCAGTCACATGGAAGAGGTCACGGCTAATGGTTTTAACCAGGAGCATAGAAAGGGCTCTGTTTTCTCCCCGTGTCACCGTGTCACTGCAGTCGCTGTCCCTGCTTGCCCCAGGGCAGTTCACACCTACTTGGCTCTGGTGTTGGCAAGTGGCAGGGCGGCCACGATGCCTCTGAGCTCGCACCACTTCGACGGTGGGGCAGAGATGGCACAGGCACGTATGGCGATGTTGTTTTGAGTCATTCGTTAGCATCCTCCCAGGAGGCTTTTAGGACATGGTTTGGGCTGTTGAAAGGGTCCCCCCACTGCAACAATAGCTTAACAGGGTGAGCACAGGCCAGTCACAACATGGAATGGTAAATTCTAAGCCTGGGCAAAAGCTGACCGTGCTTCCAGTCCACATTGCCACCTTTATGGGGCTATAAGGCCCTCTGCCTGGCATGCTGGCATGGAGCTCAGCCTGGTTACACGAGAAAACCTAAACAGGAAAGAGACGTCACTGTCCATAGTGACATGCTCCACGCTCCACACTTTTTTTCCCTGGAATCTGTGATTGCCAATCCCTGCCCAAGGCTGGTCTGGAGATCGTTCTGCCTCTGGTGCCATGGATGTATGCACATGCCCAGGGCCAGATTTTTAAATTAATTTTGATGCACCCATGTTGGGATGCCTACCAATGTGAGGAGAGTGCCCTTGGCCTCCGCAGCAAACCGGGACGGGATGGCACTGTTGACAGTTTTCATGGTGGTTACCTGTCTGTGCAGACACTGAAACTGCAATGAGAAGACTTTGCTACATTTCTAAATTAATGTCCTCGCTTAGATCAGGACAGACACTGAACTTAAAGCAACATTCTAAAGTTACATTTAATCAAAGAAGATACTTGTGTGCTAGCACTTAAAATAAGTAAAAAAAAAAAGTCAATAATGATTTGTCTGGTGTTCATTATAACACTGAAACATTTGTGCTGTGTTATTTTTCCATTGCTACCTCCGAGCCTTTCATACAGAGGCTGAATTGATTATCCCTATCTGTCAGAAGCATCCAGCTCTGGCATTATTGACCTCATACAGTTAATTGCACAATTATCTTTCAACTCTGCAATGAAGTGCTGCTTACTGTTATGTTTTGAATTTTAAAAATCTTACTGTTGAACTCCTGCGCAGGGACCTTTAGCTGCAGCTGAACAAAAACTCCTATTTTCCCTTCTCCCTCACACTAATAAACATAACATAGCCACACTGAGCTGTATTGTCTTTCCATTTTTAATGGCCACACAGTTCACAACCGTTTTAGTAGTACAGTGCGTAAATGGTACATATGCTGGTGGTGGTGCCTAGTGATCTCGGGGAGTCTACAAATAAGAAGGTAATTTACATCAAGAGGATGTGAATGCTCTAAATTAAAAGATGAAAGGCTAAACAACACCGTCATGGAATATTGATGCAAAACGTTATGGTAACTCTATGTTACCAGGCTGCTTTGGTGCCCCATTCCTTCTCATACACAAAATGAACTTGGCCTTCTCTCACTGGTGTGATACTAGGCAAAAAGAACCCCCACAACCTACACAATGGTATTTGCCTTTTGGTGTCTCTACAAAAGCTGAGACACATTGTAACTTCCACCCTCCGTGGTACCTTAAAGGATGCCCAGATATTCGAAGGCTGAGCTGTGCTCTTTCAGCTGGCCAGCCCCTCAGTCCTGTGTTTTCCCGAGGGCCTACAAGCTGGGGAAGGGAGGACTCATTGTCAGGGAGGACAGTTTCAGACACTGTGCTCCGATTCTCAGAAATTCTGCGAAACTGCAACTGACACCAAAGATTTAAAAAAGTGGGGGGACAGAACTTGTTTGCAAAACTTTAACAAGGAGCATTCCTCTTTATTTTTCAATAGATTGGTGCTTGTCAATAACACTATCATTTTACTAAAATGCTTCCACCAAATCTGTAGTTCCCCTATCAGACATCCATGCAGATGCTGCCTTCTGTCCTTTCCAAAACGCAGAAGCTCTTTTCCTACCCCACTGCAGACTCTGGTCTCAGAACCAGGAGAGCACAGATGCAGATGCTGCCGTGGGTACAGCTCTGTCCTTCCCCCTGGTGCAGTGTTGTCTGGGAGCTGGGGAACTACCAGGAGCTTCCTCCGTTTCAGGGGGTTCAGGCAGAGACTTCCTTGCCTCTGTCTTCTGCGGGAGCGGCAGCAGTGGCAGCTGTAACACAGGTCTGTGCAACCTCGTGAGGTTTACCCCACCTCCCTTCAACCATCAGAGCTAGGTGCCCAGCCTGAAGGTGTTCTCCAGGCTCCCTCTATAGTCAGGGGAGAGGGAAACCAGCTTCTCCAGGGGAGGAAGATTTCTCCCAGTAGCAGACTCCAGAGATGCCCAGTTTGGTTCACTGTGGCTGAGCATGGATGGCCAGCTGGGATTCAGCTGCAAGACTGTGGCAGCCCCAAGGCTTGAGGTTGGCTGGAAGCCTCGGCAGAGCAAATTGGCAGCGGCCCGGCAGATGCAGTGGGAGACACGCCACGTGAATCCAGACCCAGGCTGAAGGATGCTTGCTGTTACCTGCACCACTAGCTTAGCATCCTCAAACTGACCTGAAAAACCAACCCAAATATTCTTTGTCACCTGAAAAAAGGTTCTGGCCCATCCAGAGTCACATGGCCTGGCAGCATACACCAATCAACCCCTGACTTATCATTGTCCCAAAAAAGCAGAGGCTGTTGTCTCAGCTGAAGAGACTCCCTTGCCTTCTTCTGTGCCCTGGGGAGTGGGGCAGTGGGTGGCCAGCAGGATGAATGGCCCTGCAAGCAGGAGAGGGGAGAACCACATCCCTCCTGCCCCTGTTGCTAACGAGGGAAACCACATCCACCACAAATAAAAACCTTGTCAAAGGGGAAAATCTTGTCAATAGCCCTGCAATCCCACACCAGCACAGGTCTCGTGAGAGTGGGTCTGAACACCGTAGTCTCCAGCCTCAGGTATAGGGATAACAGGAGTGTGGCAGGGGTTTTGTACTGACTTTCGCAGCAGTTTCCAAGGGCTTTTGGGAAAGAAAGCTGTCCCCATTGTCCCAGTAACACCCCACAATGTGACGTGAAGGAGCCACACTATATATACGACATCATCCCCGGGGGACATCCGATGCAGAGCAGCCAAGGCACTTGCTTGCCCCCACGCATCGTGAGGGATGCAGCTTTCGGTTCCTGCAAATTTCCAGGGAGTAAGGATCCATGGTGGGAAATCCAAGTGTAACCCCCAGCCCTGCCATGGTGCTTCTGCAGGGAAGGGGGTTTTTAAACCCACATCCTTGTCGAGTGAAACCTATGTCAGATGAGGCCAGCCCTCACAAGTTATTTCAAACACGTCCTGAGATTATCCTTGTTTGTTACTTGAAAACCATATTTGGCTGGCTATTCTGGGGCTTTGCAGAATGATGGTCATTATGTGATACTGCAGACAGCTATTATTCCTGCTCCGGCTTTAATAAATGCCTGGCAGATTTAATAAAACTGATCCAGATTTAAAGTGTCCCTCTGGTGATAAATCACCTGGTAAAAAATTTTCCACAGTCTACTTTTGCTCTGGGATTTCTGCTTAGTTCAATTCATTAGGCAAAACAAGTCACCCTACCTTATGAAAATCAAGCTGTTTTCCTGTAGTTCACACGTAGCTGCTGAACAAAAGAGTTCATAAATCTAAATAATTATAGCTAATGATTAATGCAATTAGAACTGTAAAAAATATTGCAAACAGTTTTAATTGGCAGGTATTAAAAATCATTGAAATGAATGCTGCAAATCCCCAAGATGGGAGAATTAATTCGATCAGGCTTTCTTACTGCTTTGGAAAGAAAAAGAGGAGAAGCAGCTCAGGGGCTTCTGTCAAATCCAGGTTGCACAAGTAGGTTGCCCTTTGCCAAATATAGGAGTAGGTGCTTCCCGGATCCACCTTTCCTTTTTCTTTTTTAGTGATGGAGAGGGGAGGAAACAACTCCTAAAACAAACTAATTTTTGGTCATTTTCTTCCCTTTGCAAACAGTTTGAAGACTGAGCGATTTGTACTTACAAATCTGTGCCATTAAGAGAGCGGGGACCCTAAATCCACATGCACACAAGCAGTAACTGTTTGTATGCCAAGCTGTTTGTAAGCCTGATTTGACAGCACTGGGCTATTCATTCCTTTGTCAACCGTCCGTCGCAAAACGTTAACCTGCATGGGTCTTGGGGTATGGGAGAGCTAAATCTTCCTTCGACAACTGTATAATGACCAGACTGTTTCATTAGGAGGACAATTCACTCGACAAATCCAGCCCAAACAACTTATTTCACAATTTGTGAGTAGAATTAAATTTGGGGGGAGCGGCATGGGGGGAGGCGGGAGGCGGGAGAAGGTGAGTGGCACACAATGTGCCGCGGGATCAGCGCATTAGGACAAGTGCTCCAGCCCATTGCAGCGGCGGTCGTGGGCCTGAATCCTGCAAGGCTCGCCGCATGCAGATCAGCGGATTAGGGGGTCCCCGGCATCAGGTCAAGTGTCTAGAGGGTAGCTGATAAACACCCCAAACCTGACAACAGATTTTTCTTTCTTCCTGCTCCACTTGTTAAGTGCCAGAGCAAATCTTCTGAATGGCGGTGGAGTTTACTTAGGGGCCTTTTCTTCCAGAAGACACTCTATCCATTTTCTGAAGCCTATTTCAGGCGGTCTCTAGAATAAATTTGCTACGCATCCCGCACAAAAAAAACCCAACCCTCTTCCCTCCCCCCTTTGCTGTCTTAACTATAGCCTTTGTCTCAAGGTGTGTGAACAAGGGGGGAAGAAATCTGCACTGAGAAAAGCAAAATCGAGTCCCCCGCGGATTAAGTCGAGCACTTTGAAGATTGTCTGAACGACTGACTTTTCATCCTTAAAAAAAGTTATTTTTTTTTTTCCTTGGAGACGGCTTTACTTTCGAATAAACATAACAATTATTTTTTTTCAGTGCTTTCAGAAAAAGTGCCAATTGTTGGGCTGAGATTTGGGCAGAGGGGTTCTCTGACAGAAAGTAACTTCCTTTGTCACAGTCACCTGGCGATCACAGCTCTCACTAGGAGGAAATGAAAAGGGGCTCCGCCAAGAGAACATGAAATATATTCTAAATATTAAAAATCAAAGCCACCTTGCATTATAAAAGTGGAATGCCTCTTCAGTCTGACCCACAGATTCGGAGATGGTGGTTACAGGCAGCAGGCAATCTGCACGTTTCATGCTCTGTTAGGCACTGGAGGATGTGAGCACTTCATGGGCACCTCCAGAGCTAACTGAAATGCAGCCTGCTAATGAGGTGAATAATTGTAAAGAGAGTACTGCTGGTTTTATTTACCTTGGGGCTGGGGCCAAGAAGGATGGAGACAGCAGATGATAGCAGTCTTTACCCTGCCTTGCTGCTCCCAACAGTGCAGTCACTTGTTCTCCAGCCTCTCTACTCCTGCCTTTACCCTCCCAATGGCTCAGGTATGGGATGGTCCCAGCTTCTGTGAGGAAGCAGCTGGTTATTCTCAACTTTAGATGGAAGTCACACTGTGGACCAGTTTGTAAAGGCAAAGAAAAGGTTGGCTGGAGGGGAAAAACTCCTGACCCAAGAGCATGGATCCCAGGCCACCCACATGGCTCCCACCATCCCCTGCTCTGCTTCAGAGGACTCTGGCCTGAAGTCCTGAGATTTTCCTTATCTTCGCCCTCCTTATTCCTATGTATGGCAACCCTCTGCTATGTCATGTCTCTCCTTTTCTGGGCCTGGGTCCTTCCTGCAGGCACTAGTGTCTGCAAAGGAACCCTGGATGTGCAAATGGAGACGTGAGCCTGCAGGGAACTTCCACCCTTCAGAGGTGCATACAGATCCAGGGAAGGCCAAACCTCCCTACACCTCAATCAAAAGACACCACAAGAATGACCTGACTAATTTTTCTCTGTTTTACAGGTGAAAAAAAGAACACCACCCCCCGCCGATGGTGGCAGAGGACAACAGGGCAAACTACCAGTCTACAAACGCACCCTGCTATTACCTCACATCCAGTGGGTTCAAACCTGCTGCAGCAGCCGTGGGGCTTCCTCAGCACCAGGGGACCAGGGCACACAGCGTCCACAGGTCCAGCAAGGCAGCATCCATCCCACTGGTACTGTCATAGTGCTTCCCACTGTGCTTGCCTGCAGCTCCTGCGAAGCTGCTGTGCCTCAGGCCCACGTGCTTGGCCCACTGAATGTGTCGCCTGATCCAACCCTGCGCATGTTATTCTCACCCTCAGCATCTTCCTTTCAGGATGCTTCCTTTTCTTCTAGATGACATGCACTTTGGGTAGAAAAGAGGTAGGACACAGACTGTGTGTTTGGCATGTAAACCTCCTGTCCCTTCCATAATGTCCTGCCATCCTCATGTGTGTACTGCTACAAACAGTGGCAGCCATCCCCAAAACTGCAAGCGTGCAGCTTCCCTTGACTTCAATAGCACTTCTGTTTCAGGCCATGGTCGATGGGAATTTCACCCATTGCTGCCTTCTCAGGGTTAGAGGTTTCAGGATGGCTCCGGGGCTGGAGGATCAGATGCAGATAGCACCCGTGACACGGGGTGCCAGGGCAAGACTAATGCTGCTGCTGTAATGATTCATCCAGCGATCAAAATTAATGGCAAGGCTGGGTCTTACTGTTCTCTGTTTATCCAGGGACAAAGGGAAGCAGAAGCAGCCAGCGTGCAATCACTGTGTAGGACCTGGTAAGTAACCTACAGCTTTATTGGAAGTCAAGAGGGTTTCTAGAGTGAGATGTAATTCTTTCTCCTCATTAATTCAATACAACTTGTTATTCCAAAGAGAGGATTACGAGCAGGTTGGTCTCACCCCACTTCCTGTTTTGGTGTGATACAAACATGGATGTGCTTGGACAGCTGGACCCACCAAAATCCCTCACCCAGAAAAGCAGGGTGGCCTTGACCTCCGTGCTCCAGATAAAAAGACAGCGGTTTACACAGAGGAGAGCCTGCCTGCTTTCCATGTGGTGGAAGGTGGGACTTCCTCTGAACTCACTCCCAGCAACGACCAGGGGAAGAGTTTCGGCATCAGAGGCAGGTTTTGCGCAGCTAAGTGGCCGAACCCTGCCGACTGTGTTGAAGGAAAACCATTAGAAGAAATCGGCTTTTGATGGGAAGTGTGAGATGCATACAGGTCAGAGCACATAATGAGATAAACTTTAACTTGAAACTAATTCTTGAGCTTATTATACTGTAATAGCTTTGGGAAAAATCACTTCACATGGACATATTACATTCTCTAAAATAGAGCTTCTACTTGCGCTAAGCCAAAGAGGTTATTTTCCTCTTTATTTCTAAATGCACTGGCTTTAAAGGACGTTTTCATGGATTAGAAAAAGGTGTTTTGGTTAAATCGTGCTACCCGTGTAGAGGTTGCATGTAATTAAATTCTATCTTTGAGATTAGCAGTTATTAGATTATATATGTATTTTTTTAAAAAGCAAGCATGTTCTTGCTTGTGTGACAAGGGGTGGCACGAAGAAAAAGAGTACTATGTGCAAGGAATTGCTAAATAACTGATCAATAGGCTTAAGTTATTTAAACTGGCATCACAAGTAGCTTAAGCAGTATGTTTTGTATCATCTAAATTTCTAAATACCTGTAGTATATTTGTAAACATGGCAATCTAACATTTTGCTGAGCGGCACATTCACATTCAAATTAACATAAATGAGGATTTAACAGCTGATTGCACAGTGTGAATGATAGTAACTAATTGTCAGAGAGGGAGAGTTGTAAGATGATGGTCCTAATGCGATCAGCGAGGAACACGATGCCGTGTGGGATGAATGTGAGAGATTTTTAAGACCACTGCCCGCCTCTGGAGAGGCGAACGCAACCAAGGGGCGATGTGGACAAGGCGGGCGGGCAGAGGAGGGAAGCTCTGAGAGCTGGTGCGAGGGGCGGCGTGAAACCTTGTTCCTGGGGGCCCCCACCTCCTTTATGGCGGGGATCAATGGGCTCCCTGGCTATTGAATGCTGGTCCTCCTGGAGGAAGCAATTGTTCAGAGGTGTGGCTCATTTCAGGCATTTAATCTCTGCTGAATGGGGGCTGTGTTACCCGTTTTGCTTTCGGTCAGGGGATCGCAGGCAGCTGGTCAGTGGGAAGCAACAATGACCACCGTTGCCGAATGGGAGCAAGTGCTGGGCTGCAGGCGCCTGCGTCCCCACCGCTGACCCTGGTCGTCCCCTTCCCCGAGGAGCTGTGTCGCGCCCGGCGGGAGCTGAGCTTTTCTCAACGCTGCCATTGTAACTGGGTAGAGACTTACCTGCAGGTTTTGTCCTTGCCTAATAACATTTAGACCTGACAGACACTCACAACTGGGCCTGGAGCCGGTGGCCAATATGCATGGGGCTGCTGGAAGCAAAATAGGAAAACACACCTCCCCCATTTTTCTAACGAGGGCTGGGACGGCCTCTCTGCACGCACAGGGCATGGCTGTTGCTGCTGCTCAGGTCTGGGGGTTTCAGCACGTGTTTGCTCCAGCCCACCCTTCCAGCTGCTCCGCAGCAGCTGAGCCAGAGCGGTTGCAAAGGGACTGTCTTGGGGCAGCGAGCGGGTCATCAGCCATGCAGCAGGCTGGCTGGCTGGTGAGATCTCGTTTTTGATGGGCTGCACCCACTCACTTTGGTGGAGAGGGTGCTCCTGCTGGAAAAAAACTCACTGGGAGTTTGCAGTCACAGTGTCAAGGTGGTGGCCGGGCACCTACAGCCAAGCTGCCCGTGCGGCACGAGCTACAGCTGCTTATCATAGACTCATAGAGTGAATCATAAAATGGTTTGGGTTGGAAGGGACCTTAAAGCCCATCCAGTTCCAACCCCCCTGCCATGGGCAGGGACACCCTCCACTAGACCAGGTTGCTCAAAGCCTCATCCAACCTGGCCTTGGACACTTCCAGGGATGGGGCACCCACAGCTTCTCTGGGCAACCTGTGCCAGTGCCTCACCACCCTCTCCAGGAAGAATTTCTTCCTGATATCATCTAATCTAAATCTGTTCCTGCTTTCAGGTTAAACCCGTTACCCCTTGCCCTATAACTCCGTGCCCTTGTAAAAAGTCCTCCGCCCCACCTTTCCTTTAGGGCCCTTCAGGCACTGGAAGGTGCTATAACGTCTCCCTGGAGCCTTCTTTTCTCCAGGCGGAACAAGCCCAACTCTCTCAGCCTGTCCCCATAGCAGAGGGGCTCCAGCCCTCTGAGAATCTTCGTGGGCATCTCTGGACTCCCTCCAATCAGTCCCTCTATTCAGCTGGTGTCTGTCATAACCCTTTTTTCCATCCTCAGAGGTTGAGCCCTTATTTCCCAAGGGAGCCTCGCTGCATCTGGGCACTAAGGTCAGTGTAAAGAAGCAAGGCGTTAAAGGTGGTGGCTGTGGGACAGTACCACCACTTCCGTCTCCAGCATGTACACCAGGGAGGAAGCCTGGCAGAAAGTACCTGGGTTATCTGCAGTATGTACCCCTCAGAGGGAGGGACCATTTTCCCCCAAGGAAGTCTGAATTAAGTCCCCAAAGGATGCCCCCCCCCCTCCACAAACTGTACAGGGACCCAGGGTTACATGTCCTGTGTTCAACAGTGGGAATGGCTCACATTCTATCATGTTTTAATGTCACCTTTCAGTTTGATGTGTTGATGTGTTCATCTTTCAGTCTGAGGCATTTGAGGAGCTATGCCTATCACTAAAGTCAGTGATAGCCCCCTCTCCTTAGCCCCATCTCCACCTCTTTCTTACCCCTTACCAGGGGAAAAGGGAGCCCCGAGGAAACCCCTCTCATGTCCTGATTTGCACCGTCACGGTCTCTGTGCCACTGATCCCCAGGAAAAGGGAGGGGAAACAACATTTCTTCTTGTGGAGTTGACCATGCTCAGACCACCTGCTCCATGGGACAGGGACTCTGTCCCCCTTGGTACACACCATGGTGTGCTGGGTTTGGTTGGGACAGAGTTAATCCTCTTCACAGTATCTAGTATGAGACTGTGTTTAGGATCTGTGCTGAGAAGAATGTTGACAACACACTAGTGTTTTTCATTGTTGCCAAGCAATGTTTACATCAAGCCAAGGATTTCTTCAGTTTCTGATACTGCCCCTGTGTTCCAAGCTGCTTCTCTACAAGAGGCTGGGAGGGGATACAGCCCGAACAGCTGACCCAATCTGTCCAAAGGGATATTTCATGCTGTAAGGTGTCACGCTCAGTATGTAAGTTGGGAGGAGTTGACAAGAGTGTTTGGCTCTCAGGGCTCTTGGGTCTCTTGGGCTCTGGCTCGCTTTCTCACTCTCTGGCTGTCACTGCTCAGGGACTGGCTGGGTGCTGGTTGGGTGGTGAGCAGTTGTATCTTTTGGATATTTTCCTTATTGTTTTCATTAATAGTAGTAGCAGTAATAATTTTAATTTGTGCCAGGTTTAGGGATATCATTACATATTATTAGTAGTATTATTAGTATTGCTATTATTAGTAGTATCATTATTCTATTTAATTTATTTTCAATTATTAAACTGTTCTTATCTCAACCCTTGAGTTTTCTTACCTTTTCCTCCAACTCTCTCCCCCATCCCACTGGGGGAGGTGAGCGGGTGCTGTATTGTGCTTAGTTGCTGACTGGAGTTAAACCACAACACACAGGCACTACCTCTGGGGGCGAACAAAGGACAACGAGGTAACACCAGTGTTCCTGTTTCAGAGAAACTTTCTCAGACCTGGGTTACATTTTGCCAACCAGTAATAACACCAGAAAGTACAAGTGGTTGAGGTAACCTAAGCTGCTTATTTGGCCAGGCTTCACCTGTTTTGCTTAAGTTTAAAAATAAGTACAAACCCAGAAAGATCTGATTCATCGCAAGAGGAAGAGCTGCTTCCAGGTTTACTCAGGAGCCACAGTGGCAGCAGCACTCACCTGAGCGAGACCCACAGCACACTGCCCCCAGGGAGCTTTGAGATTATGTTTTCCTGCCTGAGGAGAGGACTGTAGCCAGCAGATTTCCCACACTTAGCTTGTTGGGTGCATTTTTGTTGTTGTTTTTGTTTGGATAAGAAAAAAATTACTTATCGACCATGTTAAACTAAGGTTATTTTTCCATACAGCTTCTGAATGGAAGATTCCGTTTACTAGCAGAGCCTTTCATGACAAATCTCCGCTTCAACCCTTTCCTTCAGACCATCAGGTGCTCAGGCTCAAACTCCCTGCTCCATCTTCTTGGTGGATGCTCTGGTAGACACTGCAGCCCCCCCTCCACCTCCCGCCATGCCACTCATGCCTGATTTATCTCACATAGGGACTTTGCTGCTCACTTCTGCAGCTCCTCTCCTTGCCAGGGTGAGCTGGCCATCCTATGGACTTGGCCTAAGCTCTTTGAAACGGGGACACAGCGGCTGTGTGTCTGTGTACTGACACACATGTTGTACCATGTTGTACCATGTGGCTTGGTACAAGTGTCCTGACTTAGTGCTTCCATGGGGTACAAATTACAAACAGGAAGGAAAATCTTGACAGCTGACTATTCACCATCACTTCTCAAGTTACTTGACGTACTCTCTCAAATACCCCTGCCAGATTCCAACTTTTCCTCATTCCTCCTGCATTTGCCTTCCAGTGTTTTGGGTTGTTCCATTACTGAAGGTAATATTAAAAGCCATTTATTTTTACAGGTCATCCCCCCTGTGGTGTATCTGGACAGTCCCATGAAAAGGTCAGACAGCATCCAGTGCAGCGACCCACCTGTGGGAGGCTAGAGGAAGGGGAAGGAAGAAGATGACCTGAGAGAAATCCTTGCACAGCGGTGTTGACCAAAGGCTGGCCATAGGGAGGGAAAACAGTGCTGCAAAACCAAACTGCGAGGATGATAACTCACTAAGATGTGGGCACTACACGGCAGCCACAAAGAAACTCAGATTCACTTTCTCTCCCACCAGCCCCAAAGGAAGCGGGCTGACAGTGCTGCTGAGCTGCGCTGGGCTGGGGCTGCAGGGCAGCAGGAGAGGCTTCAGCCACTGGGAACCCCTTCGGCGCTCCCTCCCCCTTGAGCAGCTCCTAATAACTTGGCAGCTCTGCAGAGGATCTGTTGGAGGCAATCACTTGCCTTAACTGAGAAGCCTGGATGGCTGGAAATTGGAGAGTTGATTGTGTCTGTGCTCCCCTTGGCGTCTCTGCCTTTGATGGTTTTATGCTCCGTTATAGCTCAGCAGCCCAGCATAAGAGCCACTTGCCAGGCTGTCTCAGCAAGGGATGAAATTGCTGAACATATTGGAGGTTTCTTTTTTTTTTTTCTTTATCAAGAACTCCTTACAGCATAACCCTGTGATTAGCAGTATTAACCAGCCTGGCCACCGTGAGGGTGACTTTTATTGGAAACAAGGACTTTGGGAGATCTACTAGACAAAAATAAAATAATTACCAGGGCCAAAAGCCTTAAGGAGACCCATCAAAGATTCAAACAAATGGGCAAAATACTTTCCACAAAATAAAATATGTAATTCAAAGCAACATCAGGTTTGGTAAAAAAAGACAAGAAAAAGGAACTTGACAGCAGCCCTAAGCTTCCAGAGTAACCAAACACCAGTCATGCCATCTTAGCCATCTGAAAACAAAGCACAGGAGAGTTTGACTTCTTTTGGGTCCTGAACCATCAAATTAAAAATATCTACTCGGATTCTGGCCACAGGAGTATTCAGGGTTAGTCGCAGCAGGGAAGTACCGATCCTGGTACATAGGGACTATAAAAGCCAGAGCTCAGCTCTGCCATCAGATCTAGTTTTTTCCTGGAAATCCCCCAACACAGCATGACAGAAATTAATTGTTCTTGCAAATAGCAGGGACTGAAATTAGCGGCGCTAAAATTTTCTTCCGAATGGTAGACCTTCAAGAGTAACTGGCGTGCACCGCACGTGAGCAGCTATGGATAAATAGTTCTGATATGAAACCCGAAGTATTGTATAGTTCAATTTCACCTTTTTCCTTGGCATTTTCTCTTCTCTGAAAGGTCCTCTCAAAATAGTTCATAAATCAGACCCAACTGAGACACGGGAGAGGCAACAGCACTCACCCAGGACCCAGGGGCATCACGAGCTGGAGGTGCACCAGAAGTTATCCCTGCAGCCAGGAGCCACCGCACCTTCGATGCCAGTGCAGAGTAGATGAGTGCTTCCTTTCAAGACCTCACTGGAGACACAAACAACAGTTCTGACCTCTGGCCAAGCTCCGTAACAGTTTGCTTTTCAGCCTGCCTTGCTTGCTGTCCTAGATGCTCTCTCGCCAAACACTGGCCTGTCATTGTAGCCACCTGGGACTCTCGGCGGGCTCTCTCCTGTGCTAGGCTTGCCAGCACCACCCAGAAAAGCGAGGAGGAGGAGACAGCGTTGTCCTGCCAGCACAGATGGGTGTCGCTTCTGCTTCTGAGGGTCAGGACAGCATTTCTGCTGCTGCTTCACAGCATCACACACCCCCTCCAGCCAGCACCCCTGGAACAAGCATGAGCATCCCCAGCACAAGCAGTGTTGTGCACACAGGTAAGCCTCTTTTTTTTTTCTTTATTTCTCCTCCAAGACATGCCTTCTTGGTTTGCCTGGATGAGGATCTTGAGGAGCCTTCACAAAGCACATGGCTGGGTCACCAGCTAGTGCGTAGCCTTGGGGGCTCTTAGGAGTACATGGCCCTCTTGTCGCTAACAGAGCGATGAGGGATTGTGCCTTCAGAGCTCTCTGGCCACTTGTGTAAACCCTGTAGACGGGTGCGCTGAAGAGCTGCTGTCCTCTATGAAGAGCAGGTGGGGATTAAATCACCACTGTTCTCAAGCTGCACTGGAAAAATCCATTTCCTACTGACACAGGCAGCAGTGAGGCACCAGTTACCACAGTCCTGGGAGCTGGTGCCCTCAGCAAGGCTCATAAGGACACATTAGGGCATTTCCATGAGGGTGATCAGAGCAGGCAAGGACTCACAGGGTCAGGTGTGGTCCAGACAGGTCAACTTACTCCCCCCATGTCCCTCCCTCCAAATGTCAGCCTCCAAAACCCATCATAGGCAAAGGTTTTTGTAACCTGTCCTTGAAGCCTCCCAAAGGGGAAGGCTCCACTGTTTCTCGAAGAGACCTGCTCCGGTACCTCACGGTAGGAAATAGGAGGCTGGACCTGACCCCAGTTTAGAGGAAGGCAAGACCAAAGGACAAGGATGGAGGAGCACAGCATCTCCAAACAACATGTTGAGCAGCCAGAAACCAGCATCAAGACTGTGTTGTCTACCTACAAGTGGAGGGAGAGCATTAATCAGGTTAAGTGGCCACCCCGTAACTCTCCCGGCCCTTTGTTGCTCAACGGACAAGGCACTGCCGGTTGCCATCTGCAGCCGGCGCGGGGTCCACGTGTAGGGCTGGAGCCACGGGGGTGAGGCTGACACTGCTCTGGTGGCTTTCAATAGCAACAATGGCAGGCACTCAAGAGTGAGGAAGACGGCCTTGACGTATTTAGCACCATAACCCCCCTTGAAAGTAATGAGAGCTGGCTCCTTTGTGGGTCTGGGGCTGAATGGGTGTAGTAAATCTTGTCGCCTTTAACGTGTCCGCAGAGCTTGGTGCTCCTCATTCATTTGTTAGCCCCTAAGCCATCTCATAGAGGGAAGGGCATGGTAGTACCTTATAACATGCCTGTGATAAATCACTTTATGCAGACTGGTTTTTGGTAGGCTTATTATCGCCTCCCTGTATGTTTATAGTGTCTAGCCTTATTAAGGGCTTACGGCCTTATCTTAATTTTCCCACAAACCAGATGCATATAATGATATTAATTTCTATCATTATTCCCAGCTGTACATTCTTTTGCTGGTTAATCTTCATTTGCAGGTAGTTTAACAAGGGCTATGTGGATGTGCATAGACTTCTCGCTAACTCTTGAAAATAGAAAAAAAAAGTCATGTTTCATATTTCCAGACTTTTGTCAAATCACCACAGCTAACTGGCATCTGTACTAGCTAGATACTGTCACTGCGAGAGACCCAGGTCAGCCCTAGGCTATTGGGGCACATCGGTGGAGAGGAGCAGGCTCCAGTTTACCCATCACTCGTTCTCTGGAGAGCAAAGGCATTTGGATAAGCAAAGCTTAACTCAGAGCTTCAGTGATAACGTAGCGAATTGCAGCAGGTGCAATGGCCTCCTGGCAAACAAGGAGCAGAGTGGTCTGATCTGTGATGTTTTCATCGTGAGGTTACACGAGCTCTCGGTGGGGAGGTCCTCAGGAGAGAGGCATGTCCCCAGCTCTCCTGGTGCTGCCCAGAGTTGGTTTTGCAAGGACTCAGGCTCGGTCTGGTGTTGAAGCCGGCTCTCATCTTCTTCAGGGATGTCACTGGCTGAAACCTAACAAGTCTGGATAAGCATATGCAAGCTATTCTTTTCTGAAAGGCTGTGATTTGACCGATGGGCTGTATTTTCACATTAATGAAAAGGCTAACCAGCTGCTAGGTTTAAGATACACTGCCTCCAAAAAAAAAAACAACAAGGGAATCTGACAGCTTTTTAGAGAAAAGGCTCACAGATTTTGTTTTTAGATAGGAGCAAAACATCATTTTCAGGAGCTGTTCTGAGGGAAACGAAATTGTAAAGGAAAAATAACCCACAAGGTTTTAATGATCTTTTAAATTTGCAACTGAAAACAAGACTGAAGAAGAAAATACCTTGGGGAGCATTACTAATTGGAGGTGCTTCCTTTCTCTTCCCCTCTCCAGGTAGAATGAGGCATGAACGCCAGCTTACTTCTCTATCCCACTGGATTTAATGTGTTTAGGAAAATCTTTTGTCTTCTGTATGTTAGGATGTTATCATGACCCATATTTCAGTTCCTGGACTTTGTGGAATGCATCCCTTCTTCCAGATCAAATCCAGATATAGTGGAGTTTGCCTGTTCCTTCTCCCTAGGTACAGGGGTTAGAAGAATAATTCCCAGCTTGATAACTTTATTTTGTGCAAAAAAGAGAAACTGAAGGCACATTTGAACAAGAGTCCTTATACTTTGTGACATCCAACTGGTGAGCAGGACAAGGCTCAAGGCCATCTGCCCTGACTGCTCCTGACATCTGCTATCTTAACTGGCCAGCCTGAGGATCAGAAGGAGTTACTATTAATTATTGAAGGCAGCATTTTCAGTACTGGCTTCTTTAGCAGGGGTCAGTGTAATGTCCATTCAGTTGCAGACACACTGAAAACTAAATGCATGACCCCAGTCAAAGTTCATTGTAGAGACACAGATCTGGGCCATGACCTTAGAAATAGCTCAGCCTGTTTTGCAAGAACAAGAAGGCGTAGAATTACCTATTAGAATAATGTTACCATCCTCAAAATGGGTGTCCATATAGATCAGCAACTGCTACCATAAATAAGTGGAAAGATTTCTGAGGATGAGTGACAGCAGCACCTAATCGTATAGATTATTTTTTTTTTAATGATCTTTTCACCTGCAATAAGCATCAGGTCAGAGGCTGGAGGCAGTGTCATCTCATCTGCCATGCCGACTGCGAGACTGCCACATCCAACGTCCCCAGGAAGGCAGAAAGGAGCAGGGACTGGGGAAAGCAACGCTGAGAATATAACTGCCCCCGAGGTGGGACAAAGACTTCTACATTTTTTGTTAAAGCTTTTCTCAGTACAGGTAAGTGGAGATGAGCTGGGTGATGCAGACTCTACCTGGATACAGAGGTGTTGGAGAGGTACACAGAGTGGGCAGTGAGAGAACAGGCATCCCCATGTGCTTTCTGCCGGTCAGATGCAATACACTGCTGCAAACAGAACAAGTCACAGAAGCAAGCATAGAAACAGACTGATTTAAATTGACATTTCCAGATGCTTACTGTGGTGGTGGTGTTGAAAAAACCCTAGGGAGCAGGAAACCTGGAAAGGTCCATTTGAGACTGCAGCACTTCAGGACAGATTTTATCATCCTGCTCAGACGTTTCAGAAAGGATAGTGACCTAAAAGTATTCCCTGGCCCTGGCTGTTGTCTTGGCAGTACAGAAAGGGCCCCAGGTCACAGGCCTGTTGCACCCCCAGCATTGCCTGTCTTAACTCTGCCCAAAATATGCCAGGCAACAAAACAAAGCCACTTATGCCACTGGCTGTGTCCCAGGAGTTGCTGGCAAGCGCTAACGGCCTGCTCTGGAGTCACAGAGAAGTCCTCGGTGCCAATCCGCCTCTGGTTTTCCTCTGCTTGGAGGTGAGAAAAAGTTCAGGGAGAATTTCCTCCGTCTTTCAGGTGCCCTTGAAGGTGCTCCCAGCTGTTATCCACCATTAGTAACCAAGCTTGTCATGGCAAGTAACACCCACCCACATGTGCCCCCATCCAAGAATACCACATCTCTTCTCCAGCGACAACATCTGGACATCCAGATCACGTCTCCAGTCCCAAGCCAGTGCTGGACTGCACAACTTGCATTACCCATGCATGGTTTCTAGCCAAAACCATCTCTGAGGAAAACTGATTTGCCAGAGCTGAACAGGAAAGGGGCATAGTGTTTCAGATGACTGGAATGCAGGTTTGCAAAACCCCATACGATATTATCTGGCTGGTGTGAGCAGAGCCACAGCTCCCGTAAACACAGCCAAGAGGTTATGTGGCATTTCTTGGACATGCAGTTAGTGGGGCAATCCTCCTCTACTGGAAAATTGAAATAAAGCAGAAAAACCGGGGCTGAGCAGTTCAGATGGATGAAAGTATTTCTGGGTTTATCTCAATATATCACAGACTTTTAACAGTGCTTAAATCTCTTGGTTTTTTGTGTATGTGTGGTGGCGGATGTTACAGAAGAGGTGTGCAGGCTCCCCAGAAGTGGCTGACACTGGTCAATCATTACTGAGACCTTAAAGATCACCTGGAAAAAAGCTTTCCCTTGACTTCACAGAAGTTCTTCATGATGGGTATAAACCAACATGAACTGTCTTACATGGAGAAAAGAACAGTGATCCTTTAACATGCTGCAGGATTGATGGAAATGGCTCATAAACATGCTGAACCTTGGAGATAAATTTGAAGGATAGATCAGGGGACACATGCTCTGTTTGCAAACCTTTGGCCATTCTTCCTGTTCTGGTAGGAGGTTGGATGTGGCTGTTCAAAACCAGAACTGCCGTTTAAAAGAGGGATGCTGCTGCAATCTATTTTTAGGGGAATTTTCAGATATTCCAGTCTAGGAGATTGCCGTCTAGAATATTGTTTCAACAAGAAGGTGAAAATGACCAAGTATTTCACAATGTAATGAAAGGTGGAAAAACACCCAAGAACTACAGGGGCCCTTGTGGAGGTACTCAGCAGAGTGCCCCGTGGAAATGCTCACGGTGAGCATTAGATCAACGGCAAAATAAATAGTTAATGAAAAGGCAAGACAAAAGACTGGATGTGCCTCAAAGCCTTGAGACAAAAAGGGACAACAGAGCACAGATAACAGCTTGACTTGGAGTGTCCTGATCACGTTGTCCCCTGCAAGAGAAGGCAACAGGGGCCATGCAGGAGAGAGAGAAGGCAGAGATGTTCCCAGCTACAGGGTGACATCAGAGCCCTGTACAGACTTGAGAAGACAGCAAGGTTGATCCAGTGTTGTCAACAGAAGGGGACATAAAATATGAAGAAATGATACTAAAACTATTCAGGGGAAAATCCTGCCTCTGGTGAAACTTCCTCAGTCTTTTCTGGGAGGAGGATTTTACCCTTGGTTCTGGATCATGAAAATCATAGAATCATAGAATTGTTTTGATTGGAAAGGGCCTTTAAGATCATCAAGTCCAACCATCAACCTAGCACTTCCAAGTCTACCCTAAAGTATAAACCATAAATGAACAGACACTCTCTGAAAGACACCATTTCAGTCTATATTTCTCAGAGATTTTCGTGCTCTTGTTGCTTCTTAGCCTGTGAATATAGCCTGTTAGCCAATGGCTGGGCTTTTCTTAAATTATTACTGTTTCGGAAATAACAGACAAGTTCTGGTTTAGCATAAACAGCACTTTCTAACTTTTGATTTTTGTCCCTAAGAAGATCACATTGACACTTCTTTCATTGCTGCTAATTTTGCCAACTATGCCCCAAACTGACAGGATAACATCTCTGCTTGGT
This sequence comes from Rhynochetos jubatus, assembly GCA_027574665.1. Lineage (NCBI taxonomy): Eukaryota > Metazoa > Chordata > Aves > Eurypygiformes > Rhynochetidae > Rhynochetos > Rhynochetos jubatus. The sequence goes on from CM050649.1 coordinate 37,016,031, forward strand.
AAACATGAAGAATAAAAGTAATGTATTGCTTAGGAAAGAAACAGAAGCTAGCAGACACATTTACATTGTCAACATGCCCCCAGCAATAACATATTCCTGCTACAAAACACAGAAACTCAGCTTCCGGTAGACTCCAGGATCACCCATAGGGTGTCTGTGCAGCTCCTGCTACAAGGCTTTCTGAAGAACCAGCGCTAGGATGAGCCTGTCAATGCCTCTCAAACTTGAGTCTGCTTCAGACCAACGTAGACCAGCGTTTGCCAGGGCACAATATGCCTACACCAGTAAGCTATAGACCCTTATAAAACACACAATGTCCTTCGGTCGCACAGGAGATTGTGAGTGTACTTTGCAGTCTGAATTTCTTACTAACGTGCTGAATCATGCTGAATGATATATGATATGATATATGGTATGATATGACATGATATGATGGCTGAATACCACTCTAGTGACAAAAATCAATCAAGATGATTTTGCTGCAGTTTTGCCCCAGGAGGGAAGACTCCAGTAGTGTTAGATGGACATTTCGACTTTTTTGAAATTAAACATTCTCATTTCTTGTTAGGTTCTCAATTACTCAGCATGGCTGTGTGTCAAATTACTTTGATTTTGTGTTATAGCAAACATTATGATACAAACGCAGGTAAATAAAGAGGAAACCATATGGAACAGCTTGATCAAACCAACAGATAATGCCAGAATTTTCATTATTTCTAAAATTTATTTTGTTATTTATTTCTTTATAAGTAGCCTCAAAATCAAGGCTTTTTCAGATGCTTCCTTTTAAGAGAATTGCTGCTGTCCCCACAACGACAATAATACAGCCTCTGAATGGCCTGCGGAGCTCTCTGAGGCATCCTGGGTACACGAAGTATGGTGACAGACATTAGCATGCCCTAAGCAAACACTGGGTATAAACTCTTCCCCCCAGCTCTCTGTGCTGTATGGTTTGTAGAAGTGTGTGACAACCTAGGGGAACCCTCCCTGAGCAGTTGTTTGGGCAGCCCATGTCATCATACTTCACAGAAATATGGGCTGTCCATAAAAGCTGCACAGGATAGTGACCCTTGGATGGTGATCCAAAAGCAGAAGTAAGCATGGTATACATCAGCTCTGTATTTCCACACTTTATCATACACTGGTTTTCTTTGTTTGTTTTCTTCTAAAGTGTGGAATGGACTTACCTTTATTGGTTCCCAGATACCGGTGACTTCTTTAAAAAAGTCTTTTTAAGGTTTCTTTACTTTTAAAACATTTGCAAATGGTTTCATCTGATGCACCTCTACTTCTCAGAATGTAAAATACTTGACAAAAAACTCATCACCGAGTTTTAATGGTGAGGAACTCTCTTTCTCCCACCACCAGCACTATGATCTCCCTCTTTTATTAAATTTACCATCAGCTATACCTGCAACAGGCCTGTGACCCTGTCTCCTGCCTTCCTCCTCCACAGGTGGGAAAGAAGAAGTGCCACATCATCTTGGCACTTTAAGTCTTGCAGGATTTGGTTTTTAAAAGCAACAACAATTTTATTTTGCTGACCATGAGCCAGATGAAGTTAAGTCCAAGTATGTGACTTGCCTCCTGCCTTGCAAAAGGCTGTGCAAGCACTTACTCTCTTTGCTAGACCAGAGTCTGGAAGTGTGCAGGATCCTGTCCAGCATGTTGAAAACATATGACCACCAGAGTCAAGGAGATCAACACAGATCCTGGTGGAAAACAGTGTGTGGGATAAAGTGGGTTTCAAGCTTATGTTTGAAAGCTACTGAAACAGTTTTCCTGGAGTTCCTGTGCCTGCTCCTGGCCAAGGATAGTACGGTTTTATTACAAGGGAGGTTGTGAGGAAGCTCCCTTCCCTCTGCCATTTGCAGTTGACATCTCCATCTTTTGCCAAGCTGCAGGTATCTGGCAGTTTATAAGCGTAGTTGCCTTTTATCAGGTAAATTATTCCTGGGACTGATTTCTTCCCTAAGGTATAGGTCCATTTATCCCCCTCATTCCTCATCACCTTTTCATTTATGCTATTCCATAAGACTGTGTGTCTGTGATATGATCAGTGTGTCCTGCCAAGGTATTGCCGCTGGACTGTGCTTGGACTTTCAAACTAGTGTTGCAGTAAGCGGCCATGCTTTTGGGCCAAAGGCTTTAGGGTCTTTCCAATTCCAGTGAAAAATCAAGAGGATGGTACTGAATTCATAAACCCACCTTTTTCCCCCTTTTCATAAAAATATTTTTATATGTGTATTTTTAATGGTAGCAGAGCTAAATAGCTGTTTTGTCCAATTAAGCACTGAACAAGGACAAATTCACAATATTCTGTACCTTCTCCCTTGCTTCAGTGCTTTGCACTTTATTTTCAAGAGCAAAAAGACACATCTCTGCTATCTTGCCCTATGCTTACTGAGCCAATTTGCCATCAATCATTACCCATAACCTGCTCCGCCACAAAGTTTGGGTTTCTTGCCTTCTGTCTTTCTTTTAATGAGGAATGCATGCTTTGGCAAACAAATAACCTTCAACAGAAATGTTGGCTGTTTTAAAATGACATGTTTCATTTTCTCAGCATCTGTGAGGTTGAGGGATGTATCTCTTGCATTTTCAATTTTGAAAGTTGAGGGGAAAAAATAAAATCCATTAGCAATATTTGGAAGGGAGGGAATTGGACCAGTCACTAAAGGAAGGGCTCAATAATTTTTGCAACTAAACTTGCACCGGTAAGGGATGACTATGGAGGTGGTGTGAAGATCTCCAGCTCAACCATTTTGGCTTCCAGCCTCAGGCTGGGTCCTGCTGGCATCCTGATCACAAATATATCCTGTTGCTTTCCCAAGAGGGGCAAGAGCTTGGCCTTTAATCCCTTAAAAAGGCTGAACAAACCTTAACAGAACTGGGGAAACCCATGTTGAAGAAGTGAGTACTGGTGTAATCCAACCCTGCATTTTCAGAGCTAAGTTTTTTCCACAGCCAGGAAAGTTACTTTTCCATAAACATACAAGAAGTTTAAAGGCAAATTGTGACCTATTAGTATTCATCAAAAAGAGAAGCACGTTTATTAATAACAGCTTCAAAACCCTTCACGCAAGTCCTGTTCAAGGCAGTGCATTTGCCTTTGCAGCCCTCCGCTTGTGGTCTATGGCTGATCTGCTCCCAAAGGCATGAAACAGTCAGCTGAGCAATGCTGAAAAGTCAGCGGTACTGGTAAAGCAGGAAAATTACATCCTTTTTCTGTGTGCATTTGAAGAAGCTGAATGTCCATGCCACTTTGGAGAGGGATGGAAAGTCCTTTGGAGTGGAAGAATTAAGGCATGCGTGAGATTTGCCTTTAACTTCTTTCCAGGCTTTCAGTGTTTTCAGCTAACAAGGTACATTTGGATACACCCCAAAGCGTCAGGAAATCAAGGCTTCTGCCTATCCCACTGTTTGTGTAAGGAAGTGTTCTGGGGTGTTTGCAGTCATTGTGAGGCTAGAGGAGCTTTTGTGTGTGTTTCTTAGTTGGTTATCATCTCTAACATTTGAAGTACAATGGCTCAGTTGAAGCAAAATTCTTGCCTGCTCTTTCAGTCAAAAAGGTAACAGGACATTCTCTCTGTCACTGCTGGAGTAGGACCCATCATTTCCCAAAAGAAAGCACCCTGGGAAAATAAGAAACGCGGTCAGGTAGTGGTTTAACTTGAATGAGGAGTGGGTGACTCCCCAGATTCCCTCAGTTTAGGATCCAAGGGAAACAGACATTTCTTTTCTATGAGACATTTTGGGAGTTGTGAAATCATTCGAGTGTTTTGTCCCAAAAATTTCACATCAGTGTTGGACCTATGAGCTCTGGGTGCTGATTTCTTGAGGCCTGGTAGGGTCTGCCAGGGTTTGTAGGCTCCCCCCTCCACAGCATGGGGCAAATAAGCCTTAAGGATCCCCAAGGTTTTGGGCAATGTGTTTACTTGTTGATCTGTCAGGAGCTCAGACCCTGTGAGTTATGGACACCTTGATGCAGAAGGAGAAGGGTCTTAAAACTTTGAGGGCTGTCAGATCCCTAATCCCATGTCAGGGAGCCTGGGAGGTTGTGGGTGCTTCATCTCGCAACACAGCCCATCGGCCATGCCCAGAGCCGTGAGCGGTGGGAGCCTTTGACCGGATGTCTTTGACTTCAAAGTCTGATGAAATTAGCTTAAATACACTGGGCAGAAATAAAAAAAATCTTAACTTTTATAAAGATATGGGACATGTTTCTGTCTGATAAAACAGTCAACTTGGATAAATCCCGATGTGTCTGTTCAATGCTCTTCCAAATCAAGCTGGCATCACATTTTTGTCATGTCATTGTAATTAGGAGTAGTTAACTTCTCAGTACCTGACGATACCATGCATCCTTCTGTACGTATCTACACCACAATATTTATATCATATATTTATTTTATTAATAAATGATTCCCAGAAAGCAGTTCCCAGTTCAAGGCACTGAATCTGTGATTAGGATCCTGGATAAGCACTGCAAAGGTCTGGATTCATATCCATCTTCCACCCCTTGGTGACCTTTTGCAGTCCAGCTGTGACCTGCAAACAGGCTGGTGAGTTCTTCTCGCAGCAGTTCTCAGTGAAGCAGAAAGAAACGATATTTGATCTGGCTACTCACCTGAGTGATGGTGAGCACTATTTTCTGCAGCTTCAAACCCTTTAGCCTTAATCTTCTGACAGTGCAGAGTAGTTTTCATTGCTCATGCACCCCTTATGTAACAACTAGAACCATTTCGGTGGTGTTCACTACGGACTAAGAGGGTGCATGCAGCAACAAATTTCTGTTGTCATTGATGCTATATATGTAGTCCTCAATGCAGTATTAGAAGTATTATTTTAAACACCTTCCTAAATATTCAACCTGTAATCCTTTCTGAGGTTTTCCATGGAAACTGTTATATTCTCCCATGCCTACCAGCACACAGGGGATCCTGGAGGAGAGCAGAAGGCAGAAGGGAACTTTCACCCTGATGGAAATTAAAGACAGACACTGCATGCAAAAGCACCTTGTTTAAACAATGAGCAGCTTTACAAAATATAAAGCATTTGGAGCTTCAGAGGTGCGGGCTGAAGTTCTTTGCTAACTAGTTGGAAACTAATACGGAAATTCATTTGCCTTCCTCTTAAAACTCATGCATGGCTGATGCGTGCTGGCTTTTGCTGCTCCTTCAGCAGCCACTGAAATGATTCATGGTGCGAGATTTTTCGCTATATCAGCCATGCCAACCTGAGCAGAGTCACATCCGGCTGAATTTTGGTCTTTAGCAGTGCAAACCCAAAATCACAGGGCCATAGTCCAGCAAGTATATTATTCTACCTCCTGTCTTATTGCATCTCTGATGAGCTTACTTGATTCACACTAACTCAGGAGGTGCGATTTAGATCTACGAAAGGAAGGATACAAAAATAAGCACACGCAGAGAGCTGGTCGTGAGGCATTAAATTGCACGTAGATCTACCACAGCATAATCCAGACACCCACCATGCACTGCCAGTGGTAAATAAAATAAATCTACAGATTTAGGCTGCTGGGAGTGTTGTGACAAAATTGTACAGAATTTGATGCCATCAGAAGGGCCTGAATTAGGTTGCATGTAGATATGTCCATGTCCATGCCCTGTTACTGCAATCAGATATGACATAGGTGGGACTCTGGCCCACACTGCACGAAACAAGGTAACCAGAAAATACTCTGCAGACCCAGGCTACAGATGCTTAATTAGATTGAACTTGCACAATCAAAAATGCCACCCATCTTGTCTCACAGGGTCACACTCCTCTTCATAAGATATGAATGTGCTTTTCAGCCTCTGTAACACACAACAGTCCTAAGTGCTCATAAATCCCATCTGAGTAAGGAGACTAGAGATACTTCAGATACTAGTGTTCCCTCCTTGCTCATGCATACAACAGACATGACAGAAGGCAAAGCAAGCCTTTCTTCTCTGATGTTCTTCAAAGAAACTGTGCCTGCAAGCCTCTGTGCCATGAACATACCCACCCGAAGTGATGAATGCGGTAAGAGCCTTTGAAGTTCAATGAGATTTGGCTTCTTCCCACGATGTGATGGAGCATGAACTCAAATCCAAGCAAGTCCCCAGAGGAGAGCCTCCCACCAGCAGCTCCCCCACCTCCGCTCCGCGGTGGCACCATGAGGGCTGCAGGTGGTTTCCCAGGGAGAAAGACCATTTCCAGCTCTAAGAATCCAGACTTACCTCCATGTATTATAACTGAAGTTCAATGAATAACCGGCTCCAAAGCACGGCTGGATGTGCTCGGGGGGTAAGCAAGCCTCTGTGTTTTATTCTAACTTCGGTTGCTGCATTGATTTTGCAGGGACCCCAGTGCAGAATCTAATATAGAGGAGGCAAAAAGCGCAGACCACATCAACAACATCCACGCTTAAGGAAAGTGAGCAGCTCTCTTTGCCAAAGACAGATGGAAAATGGCTACTCTGGTCACTGCTGCTGCTTGAAGCAACCTGGGATTCTAACCAAACTCCAGAAAGCAAACTTTGGCAGAAGTGACCAAAATGACCTCCCAAAAAGACAAGAAATGTAATTACTGTCAGCTGCCCTGCTAGACCACTTTAGGGCAGATTAATTGAAGCTGAGTGCTAGCCAGTTCCCTCTTGTGCATGTTCCCTGTGTCTCACTTAGACAATGAGAAACTCTCAGAGACACACTCCTTGGCACAGCCAGAAGTCACCAGCTCACAGCAGAGATTGGTGGATGCTTTACAGGGGACCGTGCCATATAATCACTAGGTTACCTTGATCTTAAAATCTGTGGCCATCCATAGTTTGGGAAATTGGAAAACTAGTCATGTGCTGGCCCATAAAGGCTGTAGAGATCTGGGTGGGTGTTATTCAAACAGATGGTCCAAAATAAGTCTACCACCTCTGGGCAATATTTCCTAAGACAAATCCCTCCTAGGCCTGCTTGTGTTGCTGGAAGCATGGCTATTTTGTCCTATTATGCTTAAACATGACTAACTGCTAGTCATTAAACTGCTCAGGGAGGGGGTTGAGGTGGTTCACAGCAAATGGGCAAGTCATTCTACGCTGATGGTGGGAATGCCTCTTGCACTGTGTGGTCTGTTTCTCCCTGGCCCACGTCCCGACCCATTTGCAGGTACCCAGGAGGACAATGCCGGGAGGGTGTGGGACCAAAACCCCGTGTGTTTTCTCTGTGGCTGGGTCCCAACAGGTGCTCGGGCTCTTGGCTGAGTCCTGTGAGAGGTTGTGTCACCCCTTCACCAAACAGCTAGCAGCAGAAACTGGTCATTGGGGCTTGTCTTTGCACTGCGTTTGCTTGTAGTGGGATTTCTTTTTCTTCTAGATGCTGGCAAGTGGTGGTTGGACCTGTGCAATGGTCTGGTGAGACCCACCCAGCCCCAGTCTTTCCTAGAGGGAAGGAAAAACACCACCACCCAAAAATATGGCCCATGTCTGGGTGTGCAGTATGCATATGAGGCGGATTTCCTGCAGTGCTGGACTTAGAGCCACCCCATCTGGATCTGTTATCTGCTTGGTAACCCGAGTTTTCTCATGACAGAAGGTCTGCTACTCCTCTGCTGGAGAAAAACACAACCAGCAACAACAACAAAAAATAACCAAATCAAAACAACTGTTTTTATTAAACTTGCATGCACTTGAGCCATTTCTTTGAACCTTTACAATTCAGCACAGTGTTCGCTGGCGATGAATGTCTTCATCTGGCTTTAAAAGGTGGGAACAATGTCTTGCACTTAAATCCCTTAACTGGAAATTTCTTGCTTTTCATTTGTTTAGCCACAGTAGAGAAAAGACTAGTCACAAAACTTTCCTCTGTGCTTAAGAAGATTTCTCCTTTGAAGCAGCAACAACAATAATACTGTAATAGAAGTAAAGCCTGCTCTTCTTACACCAAGCATATTTTCTGCTGAAGAAACGTGCTGCAATTGCAATGACAAAGTCGGGCTTGCTAAGCAGGGCCGTTTCCCCCTGCTACTTTGTGTTGAACTTTTACAAGCAAGCCATAAATACATAGATACCAAAGAGTTAATTTGCGTTTTTAAACCTCCTTCCCAATATCCTCTCTCATTCCTGCATAAAATCCCCATGTCCAGACATCAAATCAGTAAACCCTGTTGCCTGTCAGAGAATACAATGTCAGGCCATTAGTATGTTAATAAGTCCGGAGGGTGACAGGTGGCCTAGTAGACAGCTCAATTAAGCTGCTCATTAAACACACGCTAACGAACAGCCAAGGCAGGGCCTGAACAGCACCATTCTGTAATGACATGATGTCAGAGCGAACAAATGAGGAAAAATAACAAAAACATTACAGCAGTGACAGACGCCACTAATAGGGACCCCTTGCACTACATCAGCCCTCAAATCAATGAGCAACAGGGATCAAAAAACTCGACCCAACATTCTCAGGGGACTGAATACAGCAAGATTTTTTTGGTCAGGTTTTTTCCTCTCTTCCTCCCCCCCCCTCCAGCCTTAAATAAAATTATCACAGAATATCACAAATTAATAATGGGGGGTGGGGGGTGGGGGGTGGGTGCATGTGTGGAAATAAAGGGACAGAATTTGTTTCCGGTAGGACGTAACCGTAAAATGTGAAAACTGTAAAAGGTGAGGTCTGAATGAAAATCATTATTTAATGGGATCATCATTTAAATTTGATTGGCATATTTTTTTTTCCTTTATCTTGCCTTTTCCCCCCTTTTTCTGAAGCCGGCAGGTTTGAATGCTTTGCCGTACCTGCTCTGCCTACTCATTCGCCATAGGTCACCCTACCATTTAAGGAGCGCAGGCAGAACTTTTAAAGTGCAGATTTGTAGCTATTATTTTTAAAAAGGGAACTTCTAGCAGCTGGTAGGAAAAAAAAAATCCTATCATTTTCAAGTAAGGAGCTTTCTGGGTAATAAATTCAAGCATCCGACCGATGCTGAAATGACATTTGAGGCCTGCATTGCTAAACTAATAGGCTGGTTGACCATTATAAGGTCACGACCTTAGCTCTCATCCTTGCTGCAGAGCTGTGTTAAGTTAACAACTGATACGTCGCTGTGTTTCCTTAAAGGTCTGACTCAAGATTTGCGCTAATAACTAGGATAATCAAGTCGCGCAGCAAAGTGAATTTGCAGCAGCAACTTTCTTGGGGAAAAAAAAAAAAGGGAAAAAAGATCATTTAGGAGGCTATTAATAGACAGGTGTGGAAGCAGCTGCAGCAGCGAGCAGGCTTACAGATGCAAGTCCGCTGTAATATTTAGGAAGCTCACTCACCGACTCCTGCAGTCTAATCGTAGGGGTAGGCCAAATTCAGCCGCACACAAGACAGCAGGCAGCAGTGCGCTTTCCCGCCGCTCGCGCCTCGCACGGCGTCTTGTGCCTCCCTGTGCAAAGTGGGTGCAGAGGGCTGTCCCATCTAACGATTGATTTTTTTACAGCCCTTTTGGCCTCCTGCAAATAAGGTACCGAGCGCTGGAAAAGGAGTATGGAAGGGTGCAAGGCCAGTGGGTGTTTCTGGGCTGAATCCAGCTGTGCCCGAGACAATGATGCGAGGCAGACATCAGATGTCAGCTTAGCGTTGAGTAACAAAACAGCACGGCTTGCCCCAATATGGTTACAAAAAACTAACACAGCTGAGGGCTAGCTCAAATGCCGCCTTGGCACTGCTTGCGCAAGGTTTACACATCCCTATCGGTCTGGCTTCCGAGGACGGATCATTTTAACTACTCTAATTCTAACCTGACAGTGTTAAATTAGTATGAAAACTTGAATACAGTGCCATTCTCACAGGCCAGCAGGGGTATTGAATGCACACAACTCCAGCTCCACGGGAGAGTGGTGTCAGAGAAGCAGGTAATGGGAAACGCGAGAGAAACAGTCCTCTGCTTCTACGCTTAACAAAACTTTAAGTTCCAACAAAGTCAAGGGAGCTGCACCAGTGAAGAACATAGCACTTCAGCCCTTGTTATCTTCCTCCAGGAAAAATTCATCCATCTCCCAGTGTCTTTCACACTTATTTTGCATACACAAAGTATTAGCTAAATTGGTGCAAGATTTCTTACTTCATCACTGACGTGCAGAGGTACCTTTTGTTTGCCATCCACCCCTGTCTCTGACTGTTGTGCTGGTTTGAGTCTCCTACCTGTTTTCTGCAGCTATGACTAGGTTTAGGACTGGACAAAAAGCAGTTTTGCCATGTAGAAGGCAACTGAAGTTTCTGTGGCCGCTTCAGCCTCAAACGTATTGCTGGTGTAACACGGCACGGAGCAACACTTTGCAACCTGGGAGTGCAAAAGGAACCTGGCAAAAAAATGTGCGTGGAGTGCCAGTCAAAGCACGAGCATTCCTTGTGTCTGTAAGGCTTTGAAAAGATGTGAAGTGAGGTATATTAAACCACAGTAACTTGATCAAAAGTGATGGAGCATCATATCTACAGACTGTGAGCCATGATGACATACGCACCTAGCTGTCCTTGCAGCAGCAATGTTCAACATCAGCAGCTGAATTACAACTGCTACTTTGGAAGCAAACACAATCCTGAACAAGAAACCACTTTAAAATTATGAGGAGCCACACTGAGCTGAACATGCCACCAAATTCTTCATTGCCAACCCTCCTCTTCCTCCCAGTGCCCTCCCAGCATCAGGAGGGGCAGGGGATTTCCCAGACAGGGACAAACACCACCAAGCATCACCACAGCAGCTTGAGGTTCGGTGTGTTTGCCTTGCAAGAAATAGCAGAAACTTGAGGACACGTCCTGTTTAGTAAGGATGTACTTACATATTTTCAAAGATCTGGGCTCTGTGCCCTACATACATGGCTCCTGGCTTTCTATAGGCTCCATCATTCTGGATACTGCCCCTGTACTGGTCCTACAGCGTTCTATGTAAGGTAGAGAACAACTGGATGGCGACTGAAAGAAGGAAATGCCCTCTGCATTTGTACCATGCACTTTACTATACGCTGTGGGGCAGACAACCTGCTAAACGATTATTTTTAGAGACATTTGTAGCAGGGCTTGTAACAGCCAAAGGCAGCAGGGGGTCTGAAAGCTGCTCTCAGGGCCAGCCATGCACCAAGGGAGGGGTGGGCAATGGGAAGCCCCCCACAACATCAGTGCAAAGAGCCAAGAAGTGTAAAAGAACAGAGGGGTATCTGGGGATGTGCACATGTTGTTCACTAGCAGACCCATCTTGTCAAACGGCTCTGTAGTCCCATTCCACACGAAAATGAAAAGATGCCATACACAGATTTTACAAACTGTTCATGCTGAGGCAGGGTAGTACCAACATGACCTGGAAATAAAGCTGGAGCTGAGAAATCAATGCTAAAAGATAATGTGAAGAAGGGCACTTTCAGAAAGAAAATTGTACTAACCACTCACTGAAGTTGCAGACAAGTCCACTGCAGGGTGACTTCAACTTCACTGAAACACAATTTTCCCTGTGTCTGGCAAGAGCTCACAAGAACTGCCTGCTGGGATTAAAGTTTGCCCTGCCATAACTCCTCCCAAAAAGTTCTTATCACAATCCCTGTCTCAAGGTTTGAAGCTGTTGGCTGTCATTGCTTCCCTGCCCTGACCTAAGCAGGCACTGGCAGGGACTTCCCTGTGCCCCAAAGCAGCCCCTAGGAAGCCCACCATGGCCCCTCAGGGAGCCTCCTCACCTGACAGATGTGGCACAACACGAGGGAAGGCACTCAGGCACCCCTGTTTTCTGTGGGGTGTATGAGTTTCATACATCCTCAGGGACCTTCGCCTTATTCACCGTCGATTACACTGATTTAGAGAGCAGCTTTCAGTATCTACCTTCTTGCCACTGTTTGGTCTGTAGCTGAACATCTTTTTTATTAGACAGTATTCCAGCTCTGCTCTGTGGAGAATTACGTGTGTCCTTGTAGGCTTTTTGGTGGGCACAGCAGTGTCAGAGTGCCCCGCAAGTATTTCTCTCCACCACTCCTGTGTAAAGTTCAGCAGACGAAGGGAGGGAGAAGATATTGCTGGAGTGAGCTGAGGCACTCACAGTCAAAAGTAGTAACTAATCAGGGGGTTTTGTTGTTTTATAGCATTCTGGCATTACCTGTATTTTATTAGTCCAAAGCACACCCTGCTACCAATGCCTACTGCGGCTGAGACGCTCTGCATCTCTGTGCATCACCACATTTCTTCTTGAGGCAAATCCATCCATCCTCAGTCAGGACGTGTCCTGGCCTGTCCCTTTCCCCAAACCTAGCCTCTTCCAAACCTCTGGCTTCATGTCCCTGTTTTGGCCCCACTGTTGTCTCCTCCTTCCATCTATGTTCTGTGTCCCAGACCTCATCATTCCTGGTCTCACTACACAGGGATCCCTGGCCCAGACCCCAGGTCTCTCATCTCTGACTCCCAAACCCAGTTTCTCTCTCCTCTTTGCCCATTTGCATGTCTTCACCCCAATTCCCTTGCTCGGTTACACTCCTTTCCTCACCTCCAAGCAGGGTAATTCTTACCCTCTTGACATTAAGCCAGGCAGACTCTGTCCTGTGGTAGCAGCAGAGACAAGGTTCTCCTGCAGGTTGAATCCGAGCCAAAGATTCCCTCATCAACCAAAAGAAAATTGTAACTGCAGAGATTTTTCTCTGCAAATGTAGCAAAAGTCATAGTTGCCTCTGGAGCACACCCAAAACCAACAGAGTTTTCAGGGAATGAAATTGCTAAAATTGACAAAGGCTTCATTGAGCATGTGCAAAGCTCTCATTATTATGATTTTGTTATAATTTCTCCAGATTTGGCCACATTTTTGAAACGGCAGTAAAACACAAATCCCCAACAAACAGCCATTCTGCCAGATCTAGATCATTCAGATTTTCCTGTGAAAAACCACATGCCTCTGTATTTGGGAAATGCCAAAAGAATATTTGCACAGAAAAATTCTGTTTTGTTGTGCTTCTGCGTGAGTTATATTTCTGTAAACGTCCTAACCACTTGGCTTGGTGTTTTCCAAGCATCCAGCTTGAGCAGTCATCTATGCAAAAAGTAGTTATTCAAAAAGTAAAATTTGTCAAAAATAGACAGAAATATAAGTAGAGCCTTAAAATATCAGAAAGGGAAGGCAGCTGGTGAAAGGCCAGGCTGGATGAGGCTTTGAGCAACCTGGTCTAGTGGAGGGTGTCCCTGCCCATGGCAGGGGGGTTGGAACGAGATGGTCTCTAAGGTCCCTTCCAACCTAAACCATTCTGTGATTCTGTGATTCTATGAAATGGGTGTGAGTTGACGTGGTCTGGAAAGAGAACACAGGCGAAAGGACAGAGTAAATCTCTTGAGGTCACGGTCATACTCCGAGGGGTTTGATATGTCTTAGGCTCCAAAATCATGAAGACATCATTTCTACTGAAAGGACAATTCTTGCACATACCCCACCAACTGACATACGGATGGTATTTGAAAAGCACAGGCTGTACATGTGCCGCTAGCAAAGGAGAGCTGGAATGGTGCTGTGGTATGGCTCCTGCTGCACACGTGCTGGACAAATGAGTGGTTGGTCTGAAAATCCTCCTGTGGAAAAACACATGGATTTAGGGTCCAACCTGACCAGCCATATGTTGCCCTTGGTTTATGGGCTACAACCATAAGAGGTGGGTGGCCTTTTCTTGCTGCTCCTGCTGATGACTCCAAGTGGGGAGAAATGCCTGACTCCATCATGGAGCCCTTGGCACCAGCAGCTCCAGCTCGTGAAGGGCAGGAGGGAAGAGTAAGGGCTTTTGTGAATGGAAGAGACAGTGTCTCTTCTGTCGCAGACAGGGTCTGAAATGGGACAGAAAATCTCGAGTTTCTTTCTTTTAGGATCATAGAATCATAGAATGGTTTGGGTTGGAAGGGACCTTAAAGCCCACCCAGTTCCAACCCCCCTGCCATGGGCAGGGACACCCTCCACTAGACCAGGTTTCTCAGAGCCTCATCCAGCCTGGCCTTGGACACTTCCAGGGATGGGGCATCCACAGCTTCTCTGGGCAACCTGTGCCAGTGCCTCACCACCCTGTCTGGGAAGAATTTCTTCCTGATATCCAATCTAAATCTCCCCGCTTTCAATTTAAACCCATTACCCCTTATCCCGTCACTACAGGCCCTTGTAAAAAGCCGCCCCCCCCCCCCCCCCCCCAGCTTCCTTGTAGCCCCTTCAGGTACTGGAAGGTGGTATAAGGTCTCTCTGGAGACTTCTCCAGGCTGAACAAGCCCAACCCTCTAGGCCTGTCCCCATAGCAGAGGGGCTCCAGCCCCCTAATCATCTTCATGGTCTCCTCTGGACTCGATCCAACCAGCTTATAATAGGATACACTATTGAGGTTGGTTCTTGACATGAGAGTATTTAAGATAAGTGGTGCTAGTTTGGTCATGGAGGCACCAGCACTGCCCTGACACAGCACTAGGGCATTGGGAGGAGGTTACCCAAAGGAACGGCACATCAGGGAGCCATCAGCCATACCCCCTGTGCCTCATCCCATTTGATGGTGCTTCATTAACAACTCCCACGTCAAAGCAGCTTCTCTGGTATGCAAAGCCCATCCATATGGATCATGCTCACTCTCTTTCTGAGATGTAATACTGCAAAACAGATCAGAGGTAAAAGAATAACAATTCTGCCCAAACCTTTCCTTTAGATGTGCAGGTACTTGGCCCATAGCCAAGGGCTCAGCCTGTGCCTCTAGGCTCAGAGCATCCCAGTACCAGCCCTGGGTTCCACCTCTCCCAACTAGAGGTGCTCAGAGAAACTGACAGCTCCCCCATGCCCTTCCCCAGTGTGTGCTCTGCCCATCTTCTCCCAAGCAGAAAATAAATAGCTTCCTTCTCACCCATTTCCTATGCTCTGCAACCATGTAGGGAGGATGAGGGCACCAGGCTTTCCCAGATGTCCCTGCTTTCAGCCAGGTAGGAGCATGATTCTCAATATATCTGCCTTCCAATTTTTGTTTTGTGTTTTAGGTAAATGCTACTGCG
>CM050649.1:41236017-41408517 GCA_027574665.1 Rhynochetos jubatus
CAGAACCAGCCCACAGCGTCAGCACAGCGTAGGTGGAGAACCGGCTCCCGAATAAACAAGTAAATGGACTCTGTTAGCAACAGGTCAAGTTAGTGAAGGAGAGTAGAAAACCGTCTATTATTACGCTTGGCTGACTAGGTATGTAGGACAGCAGACTACACAGAGACAATTGGCTTTTATTGTATGTACAGCAGTAGTTATTTCTCTTAAAAAATCCTCTTCTCAGGCTTTTTAGTGATATAATAAATCTGTACATCATAGACTTTTTAATTGCATCAACTTAATTTTTGTGTACACACAGAAAAAAAAATAAAACCCCACCACAGAAGAAGAGACTATCACAGTTGAATGCTAGAAAAAAAATGTTTTACCCCGCCTGGAATATCAGAGCATAATACATTATTGGGAAATACAGAGTTATAGTATCGGAAAGACCTCAGACCCAATCCTTCCCGGTTATTTTCACACCATGCCAGCACCTTGCATAGAAGCAGTTTGGATATCCTGAGTGAAACGACATCATTCACCCTTAATCACCCTTGTTATATAGTTAATCTTGAGTTGTTTGTCACCAAGACTGTGGCTTAGCAACGTACAGAGGCATATGCTGCTGACTTTAAACACATGAATAAATCCACTTAGGTCCCGTGGAGGTCAAAGCACGAGCTCAGCTGTTCCCACTCACACTGGGAATACCTTAGCCTGAAGCTACTGTGTACTTAATTCTGTACCAGGATAAACACTTTTATCTCAAACTTTAGCTCTACAATGCAGAAACTGCAATAAACTAAAATGAAAAAGCCATGCGGTTCCCACCTTGTACAGAGCGCTGGCTCCTTGCAACACCTATAGCTACCAGAGCTGATGAAGATGGTAAAACTCTTATTTTCCTTCCCCATACACATCAGTAGCAATCTGCTGTAGTTGACTTCACTTTTTCCTGTGACACTTTGCATACCAAGAACACCAAAACGTCACAAGGAATACACAGCAGAAAGCTTTCACTTGAAAACCACCCCAAAACCAGTGAGGAGCTGCACTACCAGGCATCGCCGTAAAATGTCACGGATCCTCAAAGCTGGTATTGCTGCCGGGCAACAAAACGCTTTGGAAAAATCAGCGTTGGAAAGCAAGTGCCCTCGAGAGCCAGACAGTAACTGCAGGTCTGTATGACCCGGAGCCCCAGCCTCTCTCCCACAGATCTTCTTTTTCCCCTGCTCTTTCTAACAGAAAGCGTAAGAATAAAGCCCAGTATTTATGCCTGCACCGTCAATAACCTGTCCATTAAGTTGAAGTTTGCCAAAGGTATTTTGCTTTGTAAATGACCTTTTTTTCCACTGTGGCATTCCTTCTCCTTCCTGCTGCCCAAGATTCACAAGCTTCATCGTTAGGAGTGAACTGGATATGAAATACTGCTGACCTAGGGATAAAGGGCCTGCTCCTCTTTAAAGTGACTTCACAAGCGATCTCAGTCACTTTAAGAAAGTTACCCAGCTTGTATTGACACTTGAGATACCAGGTAGTTTTATTGCTTTGATATACAAAGAGAAATTTAATTCTTGGACTACTGAGTCAAAATTCACACTAAAGCCAAGGCAAATCTTGGTGAGGTGAGGACGCAGGTTGGCTCCATCAAAGCGAACGAAAAGCTAAAATGCCATAAAGCAAAACAAACCGCATCAACACAGGTTAAGAAGGTTCAATTATGGGCAGAAAAATTATTTAGAAAGGAAGAACAAGCCTTCATCTCTTCATCCTGATAAAATAAATACCACGCCTTCTTTGCTGTACAGAACATCCAGCAACACAAAAGTGTAAGAAAAGAGGGAAAAAGGGAAAAAAAAGATTTCACAGGTTGTTTCCAAGCTATTGTTCTGAAGTAATTAAATTGGAAGACAGAAAACAAGGAGTTTTCAGTGTAATATCACGCACAGATTTGTTCTCGTGTTCAAATATGTAGTTATTATAAGGACAGCGAAACATAAAAGAGCAAAATTATTCCCTCTGGCACCCTTCAGAGAACTGCACAGGAAATCCTCCGCACCGGATGGGAGATGTCGCAGTGTTAGTCCTGCCAGTTCACAAATCCAGCCCTCCCTACCCAAACCTGCAGCAGAGCTCCCGCTGGTTGGCAGGATCCAACTCGCGCTCACCTCAGTACTAGCACACAGAAAACATAGGTGCTTCACATCTCCCGAAATTAAGTAACAACCTGCTCACCTCGGAAGCCGGGAGTGGGATTCAGTATTAAGGGCCTTTGGGGTTGTCACAACTGAACTGCCCCGTTGTGTGTAGTACTTTAGCTTGTTTTTACGACAGGACATAAACTATTTGTAGAGGCATAAGAAGAGGTGAGGAACACAGCAGCCAGATATGAGATCAAACTATCAAACCAAACAGCGTTTATTTTCCTGAGGAGTGAAGGCAATTAAAAAGCAAAATTCCCTTTTTACCCCGAATGCCTTGCTTTCCTCACCTTAATAATCCATTCTCTCTCAGTACACGCGAGCCCGAAACTTCACACGGTTTGCAGTACAGAACGTTGGCGGTTCCCACCATCAAGACGTGCATTTAGGCAACCACCGAGGTCTTAAGAAAGAGGAATCAAAAAACCACTTCTTCACAGTGTGTATCTGTTCTGTGAGGCTAACTACAAGCAAACCCTACTCCTGCATTCTGCAAGCTACTCAGTGTTCTTTCCAGCCCGTTCTACAGTACACGATGAAGCTGCTCTAAATTAAAATCCCAGTTCAGTGATTTATGCAGCCTTCAAGTAGTGTTAAGGTGCTCCCTTTACATTCCCAATTCCACAGCTCTTCGCTTTTAGTGTAAGGGGGTGCTGCGGAGCTCAGTCTCACTTGGATTTCTTGAACGCCACCGCCAGTTGTGGTTCTCTCCTTCAGCAAACAAGAGTGAGCATTTAAAACACGGCGGCGATTTGGCCCCCCACCCTGCCCCATCACGCAAAGAGCTCCTAGCAAAATTCAAGGGGAGAAGTCTGTGTTGAGAGAACGTAACATCAGGTTTTCTAATGCTCATATCATGAACCACTGTAGAACAAATAAAGAAAATTAACCTCCTATTAAATTAACAATAAACTAAAGTGTTCAAGCACATTCAAGCTGGACAACCCTGTATTACTGAACTGGGATTTCCAAGCACGTTACAGCTCTACAAGACTTGTTTGTAACCAATTTTCAAAACGCAGAATATTAAAATGCCTTTAAGTGTTTCCATAATAAGCAGCATGCTTAAACATACAACTATTTGATAGTCTGGGCTGCTGTACGACCACAGTGATTTTACCAGGTTACACATAAAAGGTATTTTTAAGCAGTAGGCTCGGTTAAAAGAGTTTGACAGTTCATTTCTTCTAATATATTTTTGGTAAAACAAGCAAACAAACCTTCTACTTTCATATTCTTTGTAAAAGTATTTACTCAGGAATCTAGAGTCCATCAGAAGTTCTGAAATGTGTTTCTATTCTTTAGTGACTTTCTATTTTTGAAGAATGGTTTAAGCTGAAAGCCCAAATATCTGCCAAAACGTTGGATGTCTTAAGGGGAAGAAAGGCGGGAGGGGGGTAAACCACTGCTGGCAAAGCAGGCATGAATCTGTCATCCATTCATGTCAGTGATTTAGATGGAATGGATGTTTTTCTTGGCTAAAGACAACAGGCTTGGTCCTTTGCCCTCAGCAGGAATGTGTATGATGGAAAAGAACAGGTATGCTGGAGAGATGGTACCTGTGAAATACTGACTGCCATTATTTTTATACCCTAATGCCTTTACCTTTGTCAGTTTTGCCTTTTTATTTAAAGGAGCCAGCTGCAGTATTTAAGGAGTGGTAAAAAAAAGGTAAAAAACCCTCACCACCCACCACATGACAACACTGGTAGATCTAGAACCTGAAAGATGACTAAGGGAACTTTATTATTTTTTAAAAAGCTCTCTTCACAACCATGTCTTCTCAGTAAGTCTTTGGCAAGTAAAACAAGCTGCCTAATGAAAAGCATTATAGGGCTAAATATGCTCCATTCGTCACTTCCTGCTCCTAGCTTTGCATCTGATATGACGGTTAACATACTTGTCTAACAAGTACCTGGGAGAAGGAATTAGAGCCCCTCAGACAGGTTTTTGCATTAGCAATGCAGCTTCTCACGCAGGGAAGAAAAGCTGCAGGTAAGAATTTGTACACGTTTTCTTTACCAGCAGACTCAAGTAGACTTCTTAAAAAGTTCTGGTTTTTTAAGCATAACTCACGCACAGAACATGAACCGATAGGCTAGTGTAAGTATCTGCATAATTTATTGGTTTATGGCTAATAGCAAAGGCATCTCTCCACCGACACGGGCTGAGCAGTTATTACAGCAGGCTGCAGTCACTACAGTAGGCTACCTTAACCAGCATTTCAGTTCTGCTTCTGAAAACGTACCCGTTTCCACATTACGATACAAACTGGATTGGGTCTCTCTTTTCCCTTTCAGCCTGACTAGCAAAATCAAGTTGGGACTTGCGTTGCTCTATTCCAGGCTGCAGTGAGGAAGCACAGCGGTATCTTCTCTCTTTACAGCGTTTCACTCCGGTATGTAGCAGGTATGATGTTTCGGTTCCTAGCTCCCCACTAAGGTAAACTGGGTGCTCACACACAGGCCCTCCCCACCTGCGCCATTCCCCATCCTCCGTTATCTACCATAAACCGCACACGCCGTCCTCCAAAAGCTGTCGTGACACGATTAGTGCTGCTTGCATTTGGAGGGGCAACTTTATAACCAAAGAGAAAAAGCGTTCTGGAAAAATAAACAAAAAAGACGAGCTTTCTGTTTATTCCTGGACCACTGTTAGCGAACATCATTTTATGCGAGTCACCGGCCGTATCTGTATTCTCTAGTAGTGCTCTGTAAACAACTGGTCAACTGATGTGCAAGTACGCCACCAGAGAGCGGTCACTCTTACACGCACGGTTCTGCCGGAGCGCCATTCAGTTTGCTCTTGCTTTTGTTTTTGGAAAGGAACTTTCTGTTCAGGATACGTGACAGTGTGCCTCCCTTCTTGCGCGATTCCTCTGACAGGGGCTGCTGCAGGTAGACAAGATCGTTGTGCGATTGACTCATTCCTGGATCCTTCTGATGATGTCGCCGGCGGAAAAAGAGCTTGGCGCTTTTTTTCAAGATCCCACCTGCGGAAGCAAACAGCAGAGGCGCAGGACACTTTAGACAGAATAGGCTGCTTTCCTCTTGGAGCTCAGCTTTAACTGTAACTGCAGCACGACTCAAAAAGCCCCGGTCTTAACATTCCCAGTTAAGCATCACCCTTGTAATTATTCCAACAATGTTAGAAAGCTAAGAGCGTGGTGAATCTAAAGCAAGGATATTTACGGTCTGTAGCCCAGAGGCCGAAACAGTGAGTTCCACCTTGGAACAAGGGATTTCAGGTACTGGCAAACGCGGGCAGTCATCGTGCTTTCAGCCAGAGGCACGCATACACACGCTGCATGCTACTGAATCCTCCTTGCCCCACTCCTGCTCCAGCTCTCTCCAAACAGAACGCCCCTGAGAATCTCAGACCCCACGGAAGCATTCCTCCACTTCTCCTCATTCCATGCAGGTATCATGCAAACTGCGTCGCTCAGGTTCACGACAGACTGCGGCAGTTCTAGATCTATGCACACGCTCTTACAGTCAGCAGAAACGTTCAGGGGAGAAGAACTCACGTGTATTGCTAGAGGAGCACTAAAGAAAGAAGGAATTTTCCTTCAGTTCTTTCAGAAATGATGCTGTTGAAAAGGAAGGAAAGCTACTGCGAAACGTGCCTACGAGCCATCAAGTATTAACCCTCTGATTTCAGCTTCTAGAGTCAATCCACACACCTCGTGGAAGTCTCCTTCCTTACACATTATTGGTTTCAAACGCCCTACTGAAAGCCGTGGTAGTGTTCCAACGTACACACGCACAGTGTTCCGTGTGGGTTGTACACTGGGTTCTCACGTGTTGAACGGGCGCACCCGACCTTCCCAATACAACTACAGCCTATTTTACGAAAAGAACGAAGTAACGTTACTCTTCGTTGTTTCAGAGATCAAAGGAGCTGAAAATAAATTGTTAGCCCGCGATCCACGAGATGAAGGTGGCATTTGAATGTGAAGTGAAGGACACTTGGTGCTGCAGAACAGGACTGGCAGTCAGCCCGCCTGCAGCGGGCCCACACAGGCCAGCAGCACGTATGCGATGAATTCGGTAGCACCACCTAGAGCAACAATCACGAAGCATTTGCTAGTTTAAAATCCTATTAGGAATAGCCACTCACTTCAAGCAGATTAAAAATAATATTACATCTGCTTCCAATAGGTTCAGAAATTTGCTCAAATCCCTTTTGGGGTAAATTAGGTTGCTTTACTTCATTGTATTCCTTCCCCTGATCCCATGTCAAACCTATTACGCAGCCAAGACAACTGCAGCCATCATCTCACCAGGGACGCGGGACTCACGCTGCCAGCCACCAGTACTCTTCTCTCTTTGCAAGCTTGGGTTGTTTTTGCAGGCACATTTCTGCCAAATTCCACCTTCCCTTCCCACGTGCACACGTGTGCCTGACGTGCACGGCAGCTGGCTTGGGCACCGCTCCGAGCACCACTGAGCCTGGCGTCAGTACACCAGCCCCGTGTGAAAACAGCAACTGTTTCGTGCGGAGTTGGGTAGTGTTGTTGTCCAAGTGGCACGAGCCGATTTGAACGAAGGAGGACCCAGGTAGCAAGCCAACACAGGAGCCTTCTGGCAGTCAGACCAGTACGTGAGGACAGTCCTCTCCCTGGCACAGCTTCCACACCTCGCGCCCACACCACTATCAGGTCTCCCAATTCGTTCTCAGTTCAAGCTATTAATTCCTGTCACTGCACTGTCTTGATGTGACTCTTCTTCCTGTTGCAAATGGATACCAAAAGCAACAGACAGACCAATTCTTTCACGGGACGCTGTGCAATAGCTGGAATTATGTATTTGTCCCGCAAGGACTTGGCGCAGGCTGCGTGTCATTTTGCACAGCAACAGCTGCAGAGTAGGTATTTCACGGCAGCTCTGTTGGATGCAGCCAGATGCTTCTTTGTGCAGATTGGAGCAGTATCAGACATGTGCTTGGGATTATCGCTTTGTATTTTAAGGACTAAGCACGCAGCACCTGGGAAGACATTCTAGCATGTTTTGTCTTGCTGCTGCTGCTGCCACTTTTCTCACAAGGCAGGAAGCAGAAATCAGCTGAAAGCAACTGGAACTCATGGATTTGAATCTTGACTGCTCTCCCATCAGCCTCTGATTGATCTTTTTGGCAAGGCAGTACCACTTCAAGCTGTTGTTAACAGCATAAAAGAAACAGTGTTTAGCCCCATGATACAAAGAATTGTTAATATGCAAAGGCTGTGGGGGACTGATGAGGCCCGGCTGCTGTGCGGCTTTTGTTTTAGCACTCAGCTGTTCTGCCCAGCAGTCTTGGCAGCTGCAGCTGAAGCTGAAACTGTGCCAACAGGAGTAGGACATGAGGGTTTATCTGCAAGTAGCTGTTTAGTCCTATCCATTCAGACTCATTTCCCATACTAGGAAATAAAACCAAACCAAGAATGCTGCAAAAATTGTGTCAGTGGCCTCAGACAACCCATTGCAGCTGAAAAACTGCAGGCAGTGCTTCCTCGAGAGCAGCACAGGCTCAGCAGAAGCAGCAGCCCCCCGACGTGAAAGCGCTCTGTGTTCGGAGGTACTGAGGTCACTGCCACCTGGAAGCTTGCCACATCCCTGCTGCCACCCATCAGCCTCTCGCCAGTTTGGTACGTGCTGCCTGACAGTGGCTCCAGCTGCTGCGGAGGCATGCTGCCCTGCTACGAAGGCGATGCTTGTGCTATCTGCACGCTTACTTCTCGTGTTCAACAGGATCCATGTGCCAGCTCTGCCCCAACACCAGGAGATGAGCAGAGAGCATGTCAAGAGTGCTGTACAGACTGACAAGCCTTCGCAGGCTCCCGTGCACTAGTTTAGGGTGTTCTGAAAATGCCTTTTGGCCTAAGATCACTTCTGAATCTCGTTTTTGTTAATGCAGGAAGATTTCCTTCTACATCTACAGGGATACGCATAGAGATCGCTTTTTCCATTCCTTCCCAACTTCCAAAACAGTTTTTATTCAGGTGGTTTTGTAAATACCTGCTAAGGTCCTCGTAGCTCTACGAGTTAGGCTAGAAAAGAGATCGAGAAAACCGTAAGCAGCAGGTTTTACGTTCTGCATCCGCACGTACGGTTATGGGGTCACGTGTGGTTTGCACGAGCAGACGTTTGAGCGATAACCAGGTCCTACAGGAACAGGAACTGGCGTGACAGAGGAATGCAGAGCACCCCTCCAAGCCTTCCTTGCTGTCCGTTCTGCACGCCCCACCGGGACAGCACGCCCACCAGAAAAGGATCTGTTAGAGCAGACTTGTCTGCTGAGACACCTGAGCACGGGAAGGTCATTTTGGAGGGAGGAAAGAAATGGATGGGGGGAGAAGAAAAGGGGTGCCAAACTATGTTTTGCTTCAGTCTTTACAATGAATGCACCATTGTAAAGCTACGTTTCCTTAAAAAAACAGAAGACAAAAATAACTTACTGTGTAGGTAATTAATTCTGGTTGGCACAGTAGTCCTCTTAAGTTTATAGAAGGGAATGGGTAAGAAAAAGGAAGTCAGAAAGGTAAAAAACAAAAATATGCAAGAGTAAGGAAAAAAAAGACAGCGCTAAGATATTAATACATACACAAGGGTTTTTAAAGCAGAAGGGGGTGTTTGCTCTGAGTTCAGTTTGCAGTGTTTGTTGGTGTGTTTGTTTTTGTGGGTTTTGCTGCTGTTATTTTTTTAAAGGGAAAGCACTTGACAAACAAACTCTGACCTATTCAGAGCTGACTGAAGGCAGGGGGGTTGAAATGTTTTCCTATCTCACTCCGTAAAAGGTACCCAGCTGTGACAAAGCAGAGATTCAAGATTTCCACGAAGCCATCTGTGCATAAAGGGATTTGAGGCAGCTTTAAAAAATGTTTTTCAAGATGAGACAACTCTCTCAAATATTAGATGCTCTGCACTTTTTGGCAGTCCTGTACCACATCGCGTAAACAGGATCTGCAGAAGCCGGATCTCTGCAACATTCTGCACAGGGAAAACCAGAACGAGGCAAGAGCCCCACTTAGAGACTTCCACTTGCCTGTTTTACAATAACATGTTAAAGGAGAGTCCAGAGGCTTTGCAGAACTTCATTCAGCTTCCTAAACTTTTCCAGGCTCCAGATGAGACAAATCCCTTCACAATTAACCCCCTACCCCCATCCCAAACACACCCACAGCATTCCAGTGCCTGACCATCTGTGTCAAATCGATTGCTGCTGTACCACCCTGATCTACCGGGTGGAGCAATGGAGCTGTGAGAGGGCCAGAAACCTCCACACTACGGGAGAGCCTTCGCCAAGAGGCCCAGTGCCTTATGCGGGGGGGGCTACAAACATCACGTACTACACTGAGGTTTTGTAGTAAGTCATTTTACACTATCTCTGGGTGAGGAGAGACTAGAAAATAATAAAGCGGAAGAAGGATGGATACAGATGAGAAACACAGTTGCTGCAGCTACACTGGGAGACTGGTGTGCCGCCTGTTTGGGGCACAGTCCGCTACTGGTCAGTGTCAGGCTTCTAACAGCCCCTGCCGTTCACCACTTGGCCGCAAACCAGTGCTGCAGCCTGAGCGGCTAATGGGTTTATATAAAGGAAACACAAAGAATCCTAAGGCATTTTCAAACTGCAGTTATCCACTGTAACTACATAAGCAAAACGATCTGACCCCTTATTTAAATCACCCTTTATTACAATTTTCTTTAGCAAAACACGTACTAGTGAAACCAGTGAAAAGGGAGAAACTCTTCACAAGGCAGTTAAGAGCGAGCAAACTTCTGGCTTACCCGTGGTGCTTCCTGAACACACGCGTTAATGAGGGCAGGGGAGCCTTGTGCTCAGAGATGTGAAGGAGGAGGAGGAACACATCAGAAAGCAACCGTGGGAGCCTGCCATTTTCACGTTAGTAATGGGGCTGCTGATATAGCACAAGTCCTTGCTTAGGAGAACAGAGTTTTCCCTGAGGAATTAAGTGTGGCTAGTTATTTCTCTCCCAGATAACCGAGTTGGGTGTAGTGAGCTGCCCTTTAACTTCCATGGGTGACCCCTTCGGTTCCCTGATGGAGGGGCGTGTAAGCGAGCCTGACCTGGCTCCAAGAGCCAGAGGACTGCACTCTTCATGGATGCTAGTAAGACAGCTTTCACCAACACCATAATCACAAGTTTAAGGACAAAAATCAGTAAGAGAGGATGAACCAGTACAGCATCACATGACACTGCCAACAGAGAACACAGTCGTTGCCTAAAGCGGAGAAAAGGATCACATACCTTTAGATTTTTTCATGCTCCCAGTTTCTGAAACGCTTAATGAGCTCCCAGATATTTCTTCACAGGTCTGGTCTAAGAGGGTGTTGGTGTCCCACTGTTGGCTGCCGTTCTCCAAACCCCAAGCCTTATGGGCACTTTGCTGTGGGTCAGTGTCAGGTGCAGTTTCTGAAGCACCTAGTGATAGCTTGTCCTCAGAGGTGACTTTTGCAACAGCTTCCTCCACAGTGGGCGGGTCTGCTTCTTTGCAGGAGTTGTCCATGGCTGCAGCATAGTCCATCATCAGTGCAGCTTCACTGTCCTGAGATAAAGAGGTCTGCCCAGCGAAAATAAAAGACAACACTGACACAAGCTGCTCTGCTGGAAAAAAACCAAGCCTCCCTGCAAAAGTTCTGTTCTTTTCTCTTCTTTATGTTTTCACTTGTATTGCTCAGGGCTATCAGAAAGCCACTGTGAGGATTCCTTAGCTCCAGTAAAGGAGAGAGGCATCTACCCAAGTTTTAATAATGCTGTTAACATCAAAGGACTGGAAAAAAAATTTAAGTACATGCCTCCTACCTATCCCCAGCCCCACTGCAAGATTTTTTCCTACACGTGCCGCTGTAATGAAGTATCAGCACGCGTAGACAATAATCTTTTGGCCTTTTAAAGAACTAAACATCAAAGTGTTTCATCCTGTAGAAGGACTTCTTGGCATCTGTATCGGCTAAATACAAATCCACGCAGTTCCAGTGCCCCCACTTCCCAAGCTGATACATCCGGCACTGCGGCAGCTGATCCTCCTTCCCCCCCTCAGCACACAACAGTGATAGCGAGGGGATCCACATCCACTAACTCAGCTTTCACTCAGATGAAATGCAACCTGTGCCTAACAGCGAGACTTGACAGCAAACGTCCATGCAGCAGCCGCCGACAGGGAGAGGACTACGGGCAGGCACCAAGCATCAGTTGGGGGCACAGACTGGGGCTGTGGATGAGGAAAGTCTGGAGGAATGCTATGTACCATGTGAGAAACAGTCTTGTGTTTGCTCTCCCTCTGGAACACAGACCAAAGGACTAGGAGGTTTTTCAGAGTGTTTTAACAACTTTGGAAAGGACAGAAAAACCTTTCATACTTTTTCTGTGTATCTTCCCTCCATGGGCAGAACACAGAGAAGGGCTAATTATCCTCTATTCTCACCTAAATTGGTTATCCCAAATCCCTAATCATCCCACGCCCATTCAAGGATACTACGTGTTTTTAGTCAGGCTGTCAAATCTAACAGCCAAAACCCAACACCCTCCCCAACAATCCCACTCTGAACTCGCAACGGCTACCGAAACAAACGGGCACCCAGAGCTGGATCAGCAGAGACTGCTGAATGGAGGCAGCGCGCAGATCGCTTTACAGTGCTAAGCATTAAATACAAGTGTTGCTTTCTGCTCTACCTTGGACACCCCTGATATGATAATGGTGCTTTTCTTTCTAGGAGACTTCAGCTTCTGCTTTGCAGACTCACTTAACTGCCGAATGGCTGCTTCTGCCACAGGGTCGGTGCCATTCAGTACCAGCAGTTCTGAAAAGAAAGCGTTATTTCAGAGGGAAGAAAGAAAACCAGGGAAAAACAGAGCGAAGACAGGCAGAGTTTGTCCTTGGCTTAAAAGTCAGATTAGCAAAAACGGTATAAACACCAGGCATACCAGAATATCTCCCAATTCACCACCCAGCTACTGAGTCTTGTTTTTCCCTTCTGTTACTCGTTCTTTTGAGAAAAGCTACCTAAGCTGCCCTTACAAGCTCTTGCCCTGGGCACGCAGGAGGTGCTGGCAGCCCAGACAAAACCTCCCGTTATTTCCATGCATCGCTGCACTGCGGTGACTGTACTCCAGCAGCGACGGGTAGAGCGTCAGCGACCGCAGTCACGCAGAGCCCTAGCTCTAACACAGCACAAAGTTGGCACGTCCTACTGCTTCCTCAGGTACCTATTTTGCTCTTTTTCCAGATATCCTTGCTCGGCTTCTCCAGGCTGGCGATAGCACTATGATAGGATGGGGAGGGAAGGCCAAGTGGCAGTCACACTGCTCTTTATCAGCTGCCTCCAAAACCTGAAAGTGCATCCCCTTGTCCCCTCCAAACATTACAGAGGAGTACAAAACCTGCTTTATAAAATGCTATTTAGTGACCAATGCAAGTTTATTTTTAAGCATGGACATTCCTGGCATCTAGTATGCAAGTACTCCGGGCACAGCAAATCACACTGATCAAATTCGTCAAGCTTAGGAACAGCCAAGGCTCAGAAAGCTAACAAAACAAAAATGCCCATATTTAATTGTCTGGGATGGGCTTTTCTAGGAAGAGATTTGCCAACAGAAGAATACAGGCAGGAATAGCACCAGTGTTAATTAAACTGAGCAGTGTCTTTTGTCACCGTGACATTAATGCAATAAAAGACAAGGCCCCAACAATTACGCAGCACCAAGTGACGCGGATACTTTTGGAACTTACGTGTGCACAAGGGGTATGCTCGCCCACGCGTGTCTGCACACTCTTTAAAAACCTCTGCTTTTCCATCTTCCTAGCCACTGCAAAGCCCTCAGGAACAGCTGAGAACATCCAGGACAGCATCAGTGGTACTTACTAATTCTTACTGCTGTCATCAGTTAGAGCCGTGGCACAGCCACAGCATCTTTTCCGTAGCGCTTGTTGCTATTGTAGCACGATGTTTGTAACAACTACTACCTAAGTTACTGTCATACCAAAAGCTCCTTTGGAATTTTTTTCGTTTGGATTAAACTTTTGTTCTAATGAGTAATTCTTCCTGCTGCACTGTGTAAACATGTCACAGAAATTCCCCTGCGCTCCCACAAAAACACTGTCCGTATCAAACGTGCTCCAAGCTCTCTTCAGAGGAGTTTCCCAGTAAGTGCTTTGTATCTTTAATGCCATAAACAGTTACGAATGTCAACTCAGAAGTCTAGCAATACCTCAGCATTTCCCAAATTGGCTTAGGCATACCACGCTGCTTGACGGCATCAGAGTGTTTCTTAGTCTAGAGGTAGGGAAAGACTTAAGCGCTATTACAGCTATTCACGCTTCTTGGTTCACGCTCTTCCCCAGATTTCTCTCTTTTGGCCAATACATTTCTACCTCTCAGCAAGCCACCTGACTGTTCCAGGAGCAGTCCACATCACCTCCAGATCGACCCATCCCCGCTCAAATCACTACAAAGAAAACTGATCTCCGCATCACGTGCCGCTTGCAGCTAGACTGGGTCACATCTCTCGTCACTGCTGCCTACAGAGCTACCGGAAAATCGAGTGGGGACTACACCAAGGACTGAAAAATACACTGAAGATTCAGAGTTGCAACTCAAAATGTAAAATGCCCCAGAGTCAAAATCCGACACGCTGAAGACACGTAGCTGTATTCAGCCAGGTGACTTAAGAAGGTGGACAAACAGGCACAGCGAGATTGGGTATTTGCACTGGCACAAAAAAAAGCCCAGTGGCAGGGTCAGGAAGAGAATTCAGCCCTCCTTACATCAGCCCAGCCTCCTGCCTTCCCTCCAGACAGAGGGGGACTTCACAATGGCCCTAGAGGGAAGTTTCTCAGGGGTTTCGTTTGGTGCACTCTCTCCCATGTCTTTATAAAGGAGGAATCTTGCATTCAAAAGCAAGACAAAAGACAACCTGGCTTTTCTGCAGTCACCTCTCCTCTCCACACCCCAGCTCACTGCTATTTATTGAAAACTAGTAATTTCAGTCACCAATTAAAAGCAGACTTCTATCACAAGACTGCTGTACCCCTAACCATGGTACTTGCTAACGTAAACACCCCAGTGCCTGTTGAAAAGCAGCAGCCATCTGGGTTTGCTGCTGTTTTAACAGGATCACATTAATCCCACGTGCAGCAGAGGGAGATGAATTCTCATTGAACATTTCTGTTACCTGTATCCGAAGATGACAAAGTTTTGCTGACTGGAGCACCATGAGAATGGATAGCTTGAATGGAGAAATCCTTTCCAATCACCTTTACTTTAACTGGAGTTTTCACAGGAGAATCTGAGGACCAAGTTTTTTTGATTATTTAACCTGTTCAAAATGTTTATTATGAAAATATTAAGAATTTATTATACCGACACTAAAGCCCGTTCAAATCAGAAGTGTTTGAGGTTGTTTAATACCAATTCTCAATGCATGCTTTATGGTAACCTGACCCCAAAAGACCTGTGAAGTGTAGGAACTTATTGTTTTTAAACATTTTACTGTAATATGCTAGACAACACCCACTTAAGTAAAATATCTGCTTTAACAAAAGAATGCAGCTTTTTGGGAGACTTCACACAAAGACTGCTCAGAGGTTTTACTGTCATACTCATCCCAAGAAGAACTGGAGAATCTACTCCTGAAAGACATGCTTCAAAACCCCTTTGTCACAAGATGACACCAATCCTCGCTAGAGATGATAATACAGATCAAGGTTGGGAAGCACAGGATAGTCTGTCACCACCAGACACTCCAAGAATCTGATACTTTTGCCATGTGGAAACCCACCTACCAAAACCAAGCTCTTCCGCATTACTGCTCTACTACAAAGCCTTGCAGGGTGTATTAAAAGGAGCATTAACCACTCCACTTGTAAGAACAAGGTTTCGTAAAACTTAAAAACCTGATTCTGAAGAGCACAAAGAATGGCCCCCCCAGCCCAACGCATCAGAGAAGTCTGGACAACAGCGCCTTTCCTTACATCCCCTGCTCCCCACGGATAACCCGAAGAGTGAACACGGAGAACCAGACCTCCTCACCTGTGCTCAGCGGAGACGATCTCCCTTCCAGCCGAGGTTTGGTTTTGACAGCAGTTACAGTAGTGACCACAGTCCCGCAGGGCATCACAGTGCGGTCCTTTTCTACCTTAGCGGCTGGCACTGGAGAAGAGACTTGCCACGTCTTTAATTCACTGGGTTCTATAAAAGAGAACTAGGAACACAGAAAAATTCACCTTAGAGCACAGTCAAAGTAAGGAGGGCACTAACATTTCTAGCTAATACTCCTTCGGCCTTTTCACTAATGTTCACGAGCCAAACAGCTAATTCTTTTGCTAGACACACGCACCGTGTGAAGTGTTACCGTGCAACCTGAGCGCGCTACTCTAACTCAGCCACACGCCACACCGCGCGTGACAGTCCAAAGCACAGCGCAAGCCTTCGCAGATGAACCGCCGTAAAACTGTCCAAACGCGGCAGTACCTCTGCGTTAACGGATCCCAGCCCGGGCCCCGGCTCTGAGCTGCTCTCACTGGCCCCGCTGTTCAGTGCAAAGCTTTGCTGGCCAGAAGGTTGTTTCCTGAACAAGTCCAGAGGTACAGTCACCTTTGCAGATAAAGGACCTAGGAGAAATAGAATCAAGAACATCAGCGCACACCTGAGCTGTCAGCGCGTTTAAGGGTGAGAGGGTGGGAAAGGAGGAGGAGGAACGCAGGCAGCTAACAGGTTCTACACCACGGGGCGGAAACATGGCAGTTTTCAGAGGTTGCCTTCCCTTTTACAATTATTCTTCAGCCTGGCCTAATGCTGTGCAATGGCTGAAAAAAGGAGACGTGAAACATTACTCATTTGCCACTATTTCTGGCCATTATTTTTTCCTGCACATGCAGAATGATCAGGGGAAAAGAAAACATTTAGAAATATTGCTCTTAGGTTCTTGAACAATCTCCACAAGCAGCCATCCTCATCTTTCATTTCAGAGAATGCTCTGGATTCCTGGTAAACTGGTACGTCATTCTGAATATTCTTTCTTAATTTGAACTTCAGGACCAGTTCAGCAGTTCTCTTGTTCCTTCCCTGACTTTATTAGCTACGCTAGACTGGAGTAAACCATTAGCAAAATTACTGCATGATTTCGGAGATGAAATCCTAGTTTTCTGTGAATTCAAAGACAACTGGAGATCTACATTATATTCACATTACTCAGCTCTCTCCTCATCAGTATAATTCTACTTGGAGTTTTCCAACTTTTGGGAGAAGAACAGCAAAGATGGTGTGTGTGTGAGACAACTGTCAGTGCAACCAATTGGGATCTGCATCCCCAAGAAACCAGGCTGGTAGTTACGTTCTCAGGAGGATGTGGAGCATTGCTGGTATCATTTGAAAGACCCATTACTGAAGATGCTTAGGCAAGACTAATATTTACACAAGAAACAACATACATTTGCTGACAGTATACAGATCCCATTTTTTGGTTAAAAATTAAAAAATAGCACCCATATCAGAGAAATTTTTCAAAGCACCTGCCTAGATTTGACTTGCCAATCCCTCCAATAATTGTAGGTCATATGCAAGGTATTGCACGACTTTAGATTATTAGAAATAAAAATAAATACAGTAACCCAACCCCAAAATTCAAACACAGTCCACTTGGCTGCATTACTTTTTAATCATGGCTTACATAAAGTATTATTGCCTCATAAATCATTGGCCCATCCTTCATCCACTATGAGTAAAAGCACAGTTTTTTAAAAATCACTGGGTATGAAGAGCTTTGGCCAACGCTTTGTAACTTTCTCCTGAACTAAGCTGAATGTAACTGACAGTCCTGAAACACAGACAAATGGCTCAGTGTCAAAAGTAATGGGGTTGGGTTTTTGTTTGTTTTACCCCTCAAACCTGAGGTAAGAAGGAACAAGCGAGTGGATCCAAGGGGTGAAATACAGTTACCATTTCTAGTTACCACTAGTTGAGCGGAGGGGTTTTCTTGCCACTGAAGGCTAATTGCAAACTGCAACCACAGAATAAAGGAGTAAAAATGTTTCAGCCCCCATGTTCTGTACTTAATCCAATACAATCAGGACTGGCGTGTTTTATACCCAGTAATTCCTGGGCAGCCTCTGGGGCTTGACAAGGAAGGAATTAGAATTAACACCCCTTCAGCCACAGGAAGACCTGGAAAGCTTAACTTGAAACCAAAATTGGTCACAGTGGATCTGTTAGAGGTTTAGAAGGCTGATATCAGCACGTGGAAAACTCAGGATGTTGACAGTCTGCAAAGAAATTCAAGGCTTCTCTGTCACCTTAGCTCTGAGGAGGACAGAAACACGTGAACAGCGTATCCTCCTTTCTGTCCATGATTACCGATGGAAGTAACGGCGTACACAGACAGCACTCAACCCAGACCAATCAGTGCTGCTCCAGAGCTCTGCGATTTTCCACGGATTTTAACTCTAGGACACAGATTTAAGGACAGGCTTATGGAGTTTAAAACCACAAATTTAAGTTACAAATTTTGCCCGTACTGTCTGTTTTGTACAAGTTTGGCTGGCTATTTTCAGCTGATGTCCCTTCCCCACGGCTGCTTGGAGCCATGCTTGAGGCATGCCCGATTTCAATTCCAGGACAAGCCAGCATAAGACATCTACGCTTTAATGCAGGTTCAGAAATCTTAGAGGATCTTATATGGCTACACAGCCAGGTAGAACTAAAAGAGGACTTACGTCAACATTTAGCAACGCTCACAAGCCGATCACGCAAAATAATTCAATTTTAATACTTACTATCCAACTTTCCATCTTCTACTATTTGCAGTTGCAATGCTTTTGATTTGGCACTTAGTTCACTGTGAAGTAAATTAAATTACGTTAGGTCTTTGCAGGTGAGCAGATTTTCCTTCCCACTTAGGTTTTCCCCTTTCCCGTCCTGGTTGCCAACACCCTAACTCTTCTTGGCGCGCGCTAAGCCAGGCAGGTCAGGCGGCTCACCGCGGCAGGCAGCACTGCAGGGCTGCTGGGCACCTCGTGTAATGTTGACTAAAGGGATCATAGCCAGAAAAACATGGCCTGGTTCCCCCCAGCACTGTTGCACAAGTTAGGTTTGCTAAAATTTCAGGGGCTTTTCTTCTCCCCCGTAGTTGAGAAACATTGCTCCGCAAGCTGATGCTGGTCCCTAGTCCGACTGCTGCACCACGCCACTAAGAAGCTATCTTTTCCTGACAGGATCAAATGTGTAAGTCAAGATGCTGGAACCGGTCGAATCAACAACCCAGTCAAAACCATGGGGTACCCTGTGAAGGCAGGAAAGCGTCCTGCAAAAGCAGGATAGACGCAAGTAAAGAGTAGTTAATAGTCTTATGTGAGAATAGCCAGTATTACTTTTCCAAAGTAAGACTCAAGGATGTTGCAGGCTAACAAGAACTAGTTTCTGTGTGACAGAACCCACGTGAACTATTAGTAGAACTACTGGCATAAGTGATCCTTCGTAATACGGACTAAATACTGGGTACCTACTGAGGAACCTTTCCAGTGAAACTTGATTTTATAACCTTCTCACAAGGTGTTCTGCCGAAAGCCTTAAGGGCACACATAGATGTGTATATTTTATCATTGTATGTCTCCGTTTCGGGATGACGTGATCTTGGTTGCAGGCATCCCACTTCCGTTGGATGCTGTGGGACATCGTGTATTTTCGTTTTTGAAGAAAGAAAAGGGGGCAGGGGGTGGAGGGGTGACCTTGAAAGAAGGTGTGCAGCCAAATCCTGATCACTCATTTGTGGTAAGTCCCCCAGTTTACCTCATGCACTTCTGAAAAGCAGCCAACGCTGCGGAAAACCCAGCGTTCTCTCCAGTGTCAAGGCCAAATTCCAGTCAACTTAATCACATCCTGCCTGCCCTCTCTCCGCACTTTCAGTTGGAAAGGTTATTGTTCTTACACGCTTCCTGTCTGAAATCGCTGGGAACGCGTCTGCCCCGCAACACCGAGCACGGATGCTGTTCCTGCAGCAGATGGCTGAGGGGATTCACAGCGCCACTGGCTGAAGCACACCGAGATACTCCAGAACAGAAAGTTGCTACAGAAGGGGTTTTCTCCCCCTCCTACTGTGGAGAAGAAACCACGTTAATCCTCAAGTCTTGCTGGCAAGGCAGCACACTGTCACAGAAGAATGTCGTCTTATCTGTGGCTTTCCACAAAAGCTGTAGGTCCCCCTAACTAAAACCAGACTTTGTAAGTCTTGGGACTGTGTGTGTCTGAAGGAAGAGAGCTTCCCAGCTGCCTTTCCGCTTGAGAGCAGGATGAGAAAGAAGCAGGTGCACACCCCCCCATCAGACCACATGAAAAAGTGAGGCCTTTCAGTGTTGTTCTGCAACATCAATTTTAGTTTGCTGCCTACAGGGACTCCTAATCCTCTCCACCCCCCACGCACACACATGCAGAGCGGCCCTGTGTTCTCCAAGTTCCTGCACAACCTGCGATGACTGATTCTGGCGCCTTCCTTCAAACCAAGCAGCCCCTGTCGCTCTTCCCCTCAGCTCTCCTGTTCCTGCGGTGCACGCTCCGTGACGCTCACAGGAGCGGACTGCGAGGGGGAGGCGGAAAAGGACCGGTGCGCTCACGCTCACTCCCCCTTCAATCTGAGGAGGAACACGTGGAAGCGCACACCACTCCTCGAGGAAGAGAGAACCGGGCACGGACAGGCACAAGGTCTGCATGCACGCTCTGTTCCTTCCGAGCTCAAACCTCTGCTTCCCAAGAGGGACGGGGTACAGCGGATGCCAAGCTGCGACTGCGCAGCGAAGAAAAACATCACACGGAACAAACTGAAATGCTATTCTCCGAAATACATATATTTTTGAGGGAGAGGGGAACGGAACTGAGACGAGAGCATCTCAGACTAATAACCTGGCAGAAGAAAGAGAGAGCAGTCTCTGCAGTATGTTGCATGGCAACATCTCTACCCCGTTCCCCTGGGAAGCTGCTTCTGCCTGCGTGTTTAAAGCCATTAGAGAAACACCCCTCTGACCCCACCCTGCCATCAGTGGTTCCCCCTTCCTCAACTCATACAATACAGAAGCTACTAGATATTTCTGCTCTGCCGCTAGAAAGTGGAAATTGAAACAGTTTTAGAATTGCTCGCTTTTGCCCTTATTTACAGTAGCTGTGTGAGTCACAGAACAGTGTCCGCTGCCCAAAAGTCCCATTTTTGTTCTACAGAAAAAAATATCCTGTTCATTTCACACTCGGTTTTTAATCACAGCCTTCTTTCAGATGGTCAGTTTCGTTTGCACATTTACATTTCCTACTCAGGGGAGGGAGACACATCAGATTTCCTCAAAGGCAGTTTTGCAAGGTAAAGTGACTTCAAAACTTTGCTGACGCTTTTTTTTGTCACTGTGTGAAAACACAGGGTGATTTATTATGCCTGTTACTGGTGCCCTTTACTAGAATCAGGTGTCTACCGGGGAAGATCTAGAGAACTATTTGATGTCCACACAGAGGGTAATCCGATATCCTGAAGTCCCTACCAGCTCCAGATTGCTAACCTTGTGTACTTTAAGCAAAAAAGGATGCTCTACTATAAAACTGCAGGTCAAGGGAGGGGATTCTCCCCCTCTACTCTGCTCTCCTGAGACCCCACCTGGAGTCCTCCATCCAGCTCTGGGACCCTCAGCATAAGAGGGATATTGACCAGTTGGAACAAGTCCAGAAGAGGATCACAAAGATGCTCAGAGGGCTGGAGCCCCTCTGCTATGAAGAAAGCCTGAGAGCGTTGGGTTTGTTCAGCCTGGAGAAGAGAAGGCTCCAGGGAGATCTTATAGCACCTTCCAGTACCTGAAGGGGCTACAGGGAAGCTGGGGGGGACTTTTTACAAGGGCCTGTAGTGACAGGACAAGGGGTAACGGGTTTAAACTGAAAAAGGGCAGATTTAGATTGGATATCAGGAAGAAATTCTTCCTGGAGAGGGTGGTGAGGCACTGGCACAGGTTGCCCAGAGAAGCTGTGGGTGCCCCATCCCTGGCAGTGTTCAAGGCCAGGCTGGATGAGGCTCTGAGCAACCTGGTCTAGTGGAGGGTGTCCCTGCCCATGGCAGGGGGGTTGGAACTGGGTGGTCTTTAAGGTCCCTTCAACCCAAACCATTCCATGATCCTATGAAAAGTGTTGTCAGTAGGTAAGTTACTTACAAGACAAACTCTTCCTTCCAGAAGGGATTTGCAGCATTTTTGGCTATAGAGCTGGAAAACTTCTGCATAGGGTCATTCAGCTGAACTATACACGCAAGGTTTGTGCTGCCTGTAAGAGCAAGAAAAACCAATATTCAGTTATTAATATTCCATCACCAGGAGGTACGCTTACTCAAAAGAAAGTGAAGAACACCCTTCCTTTACATACTGTGCTTTTGAGCACTTGCAAACACTTCCTCACCCACCCACAGAATAAACTCCTTCCCTCTCCTCAGTTTGCATACCATTTACATTAGCAGTGACGGTCAAGACCAGATCATCATTGTCCTATTCACTGTTCTACTTAGCGTGAAACATGATGACCCCATTTAAATTCTGGCATGAAGCGAAGAAGCGCAGGCATAAAGAGATCAAAACAGATGGGAGACAGAACGGACACCAAGGTGGTGGTGGTGTGGGTGCAGGCAGGAAGGGGGCAAAGTTGCTTTCAGCTGCTTTAAAAAAACACACCCAGACGTTTTCAAAGTTCCTACTGTCCACAGTCACAGTGGTTTCTTTGGACATCAAAGTTAGCTTTTTCTGCTAGCAAGTGAATGATGACAGCAGCGTTAATTAACAACGGCTGTGTGGGCTGTGGTTTTTAACAAGTTCATGGCATTTTAGAGTACTGGTGCAGAATTATCCCTACCTTGATCTTGGAATTTGACAGCGTGGCAAATTGGCGTATTAAGGGTAGTTAACACTGCTGTTCCAAGGGGCAACAGTTTGCACAATGTGTTACTCTTAACACAATTTATTTTGTACTGCTTTCACAGCCTCAGGAATCATTTCAGCCTCTGCATTTCAAAACATCGAGGAAAGCGGCAAAAAGCTCAGCACTGACCGTGTGCAAAGCGAACAAAAGATACTCCAGTTCTCCAGAAGAATCTAGGTTTGTATTTACTACGATCAGCTCTCAGCTGTCCTCTGGTGTTGCATCAGGGCTGTGGATGAGCCCCGTCTCAAGCACAGAAGCAGCTTGGGCCTGGCGAGGTTACTAGAGGGGACAAAGCACTGCGTACAGGCGGCTTATTTGGGATCCAAACTAACCCTGGAGTAAGTAGTTTAGCTGCTTTGCAGCACGCTGAGCCTGAGTTAATGAACCTGGGGCGGATTTCTGTCAACCCAACCATATGTCTCTGCAGCCTGCTCTTGCTGCCAGCAGCGCCCGGCAGCCGAGCCAGAAACGCCTGCGATAGCTCTGCCCGAAATGACACCGGAGCCACTCACCGACTGACGGCGAACAGGGCATCGCAACGTTTCTGCCCCGCACGCCCTAGTCTACCCAGCTAACCGTTCTTTCCTCAACAGCACACATCACGTTTGCCCTAGATGATACACTGTGGACCATGAAGTACTAAATCTAGGATAATCTTTGTTTACATACACAAACTAAGGAGATAAAATCCGGCACAACCCGTAAGCAAAGGCCAGTTCTGCTAGTGGTTACCAACCAGTTCAACTAAAACACCTGCAGCAAAGGCACAAGCTCTATAAGCCATGTGAGCACCCGTGGGTTATAGGATGACGATGATCCAGGCAAACCGCCTCTCCCCAGTCCTCCATATGTCTATGCAGGTGAGCCTGCAGTACCGCACACTCTTACGGAGCCTCCCAGTCGCAACAGGATAATTAATCACTGCTGCAAGACAAGGCCAGGAAAAGGGAAGGGAACAGTAATTAAAAGGCAGCAAGCTATGTCCAGAAGCTAGCATCTTCCCAGCTGTGCAGTGTTTCCACTGGATTTCGAGTGTACCAGCTAAACCTCACTATGAAGCTTTATTGCCCATACTCAGTTCCAAAGGGTTTACCCTCCCAGAGTTGCTAGGGAACCAGCACAACTCCCTCCACCTCCTTTTAGACGATCAAATAGTGATTTTGCCTCGCAGTATCTGACTTCCCAAAGCAGAGCACGTTAGTTGTCCCCTCTTCCTCTCGTTTTCAGGGAAGGGGGGCAGAGAGGTTTCCCCTGAGATGAACTTTCTGTTGTATGCACATAAAGGTATCTCACCTCACGATCTTTAAAGGCAGACAACATTATCAGCTCTTTTGAAAAGCTTAGTTCGCACTACGAAATCGTAGGGTAATAATAAATTCTGTGCGAGTTTTCCTTCAATCTAAGGTTTCCAGCAGTTTTGTTTATATAGGACGTTTCCCTGCAGAGTTCCAGAACTGCTTTAAAAATGATTAGTTTTTAAAAAAAAAAAAGCCTGCGGAAAGTTTTAGGGGAATCACTTCCACCCAGGATGAGCAAAGCAGCGTTACGCAAGAGTCTAGGGCAGAAGCCTACTACATCTAACTGAGAAAAGGAGTACAGCAACTGGGATATATTTATCCAAAACTAGTGCCGTGCCCAGTTCAGCAGCCACAAGCTTCCACTAAAAAGAATGTTACGGAATTGTTAGTGACCATAAATAACAGAGCCTCATATTTGTATTTCCGCTGACAAAATCTGAATTATGCTTGCCCGTGCCTCAATCAGTGCTGGAGGCGTGCTTGCACTTGAAGAGGTCTCAATACTTGCTAGACAGGCTGGCTGCTTCTTTCCAGAACCAACTCTGCAACTTCACTAGGCAGTGACCTCCTTTCCGGCTTTATTCTCCACTTGCCAAGACGTACTAGTCCCTCCCTGACCCACAGAGGTACATTATTAGGGGTAACAAAATCACTGACAACGAAACACCACCTCTGAGGAGAGTTTACACAGAGGAGAGTTTTAGATAAATGTGTGAATTGCTCGAAAGTGAAGAAAAGCAGCTGTCAAAATAAGGTAATAGGGAACCAAACCAATGTCATTTCAAACAGTTAATGGAGAGTTGGAATTCAGCCTCTCATCTGGGGTACACCCAAAGTGCTAACTTTTAGAAATTAAAATTAAAATCCAGAAAATAGTCAACCAACTTTATAAATATGCTCATTTCAATTTGTTTTCAACAACGATGGATTTGTTTACAAGATGATCAAGATGTTTAAATACCCAAATAAACCAAAACACGCAGTTTTGTACAAGCATGACTGTTTCTTGGAGAACGGCAATTTCTCACATCTTCTTTCGAGAGCAGGTTGTAACCCAGAACTTCCAAGTGATTTGAGCCAAAAAGGTAAAAAAACCAAACCCAACCCTGCTTGAAAACGAGCAGCATCGCACAGGCTACGTTACCTGCAGCACTGGGATCAGTTAGGTTTACCGCGATGTTCTTCACCAGCAGTTTGAGTTCATGAGCCCTTGGAGGTTTAGGCGGAATAGTGCCCTGAGGGAGAAGGCTTGCATTCTGTGAAAAGCAAGCAGAAGGAGAAGGATTGTGCATATGCAAATACCAAACACTTTTAGCTTCTGCCGCACGGATCTAGGGAATCAGATGTGCGATGGGGTGTAACGTCAGGAGTTACGATCACAAAGCCCTCGCTACCAAAGGCTACGTTGCTTTAAAGAACATGCTCCAGAGTTAAACTTACTCATCTGCGAGTCATGACTATATAAGAAAAACACTAAGCAGCATGACACTTCTCAATAGATTTAGGTAGGAATAAGACTTACCTGAACCTCCTTTATATCTGTAGGCCTCGTACTCAACACCACAGATGGAGACACTGAGCTAAAGAGGTTCTTCAAAACATCTCTGAGCGTTTCAGGTATTGCACATGTCCCTGCTGTCTGTCCCTACCGGGAAACAAACAACCGTGCTTCTCAGAACTCAGAAGAAAGAAGTTGAGGCAAAAATCAATGTGGTGTACCTAAGCCACCACAGCTACTGAACATTAACTGTGTCAGTCATGGTTTCTGTCGCCAACAACAAAACGTAACAAGAGATCATGCAAATATTTACTTAAATTTCTGTATTATGCATTGAAGGAAAACTAGAACTACACACTGAAAAAGCCACGTGCTGTTCTGAGAGTCAAGAAGGCACCGCTACCAACCACAAAGCCAGAAGTTTCATTAACAGTTTACGTCTCATGATGGTGCTTTAAACTTTCTGTACTGCTTTGTGCTCCACCGGGAGAGCAGATCAGGTCGTCAGATAAGCAGATAGACACCGTTCCACTGATTTAACGGGAGCTATGCCAGCCTGCAACAGCCGAGAAGCAGCTAATCCTCCGCTGCACTGAAAAAAAACATTACAGCATCTCTTGGAGGTCACCAACCTTGCTGGAAAGCACATCGTAGGGGCAGATCGTCAGGCTGCTTTGGGGGACTGACTCGTACATCTGTCGGTTCAAAAACCTCACGGCAATCTGCGCTCAACACCCCTATCTCTGAGGGATCAGGACACACCACAGATTTTGCTTACAAGTGTAGCTTCGCGCGGTTAATTGTAAGACGTATGAAGACGGTGAACTGGCCCTGCCCTTCCCGTGCTGCTGGAGAAGCCTGCTTCCCAGGGACGGGGTTTTTACCTTAAGCTATCACAGAAAGGGCAGTTTGCTACCCGGCTGCTCTGAAGGTGGCCCGGGAGAAACCTCGGTGAGGGTTCTTTTCTGAAGAAAAGACTGAAGTAGGAGACAAAGCTCTGACCTAAACAACAGAAGACTCAAGACATCTTTTCTCACCTGATACCACACCCAAGAGCCTTTACTATGACAGAACAAGGCTTCAGAAGAAAGGGAACGACTTTACAGATGCAGATACAGAATAGCTGGAGAACGCAACAATCACATTAAGCAGAAAGAAGATGCCCCTCTGCATGCTGCTGTCCTACAACCGGCATGCCAAGGCCAACCAGCGAGGCTCAGCTGCAGAGACCACGCACACTGATGACAAGGACACCCAACATGCACCAGCTGGAAGATAAGTGGGGTCCCAAGGGCCTAATCGTGGTAGATTGCCCTGACGACGCTGTGGCTGTCACTACCAGCCTGCGGCGCTACCCGACCCACACCAGCGCAGCCACACGGCACGGCGAAGCCGCGAGGCAGCAGCAGCTCAAGTCACGAGCAGCCGCGTCCCTGCCAACGCGGCAGAGCACAGGCTTTGCTCTGTGACCCTGGGCACCTGCGCCACGCTCCTCCCTCAAAGAGGCTAACTGTCCTTTCAGAAAGCTTCGGTCCTTCCTGAGGCGCAGGGAAATGAATGCACAATGACTGCTGCACTCCTGAAGGCACGCCTGCAGCTTGCGCGACAGGTCGAACAGATTTGGAGTTACCCAAGTGTTACAGAAACATTCAGGGTGTTTCATAAAAATCCCAGGAATGTTGCGTGCGGAAATCCTGTTTCGCCGCCTACTTACCTACCTGCCCTTTGATGACAGGTTGCTACGGTTCAAACCGCGCGACAGCACCAGCCAGTCCCGCAGAAACCCTGCTTTGTTCACACCGCCTCTCGCTTTGCCCCCAACCTAATCCGACATTTGTTACTTAGTGGTAACAACAGTCACTGGACTCCTACTCATAGGTATTTTCTGATGTTTCCATAGTTATCTGGAAAGCAGTTTGGTTGAAGAGCCTCCTGTCAGCCCAACTTCCTTTTTAGCCATCCTTATTTGGAAAGCAACGCTCCATCACGCCACCCTCTACAAGGCAAGTCACGATGGCTCAACTGCCAACTGAAAAGGCTTAAGACAACACGTTTTACTTTGGGTTTGACGCGGGCCACAGCCAGGCACCGTGGCCAGCTTGAGGCACACCAGCACGTAAAGTCACGGCAGCGCAACCACAGGCCCTGCCAGCCAGCCAGGTTGCCAAACGCAACTCGGGTTCAACCAGCTATTATCAACAGAAAGTAGCTTATTAGATCCACCTTGTTTGTCTGATGACAAAACCAGCGTGTAGATAATCACGAGCAATTAAAGGTATTTATTTGTACACACAGTATTGCTTCCAAAGGAGGAAAAAACAAGACACAAAAGCTGACATTTAAGTTTAGGAGCTGAAGCAATTGCTGAGGTGTAGGCTGCTCACAGGTTTTCTCTCCTTGTTTATTGCCTCCTCTCCTCCCTAAGCGCTAGTAGAAACTTCAA
Organism: Rhynochetos jubatus; assembly: GCA_027574665.1. Classification (NCBI taxonomy): domain Eukaryota; kingdom Metazoa; phylum Chordata; class Aves; order Eurypygiformes; family Rhynochetidae; genus Rhynochetos; species Rhynochetos jubatus. Next base: position 41,263,371 of record CM050649.1, read on the forward strand.
AGTAAAAATAAAGCCCTCAGCTATTAAGAACTTAACACGCTCATTAAAAAAAACGTGGGCAAAGCACAGCAAGTTACGAGTCCATTGCAACTCTGGACTCGGGCATCTCTCAAAAAAGCAGGTTGTGAAGTCCAGTGACGGCACCAGAGTCATCTGCCTTTGCCACTAAGCATTTAATGACGGTTCAATACGTGGATAATCAGCGTGCCACCCCAACACGTGAAGGTCATTTGCAGCGCTATGCGCGCGCAGTAAAATCTACATTGAAACACACTTCAAAAGGCTTGTCTGCCTTTAGTTACGAGTTTCACATTTTTGTGTGGAAAAACCGTGGTCATCAATTATTACGATTCCAGGTCACTCAGCACAGGTCATCAGAAGCAGCTCTACTATACAATACACCTGTTTTCAGCCAGGCCTTCAGTCAGAAAACCAGCTTCACAAAACACAGGCAAGGGTTCAAGCACTGTTGTGAGAAAGGCTTAAGTCAACACGTTTGTGCCAAAAAAAAAATAAAATTGTGAAGGGTCAAAAGCAGAAGAGAGTCTCAGTCATGAGGAAGTTCTTTCAGGGGATGTCTCAGTAAAAAAACCCCAATGAAACAGCGTTTATATACTGAATTTAGGTGCAATTCCAAAAGCATCAAGATATTTTTAGATCACCCATCATTTCCTTAAATAACTGTGCTTTTTCCAAGCTGTTTCTGAACTCCTGTTGCCAGATTTCAAAACTGATGCGAGTTAAGGAAGGGGCAACTTTGTAATTACTTTGATGGGAATATCATTACAATTGGGGTTTTTTGGGTTATTTTAGAAGTGCTCTGAGAGAAGGTATTTAGGAACAGACATCTTTCACACTTTTGAATTTGGATGAAAACTGTTTGCGGGCGTTTGTGCTTCAGCTCTTCCAGCCTCACCCGACACCTTAACTCCAGACACTTCTACTGGCAACCCAAAGCATTACACTGGCTTTTGCACCGAAGGGAGGGAGTCCCATCTTCTCTACCACTGCAACACATAAAACCTACTGACTGACCTCCTGCACTGCTGGCTGGATCTCAAAGTTGGTTTCGTTGGCGTTAATGAGGAACCACTCCACTTTGACATCTTCTCCTTTGTCTTTCACGCAGAGCTGAAGCTGTGGATAGGAAAGCAGTTATTGGAGAGCGTTCTGGTGTCCTGTAAAGAAACTGTAGGTCAAGCTCCACACTAGGGCTCGCCAAAGGAAGAGCGACACCAGTTTCTGAGCAAGGAAATTCAAAGTGACAGTCTAAGAAGGCAGAAGTTACTTAAGCTTTGAGAGTGCATGCCAGTCAGAAAGGGTTTTGTTGCTCTATACATCCGAGGAGTCTACCCAACGCCTGATTTATCCACAGTCTCCTAAAGAAGCGGCTTAATTTACGAATCTATCGCTTGCCCCAGAGGGAAACGGTAATATTATTAAACATTTCACTGGAGCTAACGTGAGTTTGTACGCAGCTTGTGAACAGGAGGTTCAGCTCAGCTGCGGGATGAGATGTACAAAGAGGGAAGAGAGAGAGAGAACAACACTTAACGCTGTACCTGCAAGTGAAGCGGAGACAGTTTCACGCTGTACGACTGACCTTCTGCAGCCGCCGGCAAAGCAGGGGAGACAGTGACGATGAATTTAACGGAGTCTCCAACAACATTACAGGACACCACCTAAAGAAATGAAAGGGGGCGGGGGGAGAAAAAAGGAAGGGAAGAACCAATTAGTCTTCAGAAGAAGGTTTGGTGAAGGCAAGAAAGGAACTAAGAAAAAGAAGGACTTCAAGCTACCAGAGTTATGCTGAATTCCATAGGAGGGAGATTCCTAAGCAATTTCATTAATGTCCTTCCCACCTTCTCTACATTCACTTCTAAAAAACATAGTTCCCATGTTCACTTCTGGACACAGAATTTAATACCTAAAATTCTGGTATTTTCCAAAATCCTTTCTGCATCGTTACCCAATACAAAAGTAACTCCTCACCCGAGAGAGCCTCCCCTTTGTGTTTCACACATCTATACATTAAAAGCTCAAAGATCACAATTTTGCATCAGGAAGACAAAGAAGTTTGTCCTTCTTCCTCTTCTGCTCTGAACTAAGTCACCTACCATAGGACAGCTGGTTTTACCAAACAAGACTTGGGTTTAGCGATACCCCGCGAACGTGACACTTCAGCATGACGCTGCTGCTGCAGAAGAGGATTTTGTCTGAGTAATCCCAGTTCCCGGTGGGGTGGGGAGGGGCAGTGAGCCTTTAAAAGTCTATTCAATTCTTTGACCAAACCAAGAAAGGCCCTAAAATTTGGTGACAACGTTAAATGTCTGTGACTAGCTTGCATGCCACTTGACTGCAACAGGCTCCATCGAGTACACTCCCTCGCTTTTATGAGAGGTAATTGAACTTGTTATCACACTGAGTTTACAAACACTGAATGGTTTTTCCTCCCTCTCTAAAAACCGACTGAGGTGCCGCAGCTGCCGTGCAAAATCCACGGAGTGCGCAGAAAGCGCCCGGCAGCACAGAAGAGCCGCAGGCACGCACGTCAGAAATCACTCCGTACGCCAGAGAGAGAAGCTCCCTTTGCAAACAGCCCTGCTGAAGACAGCTGCTCGTCACCATCCCTCTGCGGTTAGCATCCCCACAGCCGGAAAGAACAGTGGGAGCACTCCTTCCACCGATTCAGGCAAATGCAACGTGCAGACAAATCGTTTGCTGCAGGATTTGTTTGACAGAAACTCTGCATGTAAGCTATTAAATCGTGTTTGTGCACTTATTACTGCACTTACGGGCACTGGAATTGAAGCTGAAGGCTTTAAAACGAATTATCTACCTTGTGCAAGAGCCTTATCAGTCCCTCCTTAAATATATTTCATCTCCCTGGGCTCTACAGCATACATCTTAGCAAGCACCAAAGCATTATCAAGGGCTTCAGAGCGCATCCATTAAGGCAGAGACTTAATTACAAAGGAGCAGGGGGAGGGGGTGGACATGACAAATAAAAATCCCAACCACACCCACAAGCAACAAGATTTGCCTTTTCAGGTTTGTCTTCTGCAAATTACAGTTTAGAGGCGGACAAATCAGTTTCCCTCACCCCTCCCTTTCCCCAAAGTCTAAATTACTTCACAAGTGATTTCTGACCCTTAATGCCAACAATCAACACGAGCCCCCGTACGGTTATATAACATAAAGAATTTTTAAGCATTTTTAGTAGCTGGCAGGACCGAAGAGTCGAACTTGCAGTTGAGTTGAAACACAGAACCGCTCCTTTCATTCACGAGGACTGGTTGGCATGGTGGCTCTTTGAAGACTTCAAAAATAAATAGGGTCTTCCCTCTTTTTCGAGAGCGGAGGAGGGAAAAGGACAGGTCTGACGCAAAAGCTGCTGACACCTGCATGTCCTAAAGGCAGTGGTTTAGCATCCACGCACACGCCATCCAAACACGCATAGGAAGTTCGGGGCGTTCAGCGCAAGCGAAACCTGCACCCGTGATGTGGAGCCACCCTGGATGCCTACGCTGCCAGGCACGCGCTTGACTACACCAGGTACATGGGTGGAAAAAACGAAGCGTGGCAGGAGAGTTGGTAGATGAGTTCACGTGCTGCTTTTTTCTTCATCGTGTTTACTTCCAAGCAGAGGATGGAAGCAGTCACTGCAGGTGCTGGAACTTTCTCTTCTCTCTAAATCTCGTCAAGAGACGCTAAATCCATTTTTTATATATATTTGTACCTTTAATTTAGTCTCCTTGACTCATTTATTTCCTGCCAAAGGCATCTACCAAGTCCTACTCCCCTTCTCCCCTCACTTTTAATAATCATCACTGTGATTTTCAGGTACAGAGGTCTGTGAATTTTTAATGCAATCAGAAGGGGTGGTTGTAGGTTTGTTAATGGAAAATCACATGTCTTTGTATTGGGTGCATCCCTTTGCTCTGGGAGCAGGATGGATTATGGAGTCACAGTCCTGAGAGACTTCTGGGCCAGAATTTGAGGAGAAAGCCATTCTGTTTTCATCTAAGATGCTGCCACGAGTGGTGAGAAGTTGATTAAAGAGACCGCAACTGCCGCTTCCCTTTTTAAGTGACATTCCTTTAGAAGTGCAGCGGATGATTTTGATAGACTGCAGAAATATGTAGGCCATTTTCCCCGTAAGAGTCACATGAGGAAAAACACAGAACCTTCCTGTGCTATGCTCCTCTTCCTCCATCCAACCTGCTTCCTCAAATTCATTTTCTCTGAGCGGATGAAGAGCAGAAGGGAGGGTGAGGCAAAGCACCCCTTTCTGGTCCACAGGGGAGACAAAGAGGAAGGACACAGTAGCACCTGGACTGATGGGAAGGGAGATGCTCTTCAACTTAGTTTTCTTCCTCACCCGTCCTTAACAGCGACATCCCCACTCATCAACACTTTGTGTTTGAGAGTCTAGAAAACCTGTCACTTTTATAACAAACTGCTCTTTAAAAATTAAGCCTTTGGACTGCCGCACAGCAGCTGAGGACAGCTAACCCTGGACTCCCAGAGGGTCACAGCCCAGCTCTCTCTTCCTACATCTGGACAAGCAAGACCCCCTAAATTAGCAGAAACAGGGTGAAGTGAAGCAGCAACACAAAGAAACCGTGACTCTTCTACCAGCAGGACCAAGGTATTTTCTCCCTCCCAACACCTCCGTAGCTCTAGCCTCCCCCAGCACAAACACCCCATCACCAGCCGAGGTCTCTCCATGCCCTTCGGGTATCTCCCACGGAAAGGGTTCCCAGCCCTTCCTCAGGTCCCTTGGTTGGCTCCTCCTCAGCCCTCTGCCACCCCCACCCCTCCACTCAGCTGACTCCTGGCACTTGATCACCCCCACGACAGGGTTGCAGATGCTGTAACACACCTTGCTTATACATACCTAAAATTAGGTACAATTATCCCCCCAAAAATCTCTTTCAGATAAACAACTGCAGGAATGAAGGAGACTGCAAAAGCACTACAGTTGGAGCAAGGCAAATATTTTTCCGAGAAACTCAAGTGTACCCAACTTACGTACCCACAGCTATTAAATCCCGGCTTTGCCCTACCCCTCTGTATCTTGACATTTTCCCTTTGCGGCCTCTCTGGAGAGAGCCCCAGAGACAGAGCTGCCAAGATTTCAGCTCTCCTGCAGGATCAGCAGAAGCTGCTGCATCTCAAGTAGGACCGGAGCGTCGAAGCTCCTCACACGCGGTGTCCTCTCGCCCTGAGGTTTCAGTTTTGGCACCGGCACCCCACCGACCCCTGCATCACACATGGCCTTTGCGTTACTCCTCCCTCCCTTCTCCGCAGGCGGCAGCAGGTTCCCTCCCGGGGCCAAGGGAGGGCGAAGGGCCGTGACTTCAGGGGGAAGTTCTGGCAGCCCTGCCAGGGAAGGTCCGTCCTCACCTTCCCCGGGCCCTGACTGCATCATGTGTACGTGTAACAACCTCAGCACTGCAAGCCCCGAGGGCTTTCTGTCTGGAAGGAAATCAAGTTTGACTGCACTTGGTATTTACTTCCAGAAAGAGGAGGTTACTCGAGGTGACTCACGAGTATGCCAGTCACACACATCTTGTAACACTTTCACAAGAAAACAGGTATATACCATGAGGCAGCCACAGTGAAAGCTGCCTTAATCTCAGCTATAGGGATCAGTACGCTGATGATAGATTTTGGACCCCCACTATTTCCCATATTTTTTTTTGAGCATTATTCCTCCGAGAAGGCTCTTCTTTTGGCTTGGAAAAACTTATCTTGTTGCTGGCCACCCAGTTAGTTGGTGTGTTCAGCTTACAACCTTACCCCAAGAAAATTTTCCCAGTCAGAAACTTCTGCCTTTTGACAGTTGTAACCTCAGCTGTTCAGAAGAATTATTACATGATCTTCCCTGGTTACCACAGCCCACCCATTAACTTCTTGAGGGGATTTCTCTAGCTTCTTCCCTCCCTCGTTACCCAAGAAGTTTACCAAGTGACACAGCCAAATTGAAGGAGAGAAGATAAAGGCGATGTCTAACCCAGGCACGGCCAGAGGTTGATTTTTAGAAGCTGGTATCAAGGCAAATTTGCCTGTAAATATAATGAGACAAGCCCAGACCAGTCTTCCAAAACGATGGTAAACACCAGGGTGAAGGCAGGGTGAGTGATGGAACGAGCGCAGGAGGGAGACAGTTACCACGTTGGCAACAAAAGAAAAACAGAAACTGGTAAAGCATGTGAATTTATCCACTCCTGTGAGACCGACAGACACACAGACTCAGAGAAGTGGAAAAAGGGGAGGGGGGATAAAACAAACGAGCACGGAGCACGAGGACACAGGACGGGAAGAATTCTCAATCCGCCTATCAAGCTGAGCGAGTATCAAAGGGTGCGAGGACAGGAAGCAGTACTGACATTTAAGAAGGGGGAAAACAAATAAAGACCAGAAACAGACTTGCTAGTTTGGCCTCACTGAGGTGCAAGTCTTTACAATCCATGGGAGAGACAGCACAGCAGCTGGAGACAGGGAGACCAACAGGGGACGATGAAATGCACAAGTCCGCCGGTTTGTCTGACAGCAGCTTGGAGAGACATTCAGTCGCGGAGACACCGGCGCCTCACGCCGTTGCGGTGCTGAGGCACCTCTGACCCCCGTGCCGAGCTGGCAGGTGTGGCACAAGGCTCTAGGAGGCCCACGCACATCTGCAGTAGCAGCTGGGAGACAGGCATGCCACCCGACAGTGCCAAAACCAGCGTCATCGACACCGACACAAACAAATCCCCACCCCAACATCTTCCTTCCACAAGACAGTTGTGAAGTAGCTTAGATCCATTATGATGTCTTGCCTGTTTTAGTAGGATCACCCCACTGATAATTAAGCTGGTATTCCATCATTCCCACGTTAAGGTGAACTGGGATGTGTTTGAAAGGTGAAAGCTGGAAACGAGTTACAAAGGAGCCTGGCAGGCACTGACCCTATTGTTTAGTTAGTGTCCAAAATCCCTCGGGAGAAATCTGAAAGCAAGCGCGATGCTGAGGAAAGCAAGCTGGGAAACGGTAATACAAAGAAAGATGAGGACATCGCACAGGAAAGCTGAAAAACCTTGAAGATGAGAAGAGAAATGCAATTCAAAATACAGAGCGTGTGTGTATGAGAACAGATGCTCCTCCTACAAAGGGCAGCGTATCACCGGGAGAACACCAAAGAGAGACCTGGATGCATCAGGTCAGTCGTAGCGTGGAGCAGCCACGGGAGAGGCAGACTGGAAGCCTAAAATACATCCAGAAAATACTCTGAGAGACACAAAAAAAAGCAGTAATCTCCTTACACGGTGAGACCTCACCTGCAGGGCTGCGTGTCATTTCAAGCCATCGAGTTCAAGGAAATGGATTTAACTGGAGCTGCTGCAGAGAATGGGTGCACAGGAGCGGCTTACGAGGCAGGACAACACTGTGAAAGGAGACCTAAGGAACAACTTAGCCAAGCTAAGCGAAGGCTGGAAGGAAATAGGATTCCTTCACAATATATTTGCTGACAGCAAGCACCATGGTAGAAAAGTAAATACATTATGGACAAAGGAGTGTACTAGTACAGAAACTAAAAAAATAACAATCGAACAGCAAAAAAGGTTGCATGGGCCATGGTTCCACTTAGGCTTGTAAAAAAATCCCAGTCATTAAAGCTGGGATGTAAAAAAATCTCAGTCATCCCCTGCAAAGCTCCGGGACAGCTTTTTAAGCAAAACAGGGAGTTCAAAGACAATAGGAACTGCACGTGACTGTCAGGGCGGTTCAGCCACCAAAACAATTGGAAATAAACACGCACGTAACTAGGAATGACCCCAGTCAGTACTGTAGTGGTGACGAGGAGGAGAACCCAGTCCTTTCCCGAGTCTTTGCCACGCAATGGCTCTACCTGCTCCAGAGCACGCGGAACTGGCAGCCCAGCGCAGCACGAACGCAGGCTGCCAGCTCGCGGCAGGGTGGCCGCAGACAAAGCGGTACCAAGATGAAGCTTACTCAGCCGTGCGGGTGAGTAAGGCCTCTCCGGGCATGCTGCACAGCTCCTTGGAAAACAGGACCTCTCACAAGCCCGCCAACAGTCCTCCTTTCTCTCCACCGATTCCCTCGGCGAGGTCCATCACACAGGAATTAACATGAAGCTTCCGTATTTGCTGTTGCCTGTTGTGACCCAAGACGGTCGTTCCTTGTATAGCAACTTACTATCGCTCATTAGAGGAATGGCACTCCGAGGGAATTTTACCCCTTTCTACTTAAGCGTGAAGCAGGAGAAGGGTCAAATCTCTTGCAGCCTGCTCCATCCAAACCCTCTGTCTCAAGTTCCCAACAAGGGAATCATCTTTTTTGTTGCCTCCTGTTGTTGTGAAGTTCAAAGCCTCTGGAAATAGACTGCAGCAATGGAAAGGTAGGCAGGGTTAGCTAAGAATATCCCTAATGTTTACTTTAGTAAAACAAAACAAGCAGCACCACACAAAGAAAACAGGCCACTTGATTCTATATACTTAGGCTCTGGCCCAAAATTGGAGCGGAAGTGACGTATAAACAGAGGCTTTGTCAAGAAGCAGCGTGCTGTAACCTTCAGCCACAGAGCAGCTCTGTCCCTGTCACAATGGCTCTGGCCAGGCTGACAAGCTGCAGCTTTCCCAACCATGCCCGCAGCACTGCACGGTGGAGCACACACCAGTTTTACCACCTCCAGCCTCTTCAGGGCAAGGACAGTATGTAGATACCTATGGACTGCACGTGTCAGCATGTGTCCTGGTCACAAACAGGCTGTCAGCAGTAACACAACAACGACAGTCTGGCTGGCAGCCCCGTATAGTTCCGGAGCAAGACTTCCCAAGTAGGCTCATCAACGGGTTGTGCTCCGTGGCCCCGCATCCAAGGGGACAGAGGACCAGCCCACCACAAAAGATACACCACGGGCTCTATCAGCATACAGCTGCGTTAAACTGTTACACATCCCACGTTTACTGCTATTTCGATCTCTCGCCCTCAATCCTCCACTTCCTTTGATGACCACAGCCTCTCTGATGCAAGGTCAAATACATATTTGAAACGACACGCGGTAAATCAAGCCCTGGCTGCTTGAACCAAGGCTCTTGCCATACAGATCACGAGAGAAGCAGCACGTTGAACCGGCTGCAGGTAAACAGCCTTGTGCCAGCTGATGCCCCAGGCAAGTTCGGAGCTCTGTGGGATGCTACAACACCGATCAACACGCAGCATATGGCCACAGACTACATTCAGAGCCGGTAGCACCAGCAGTGAGTTACAAGCGCCCATCCAAAGTTTGAGCTTGGACAAGCTGCAGAGAGGTGTTTTAATTTCATATGCAAAACCTGAGAGTTGCAAGAGGGGGAGAGAAAACACCGCAAAATATCCTTTTGGACTCTTGGTATTACCTGAGGAACAGGCGAGAGAGACAATTACCGTACGAGAGAACTCCCCAGGTGTTTAGAGAAAGGTACGCATTTAAGGAAGGAGGGAAAGTAGCTACCAGAGTGCCGCTCTGAGGTTATTGTACATCGAAATCAAAATAAATATTCAGGCTGGACCTTAACTGAAGGAGGAAGAATCATTCAGAGAAATTTTTCCAGCAGCTGCACGCAAGATTATGGAAATGGGTTTTGGGACAGTTCAGAACAACCCGGTTTACGTATGCAAACCTGTTTTAATCCAATACATTTTAAAATGTGCTTATATTGGTTTAAGCTGCCGCGAAACCCCATTAGATGGCTTGCTGCAGTCTAACAGCTCGATTACCACACCGAAATGGCTCAACCCAAGGTCAGGCAAGGACCAGAGACTGCGCAAGGGAGGGTGCTGGATTGCAGAGCCACAGGTAGAGGAGAGCGAGGGAGCAGCCCTACAGCAGCCAGCAGCTCCCCAGGCTTTGGCTGCCGCGGAGCCAGCACTCGCTACCTTCTGCTGCAGCCCAAGCCTAACCACAGCAGGTTAAGGTGCCCACGGGGCACTGCGGGAGCTAACTCACACTAACTCACTACGAAGTCAGAATCTACATTTGAACAGCACGGAAGCTAAGGGAGGACTGCAGAAGGGGTGTTCCCGGTCGTACAGTGTCACTTCAGGGAAATCCAGGACTGGAGCGTCGTCGTGCCTTGGTTCTGGCACGCAGCAAGACCAGAAGCGGGTTTCAGCCTCGAGATGCTGCTCTCATTGTGGTCCAGCCACGGGCACAGCACTCTGAGCACAGAACTGACCTCAAGCACCCCTGCTGAACTTTGACACTGGCCAAGGGCCACCGGGAGACCCAAACCTCCTGGCCACCTCCCACACAAACACAGTCTGCAGCCCTGCCCGCCTTCCAGCAACACCGCACTGCAGAGCACCCGGTTTCGGTGCTGTCAGTCGCTAGCTTTTATTTGTAGCAGATCTCCCTCGGTTGCTGGCCTCACACAGCACACCACTTTCAGACCCAGCAGCCCCCTCTCCTTACAGTTTCCCACCATGGTGTCTTCCAGTGGCATGGAGTAACACTGGTGCCAACTCCTACAGCCCCACCAACTCCAGTCTCTCCAGCCCCACTGCTGGGGCAGGGACCACTGGTAGGTAGGAGGAGAAAAAAAGAATAAAAAGGAGGGAAGGAAGCGAGAGAACAAGTGCACAAACAACTCCACATGTCGGCAATCCTCAGCTGCCACCTCAGGGTGTGCCTGTAAGTTGTGTATCAGGCAGATAAGCATGCATAGTTTTCAAAGGAATCATAGTAGAGCTCCTTAGCATCTAAATCCGACAAGCAAACCAAAATAACAAAGAAAAACAAGAAGAAAAGCTTCAGGGTAATTGGACCAGGTGCCTAAAGCTGAGCACCAGTTCAGATGTGACAAGTAGTTAGTCACTGGGATGAAAATGCAGAAGCTATTATTGCTAATAAGCATACATACATTTTTACCCTGTTCTAAGAGCCACATTCTGCCGTATTTTAATTTTACAGGCACTAAGCACGGGGAAAACCACTTCCTAGTATGCAGGGTGGGGTGGGAGAAGAATGAAGAGACCATTTGCTCCTCACTGAATACAGGGTTCAGTAGTCAAGACTTCACCCTCAGGACCTTGCAGCTGTTCCACTTATCCTTACCCGGCTCCGACTGACAAAGCAAACCTGTAATCAGCCACACCGATGAGCAAGAGGCAGACAAAGATGTTTTCCTGTCCCAGAGGAGAAGCCCCCCCTTCCTTCTTCATGAATTCCCCACCACTCGCTCCAGCAATAGGACGGGGAAGCACCGTACCGATGGCGGGGTGTGGGGGCTGCTGTACGAGTTCACTGAAGGCGTAACTATAAACTTGGCATAACCCTGGTCATTGTTCGTTCGGTAGAAGCCCTGGAGCACATTCTGCTCGCGGCTCCCAAAAGCAGTGAGTCAACGCAAGAAGTTTGCACACACTCATTAGAGAGGCAGCCTCTTACCAGCCTCGACAAAGTTGGGTCAAGAGCACAGAAGTATTGACAACGCTCCCACTGGTGCCCGTACGAAAAGTTAACGTTTCCTGCTAAAAAGCACACTGAAACAGAAGAAAACTCACGTTTACCTTCTCTTGAGCTGACTTTACCACACTAACAACTTGTTTAACTGCTAGCTCAAGTGGTTCCGGTGGGTCATCTTCCTCAAATGTGAGCAACTGTGAATCCTAAGAAAGAACCAAAAAAGAAGCATCGTTAGGTGACGAACCCAGCACTTGAAAACGAGTGATAAAAGGCACTGCCAGCAAAGTTCCTGGAAGAACCGGAGACAGAATTGGCAATGTAGGTCAAAACCTGTATGTAATAATCGCACGACACCTCAGTACATAACACGGGGTAGAGCCTGAAAGCCTGTACTTAGGACAAACTACGGGCCTAATCATAACTCATCTTTCTCCGTAGCAGAGTACCAAGGCACACGGCACAGAGAGCAGGGACAGAGTTCAGTGAAACCGCTCCGCTCGAGTAAGGATTCACCAGTGCTGCAGTTTTAAAAGGCGGGTTTGGTTTGGCCTAATCATACGGCTGCACTAAGAAAACTAAGAAACTAAGAAAACCCAAATACCATCTCGCTGAGGTGTGGAAAGAAGCCTTTCCCCTCCCCGGTCCTTCCTTGCGCGTGACGGCAGGCAGCGACGACAGCTACTCAGTCTTCCCACAGAGAGCAAGGACAAGACGGCGCGTAGCTGCTGCGGCAGCGAGGTCATACTTGCAGAGACATCGGCACTCGCGCTCTCCACCTGCTACCCGCACCCAGCGCCGCTTCCCTCGTCACCCCAGGTCATTTTGCAGGCAGGAATTTCATTAGCAGCGTGCTGCTGACATTGTTTTGGGAGGCTGACAGCAGGAGCCACGCCACGCAGCAGTGCCAGGCACGGAACTCGTGGCAAGAGACGGCCCCAGCTGCTGGCCTGGGGAGGGAGGGTGTGCGTGCCCCCGCCAAAGTGGCTTTGCTCTCGGGCCGGGGACAGGAAGCTGCCGCTTTTTTCTAGCTGGTTGCAGTTCCTGGCACCTGTCCCCACACCACTGTCTGGGCTCTCCTCTCCCACAAGCGCAAGGCGAACCTTCGTCTCTTCGCACAACCCACGCTTTTCTGAACCATAGCGGGCAATTTGAAAGGGCAGACGCAGTATTTTCTTTCACTGCCCTCGCTCATGGGGATGCCTGGGAAGTGCTTCCTTATCTTTCACACACACACGTTGCTCCGCTCTTCCTTCTCCCCCAGCCTGCCCCCTGACGTGAAAGAAGCAAACATGCTGGGGCTGCCAGGAAATGCCCCTCCAGGACCTAGGGAGAAGGCTGTGCACAAATTCGGAGATGTGGGCGCACACCGCTTCCTAGATCGCTCAGCCTTGGCGTTTTCCACTGGTGTGCCAAGCGCTCAGTCCTCAGGACCAGGGAACTAGGCTGCCACGGCCTCACCTAACCTCCCCGCCTCTCAGACGCGGGCACGCCATCACAAACCACCGAGCGGGATGTCACGCTGCGCCCTCTGCGAGAAGGGCTGGCTGGGATGGGAAGGGATGCCACGTTCTGTGCCATTTCTTACCTGACCCGAGTTAAAAGCGAGCTGACCGAAGCCCCAGGAGCCCACCGGCCCGCGGCTGTCTGCGGGACTCCGGCCCTCCCACGCACACGCGTTCGCTCGGCCTACGACAACACGAAGCCGGGCCAGCTCTGGGGGTTATTTGCCAAGGGATCGGCCACGAGCCCCGTGCTGAAGACCAGGGCAGGGACTTTCCATCGTTTCCTCCTCCCCGAGCCCGAACAATGCTATCGGTGGGGTTACCATCCGCCCTGCCGGGGGCCGCGGGGGTCATGGCTTTCCTGCCCTCCTGCCCGCTCCAGGTGCGCGCCCGCTCCGGCCGGCTCCTCCCGGCCCGTTCCTGCCAGGCAGCCCCCAAACACCCGCACTCACGCGTGTACGTACACACGCACACGGTCAAACATGGACCTACGCGTGCACATACATTCGTGCATTCACCTACACGCGCGCAGAGGGGCAGTAACGCTGCCACCAGCGCCCTGACGGCGCCCCACGGAGCAGGTCCCAGGCTCCCCGCAGCCGCCCCTCTGCCCGGGCGGGGAGAGACCCCGCCGGCACAGGGGCACACGCCGCCACGTCCCACCTCAGCGAATCGCCCCCTGGGCCCCCCCCGCCCCAACCCGGCGGGTTCGGGGGAGCGGCCGGCGGCGCCTCCCTCATCAGCCCGGCCGGGCCCCGCGGCGGGGGTCTCCCCGCCCGCCCGCCCGCCCTCCCTCACCCGCGTCCCCGGCACTCACCGCCCGCACCGCCGCCTCGGCGCTGAGCGCCGCCACCCAGGCCCGCCGCCACTGCCGCCGCCAGCTGCCCAGCGCCAGCGCCCAGGCCAGCACCGAGCTGCCCTCCTCCAGCAGCTCGTCCCGCCGCGGCGGCGGCGGCGGGAGCGGCGCGGGGGGCGGCGGCCGGCGGCGGCGCCGCAGGGCCAGCAGCGCGTACTGCACCAGGTAGGCGGCCAGAGTGGCCAGCGCCGCCACGAAGAGGGCGACCAACGCGCACCAGCGCAGCTCGGCCAGCCCGCCCGCCAGCCACGCCATGGCTGACCATAATGGGAGCCGCGCTACCGGCCCCCACCAAGGCGCGCACGGCGGCGGGGCCGGGCAGCCGCAGCCCTCGCAGGGCCCGAGCCGGCAGCGGCGGCACAGCGTCCGGCCGCCTGCCCGGGGACGCACCGCCCACGGCGCAGGCACCGCCCGGCCCGCCCCTGCCGGCGGGGCGACGAGGGGAGGCCCGGCCCCGGTCCCGGTCCCGGCCCGGCGGGGCCGCGCATCGCATCTCCCGGCGGCGGGGGGCGCTCGGCCCGCGGCTCGCCCGGCGTCCCGCACGCAGCAGGGCGGTGGGGCGGCTGAGCGCCCCGGGGCGGCGGCGGCGGGGGGAGCGGGGCCGGGGGCCTCTCGGAGGGTGGGCAGAAAGGGAGTTTCAGTAGGGGCGCTGCGGTGGGAGGGGCCCGGGAAAGACGGGGGCGCCCAGGTAGTGGTGTGCGTTGTTTCCCCTTACACCGGCGTTGGCCAGCGATGTCACCTTCACGCCAAGAAACAGCTGCAAATGGAAAAACGAAGCCAACAGACCCTCTCATCCTTGCAGAGGACAGACGAACGGTCGGTCCCTGCTTGCGGGCAGTGCGAATCGGTGACAAACCAGGCCTGGCTTTTCCCCCCCAAACAAAGAAGCCCGTGTGACCTTGCGTGTCCAAGAGGCTGCGGGATACTCAGCTGGGTTATGTCCGAGTTACAAAACCCCGTGGGTAGAACCGCCACGCTGTCCCTCCGCAGCGAAGGGGCCTTCCCTTCGCCTGGCAGGGTGGCACGCGGGGTCCGTCGTCGGCCTTCCCGCTCCCCGCAGCGCCGCGGGACCAGAGACCAAGACTCTGCTTGCCTATCGCAGGGCGAACGCAGCTCTCCCTTGTCTTCCTGGTGCCTCAGCATCTCCTCTGCCCAGGATGTCCAGCTCGCCAGGAGGAGGAAAAAACAATGCTGCGTTTCACGGTGATCTGCGTCCCGGCGCGAAAGTTCAGGATGTTTGCTTTCTGCAAACCACGCTGAATGACCGCTGTTATCAGTAGGCAGTTTGCGATAAAGGGGATGAAATTGTATTTTGATAGTAAATAAAAGGTTTCATAATTATTTATTTCTGCCACATCCATGTTTGGTAAGTTCCTGTTCGGTTTTCAGAGTGCTACCTTATCAGCTCATCGCCATTCGTGTCCTTGTTTTTCTTCTGCTTTTCTTTGCCCACTCTGTTTCTTCCGCAGGGACTTTCTTTACCCGTGGCAGCTCCCAGCCCGTGAACCTCATGTGTATTTTTCGCCCAATCCATGCGATAAAACATCCTGGGATTAAGATGTTGAGGTTGGTAGTGAAATGCCATTCCAAGTTCTTGTTCCGCTCTGGTTTAGGCTATTGCCGCTGTAGCCTTAAAGGGCAGAAACATGTTTTCCTTGCTGGAACCTGGAATTCCAGACCATTGGAGTGCCATGGAGCAGAGAGGGGAATTTCCGTGGGCCCCACGGGGCCTGGCTCTGGAATGCCTTTCCAGGGAGCCGGGCAGATGGCAGGTGCCGAGGCGCAGGAGCCGTGCGGGCTCGCAGAGCAGCCCGATGCTTGTTGACCGGGCATTTTCAAGCAAGTTCACGGCTAGAAGCAGAGGTACAAAGAAAAGGGAAGTGAGTACCTGACAGAGTCACTGAATGGTCACTGTTGGAAGGGACCGCTGGAGATCATCTGGTCCAAGCTCTGTGCTCAAGCAAGGCCACCCAGACCCCTCAGGACCATGTCCAGCTAGATGGCTTTTCAATATCCCCAAGGACGCCACAACTTTTCTGGGCAACCTGTGTCAGTGCTTGGTCACCCTCATAGTGAAAAAGTGTTTTTCCTTACGTTCCTCCTGTGTTTCAGTCTGTGCCCACTGCCTCTGGTCCTGCCACTGGGCACTGCCACTGACAAGAGCCCGGCTCTGTCCCCTTTGCACCCTCCCTTCAGGTATTTGTATGCACTGATAAGATTCCCCTCGAGCCTTTCTCTAGCCTTCCTCCCACCCGGTTCTCTCAGCCTTTCCTCATATGAGAAGCGCTTGAGCCCCTCAATCATCTCAGTGGCCTTTCACTGGGTGCTCTCTCTCCAGCGGAGACCCAGCACTCCAGGTGTGTCCTCACCAAGGCTGAATAGAGAGGGAGGACCGCTTCCCTCAGCCTGCTGGCAACACTCCTAATGCAGTCCAAGATGCCATTAGCTTGCTTTGCTGTAGGGGCGTGTTGTTGGCTCATGCTCCACTTGCTGTCCCACAGGACCCCCAGGTCCTTCCTGTGAAGCTGCTTTCCCGCTGGTCGGCCCCCAGAACGTGCTGGTGCCTGGAGCTGCTCCTTCCTGGGCGCAGGACTTTGTACTTCCCTTTGCTGAACTTCCCAAGGCTCCTGTCAGCCCATTTCTCCTGCCTGCCAAGGTCCCTCTGGATGGCAGCACGACCCCCTGGTATATCAGCCCTCCTCCCAGTTTTGTGTCGCCTGCAGGCGTGCAGATCGTTACTAAAGGTGTTGAACAGGACTGGACCCCAGTTTTGACCACTGGGATACACCGCTAATTACCGGCCTCCAACTAGACTTTGCGCCACTCATCACCACCCTGGGCGCAGTCGTTCAGCCGGTTTTCAATCCACCTCACTGTCTGCTCATCCAGACCATACTTCATCATCTTCTCTGTAAGGATCTTTCAGGACAGAGCGTCCGAAGTCTAGGTGAACAATGTCCACTGCTCTCCCTCATCTACCAAGCCAGTAGTTTCATGGTAGGGGTTTCGCAAGTTGGTTGATCGTGACTTGTCCTTCGTGGATCCTTGCTGACTAATCCCGATGGCTTTCTTGTTCTTC
Organism: Rhynochetos jubatus; assembly: GCA_027574665.1. Lineage (NCBI taxonomy): Eukaryota > Metazoa > Chordata > Aves > Eurypygiformes > Rhynochetidae > Rhynochetos > Rhynochetos jubatus. Next base: position 41,280,263 of record CM050649.1, read on the forward strand.
ATGTGTCTGGAAAAGGTGTCCAGGATTAGTTGTCCCATAACCTTCCCGAGGATCAAGGTGAGGCTGACTGGCGTGTAGATCCCAGGGTCCTCCGACCTGCCCTTCTTGAAGTTAGGAGTGGTGTTTGCTTTCCTCCACTCCTCAGGCTCTTCTCCCAGCCACCACCATCATTCAAAGAAGACTGAGAGTGCCCTTGCAATTACATCTGTCAGCTTCCTCGGCACTTGTAGGTGCATCCCCTCAGGGCCCGTGGACTTAGATGCCCGGATTGCTTATGTATTCCCTGATCCTTTTCCATCAAGTACATTTCTTTGCTCCAGACTTTCACCTTTGTCTCTGGGGCCTGGGATTCCTGAAGAGCTGGTATATCAACTTGTAATACAATATTTAAGAATATGGGGGCTAGGCCCCTGGGAGGAGGAACAGGTTGTTGCCTGAGAAGTGTTTTGATAATTTTCTGTTGTAAATACATCGTCCTCATTTGCACCTATAAGCTGCAAACTTGAGAGGACATGGGTTTACCTGCTGTAGTTAATTTACTGTGTGGGCATACAAAGAATGGGCTACTCAGAGGTCAAAGTACTTGCCCGGCACACAGGGAAATCCAGCGCTCCCTTCAGTGACCAGCTGCCTTCTGCCTGCCTGGCTCCAGGCAGGTGATTCAGAGCATGCCTACGCGGTGCCGAGGAGCAAGGTGCCGAGAGCTCCAGAGCCGCATCGCTCCAGCAGCGCAGCACCGTACGTAGGCTAATTGGCTCTGCTGACAGACCACGTCTATTAGCCGGGCACATTCATTTTAAGATCCAAACCGGTACCTCGGCTCAGCATTGCATGGTGCTGTACCAGCTCGTGTGCAGACAGCTCAGGGATGTCTAATACAGGACTGTGCTGTGGCGGACAAACCTGCCCTTGGCTTGTTGCTTGTCCCATGTCCCAGTTCTCCACATAAGCCATGTAGACCGTTCTCTTTTTAACTGGCAGGAGTTTGGTGAGTCTAATTAGTGAACGTGAAATGGCAAGAAAGAGTGAAAGATTACACTGAGATATTAGGAACAGTTTTCCTTTACAGAACTTTATCAGCGGTCTTGTTACTACGTTTTACATTTCTACTTTTGAAGTATAGCAAAAGTGTGTGGCAGCTAATATTTCATTATTTTCCTAGTATTTAGTTATTTTCCTTTTTTGTGCACCTGTGAATTTGGAATAGCCCTCTCTGAACATTCAAGATCTTACCCATCAAAGCATAGCTCTGGGGATGTGATCAGTAATTAGTTTTTCCTAATTCCGTGTACTTTGAAGCTGGGAACTGTGATTCTGACTTGCTCCTAGGCTCTGCTATGTGCTGTATTTCTATTAAGTAACTTCTGTATTTCCCAAATCCCAGCTTTGCTTTTCATTAGCAAGTGTATATCTGTCGGTGATGGTTGCAAAGCAAGTTTTAAAAATGTAAAGTGGGTGACACTGTAGACAGAGAGTTCATTTTACAAGGGTTCTGGAGCAAGAGAATTATAAACGCATCATTCATCATGGTTACCTCACATGTCCTGTTCTGCTCTTCTGAAGTATGAATTTCGTTAACCGCTTCACTCTGTGTCGGAAAGGCGAGGAGAAAACTGCAGACCTGTAGCTTACTCTGATATAGTCTATGCTAGAATGTTCTGCTGGTGGAGCTCCCCATGGCACATGAACAACAAAGAACTACCTCACCCCTTAACTAGTGCTGCCGGCTTCATCGTACATCTGTCTGTTCAGGGGTGCTCCGTTTCACCCCGCAGACAGCACGTGGGCAGGGTTTTAGGACCCTGATGTGTTTGAAATCTCCAGATTCGTTGCAGGTGGGTGGAAAGGTCGGTGGCTTGGACCTGGCGCAGGCAAACGCAGGAACGGTGTGTGCCGGGGCTCTGTCCTGCGTTAGGGTGGGACACAGCAGGGTGCGCGCTCAGATCTGGCACCCGGCAAGTGCTAGGTCAGAGTTGCGTGGTATAGATAGAAGCAAAGGGAGCGGGATGAGATCAGAGTTACTTAATTTCATTTTTAAAGCTGGAAGCAGAACAATGGCCCAAAAAAAGGAGTAGGTTCAATCACTGCAATTAAATGATCACTTATACAGTTCCAACGCAGAGAGATACAAATCAATGCAAACTCGTCCTACTAATTCTCCGCCTCTGCGCTCAGAGTATTTTTACACGCGACAGAAAGAGAAGGTTTGTAAGAGGCCATCCATCCATCCAGTCTAACATGAAGCCTGAAGGCACTGCTTTGTCAGGACAGTGTAATAGCGTAAGAGATGTTTAGTTTGGCAAAACCGCACTTTGGCCAGCAGAGCCTTTTCCAGCGTCGCAGGACTCTATGTGATGCCGTCTTTACCCCTGAGGCGGTGATAACCACGTCTTGGTGATGAGATGTCGCTAGTGTAAGTCTGAGGTGATGCCACCACACGCTCTTCACTGACAGCTCTGCTGGCAGGAGTAGACGTGTTAATCTTCACACCTGAAATGCAACCCCTCGGCATGTTACTTCCCGTGAAGGAGGAGACCGTTTCCCCTTCTACATGCAGCAGTTCAGCCTCTTTCCCACATTTCACCCTCTGTGCCAGAGGCTGCGAGCAGGCTTGTCCTCCTACCTGCTGACTGTGGCAAGCTTGCCCAGGGGTTGTGGGGCGAGGAGAGGCACGACGCTAACGGCAGGAGGCGAGCTCCTCCATCTGGGCCTGCGCTCAGGCTACTCTCCAGTCTCTTTCCTGCAGCCCCTTTCTAGGCGAGATTCAGCACGCCTGACCCGTCTTGTCTCCCGTGACTCGACCTACCAGAAACGTTGTCCCCCGCTTTGCGACAGCTGTCTGGGAGAGGGATGGGTGCGGGAAGGGCAGGAACAAGGGCCAGGTGGGATGAGAGAAACCTTGTTGGGAGACGGTCAGCAGTCTGATACTAGAGGAGGTGCCGCTAAGCAAGCTTTCGTAACGAGGAGCTAGCGCGGGGGCACTGGGCTGGCTCTTGGTGCGGAATAACTCCCCCCGCCTCGTGTCTTCCAGAAACCATTCTCTTCTTATTGTGGTCTTGCTCCATAAAAAAAGGCTCTGAGGTGATGACATCAGTGGGCCTTCACTTTGACTAATTACTCTTATTTTTGGTTCTCCTGCAAAATCAGGAGATAGCTGATCTATCCAAGCACCAATCCCTATTGAAAAAAACCCCCAGTATGCTCACCATGACCTCATAGTAGAAATACTTCATTTAGGTCACTTAGTTGAGCTTCGCCCAAATGGCGACATCTCTTAAGCGCTTAAGAAGGCATACTGCCAGATGAGTTTTTCATTACATCAGAAAAGTGCTTTGTTACTGTATACGTTATTAATATACAGGCACGGTCCTAAAAAAAAAGACCTTGAGAAGACAACCACGGCCCATAAATATCGATGCTGACAAATTGGCTAAGTTTCAAAGCAAATTCATCACAATGTTTTCTTTTGACCAACCATCATTTCCAATTACGTGTTCAGACATAACGCAAAACGGCAAAGCCGTATTTCAATTCTATTAGAGCAACCATGGACCCAGCTTGGTACCCCTTGGATACTTGTGCTTTCTTCTGGAGCCATTCATGCACCAAAAATACAGCTTATCAAGGAAAAAAATAAAAATAAGGTGAGAAAACACAGAAATAATTCTATTAGAGCAACCGTGGACCCAGCTTGGTACCCCCTGGATACTTGTGCTTTCTTCTGGAGCCATTCATGCACCAAAAATACAGCTTATCAAGGAAAAAAATAAAAATAAGGTGAGAAAACACAGAAATAATGGCACCATGGTGTTTGCAATCATTGCACCACATCACTATTTCACCCGTTAATTTTAAAGTCTGTTATCATTTTGTCATATTGTATCTATTTTGCTTTCCTCTGTAGGCTCACGCTTTTCCCTCTCTCCAATATCCGGTAAATAATCTATTCCTAAGTGGTCACAACTTTGCGAAGGGAACAAAGGCTAACAACAGATATTTGGCCCGGCCTTGCTGATAGTTTCTCTTACTACTTATATATCTGGCACTGCAATGGGAGAAGGAAAAATATTTTTGAGAGTATTATTTTTTTTGTGCTGATGACTCTTCAAAAATGTATTCCCTAGACTTCAGTAAAATACTGTGAGTTTTTAGCAACTAAAACACGACAGGCAAGCTTCTTTTATTTTCATTTTCAGTCACCAGCAGAGGGGAGGGTGCCGGGGTGGAGAGGTTGCCGCACTGGGAGTAGTCTCAGCCCTCTGGTCGTGATGGGTGGTTCCAGCTACATGAGGTTTCTCGCCTGTGGGTTAACTTAGGCTCAGTGTGCCCAAACGGTTAAGGCTTCCCATCTCCGGGAGAGAGGTGAGAAATCTCCCGATGAGGAATCACTGGACAGATTCCTGCCTCTCTCTGAATCTTGGGCTCCAGCCCAGGAGATGCTGGGTTCCCAGAGACGTGTGCTTCTCCCACGCAGTACAAACATTCACGTGCCCCTCAGACGCACGCTGGAGGACGTGAAGACCAACTGGCTCTGGGGATGCCGGGCATCAGAAAGAAGAAAGGACTTGGGATGTAGTAAAAGAGATCTTCAAGTTCTAGACAGAGAGCAAAGGCACTTCAAGCAGTGTTGTAGGAAATTAATAGCAAGAGTATGAAATAAAGGCTTGTGAAAAATCTCAGAACCCACACCTTCATCTAGAAGAACGGTGAAAATGCTCCAGCTCAGCTAAACGGCTAACAAAATCCAGGGGCATGTACCAGTTTTGTGCTGCATGTCATCCCAGAGCACGCCCCCGTGGGTACTGCGCTAAGGCTGACACACCTTGGGTCTGGAGCGCGTGGGTTCGGACTCACTCACGGTACCGTTATGCTGATCCTGCCAGTTACTTGCAAGGAGAATGCAAGAAGGCAAAGGGTAAAAAGCTTAGAACTCCTCAGCCGTGACTGCACGTCATGTTCACGCGTGCTGAGTACACGTTACCGTAACAGGTGTTAAGCTACAACTAATCCTCTCGCCTTTTCTTCCACAACTGTCTGTGCAGCAGGAACCACTGGGATAGACTGGCCGCCTCCTTGGCAGTCCCGACAGGGAGCCAAGGACTGAAGAGTCCGGAGATGCACCTCGTCACTCCCAGCTGTCGGGCAGGCAGAAACCATGCTGCTGAAGGAAGGGAACGCCAAAGGAGAAGACAGCTTTCAGACAGAAGTAACATGCCTTTGACCGAACACGGAATTTTCTCCAAACTCAGCAATCGCCACGTAACTGAGCCATATTTAAACACACTCACGCATTTTTATATGTATACATACATACATATGTAGAGAGAGCGGGGTTCAGCCTTCCCTGTGGTGCTTCAAGTGGGGCTCTGCAGGTGGGTGTGATGTTGGTCTCTTGTTTCTGGCTCCTCCTAGTGCCCCTATGCAGTATTAGGGGCACACACATACGATCATCTCCAAAAAACTAAGGCTCTATGTGGTTCTCCCCCACCCGAGCCTTGTATTAATACTTGCTAAAAAAACTACCCAATCTCAAATCTCATATTTAATATCAGTGATTCTCCTCTAGGCTTATTCAGGTGACAGTTTGATACCTGTACGAGTTTCTTTCTCATGCTCTTAAAAAATGCATTTACATGCCTCAGTCGCATTTCTCCTGAAACAAATAATCGGAACGCAAGCTAACAAAGCTCTTTCCCTCTCGTGGCATTTGGCTGCTCGGTTAATTGATGAGTGGAGGAGAGGCAGCAGCAAACAGCAGCTGCCTTGGTAACCACAGCCCTGGCCTGCCAGGCAGAGAAGTCTTTACCTTTCCCGCTATGGGTGGAATAGCTGTGCCCGTGCTGACATTAACTGGACCCCACGGGGTGTGCCCCGCCGAGCCGGCGATGTGCATGAAGCCAATGACCAGCCAGCTGAGGAAGGGGTGAGTAGGGCGGTGGTCAGTAAAGCCGTATTTACTGTTCTATACATTTTCCTGTGGTTTTAGATTCCCCCTTTTTAGGAACCACGGGTGCAGGTGGCGAGGTGGAGAAACTGTGAGTCTATCTCCAGAGGTATAGTTGCCACACCTGGTGAAGCCGTCAGGATGTGCAGTTTCCAAAGCCTGTTCCAAGAGGACCCAAACTTCCCCCAGTGCAATACCGTGGGGGAAATATTATTAAACAGTCCTTTGGGAAGTTTCTCGTCCCTTAAATTCTTTCACGGATTTTATAGCATCGGGGTACGGATGCAGTTTTTTGTCAGACGAAAAGGGTTAGAAGGTGTCAAACCGCGGGGACTCCTGGCTGTTCACTGGGGAAGGAAGCAAAAAGCAGGAAGCAAAGAGCAGGATCCATCACAAGCGACACCTTAAAACAGAGGCTGATTTTTTTTCTTGTTTTTGGCAGGGCCATGGCATGCTCTCTTCCCACACCTCTTTTGCTGGCTCGTTGCCCTTTGTTCCTTCAGACACCTGCCTTGCAGAGCCTGAAAACCTCAGCGTGGTCTCTTCCTTCCAGCAGAAGCATCCCTGGATGCTAGGAATGCCAGCAGGTCATGCTGTTTCATCACTGCCTCATTTTTAACACCGGTGCATTTCACTGGAGAGATACATGTCGCTGGATGACAGCCTGTGCCCTACAAATATCAGCTTAAGCTAACGGCTACAACCAGGGCTCCGTGATACCAAAGACCTGCATCCATCCCAGCTCCTGCACTGCCAAGGCATTAAGAAATTGTTAAGGGTTGCGTTGGAAGTGCGGGGGCAATACACAGTGAATTCTTTGTTAAGACACGCTGGCTTTGCATTCAACGTACTCTTTCAACACATGTAAAACGAAGGGGAAATAGAAGGGGTGTATATTGCTTCAGCGCAGCCAACACCTTGAAAATTTCTATTGCCTGAGTATTTCAGGACTGGCAGGAGAAATATTATCCATGCAGGTCTAATAGTAAAAATTATCCTGTTAGTGTTTGCGTATTTAAAAAAGAGTGAGAACTGGAAACAGCCTACGAACGGCTGGAATAAAGAACAAAGGATACCCACGAAAATAGGCGCAGTTCTCGTGGTGTTATGAGTAACTTCTTATCATTAGGTTTGCTTCTAGACTTTTCTGTCAAATATATGTTGTACGGTCTCTGGAGCAGACATTTTCTGTGAAGCATTTAAGCAGACGATAAACTGCCCTGAAACAGTAACAGAGAGAGGACTGCATGTAGACCCTAACGGGATGCAGAAAGAGCTGGGAGGGGTTCCTGATGCTGATCCTGTGGTGATTTACGACTGTGTGAGCAAGTTGGGGAGCAGTTCTCTGTCCTCTCTTTGCCTTTCCCACAGCTCACCTCACTCCTGACGTGAGGGCTACTCCTTGGAGGGATGGGCCAGGAGCCCTTTGTCCCTGTTTTCAAGGAGATTTAAGGAGCATCAAAAGCCCAAATCCTCTTGGAGTGCCCTTTCAACCCTTGATTCTGACCCATTGGCAGGTCTGCTGTATGTTTCACCTGGCCTGGTGCCGTGCTTCCTCCGACAAGGCAGTACGCATGCAGATAGTGACAAGCGCTGGGGTAAAAAGCAGAGATTACTGTTTAGCTCTTGCTGCAAATCTTATCCTTCCCACTAAGACCATTCTTTGCTACCCAGCGATTTTTAAGAAATTTGTTAGAGATTAACTCAAGACCTTGTCTCCTCTATTAAATGTGAGTGAAACTGGTCAGTGGGTTCAACCCAACTGCACAAATTAAAGGCGGCAAAGGGCAGCAAAGGTGGAACCCAAGAAGCTGAGAAAACTGGCCTAAGAGCTTTCAAATATCGGTCTCATCTAACTTTCCAGAGGGGAACAGGGTTTACTAGGCTCCTAAAAGACAGAGATCGTCTTCCTCACCATGGGAATCCACGCACTACATTCCCACGCAGGGATTTTTGAAGAGGGAAGTACACGCAGCAAAACTGCTTTCGATGAGAGCACGGCAAAATACCATAAACGTTCCTGACCGTCTGTTTTCAAACATCTGGTTCAATCCAGTCTTAGATGAAAGAGATGCTCAGTTGATGTAACCTCGCTTCCACAAAGTCCCGTTTTAATCACTGAGTGCATAGGAGGCAGAATTTGGGCTGTGCTCAAGTTTTTAAGAGATCGTCTAGAGCAGCTGGTTTTCTTGTATTTTCCAGTGAAAGGTTCAGTGGGGCACTACTAAAATAAACAATAAAGCCATTATTTTAGTAATGCAAAAACGATCATTTGCATCCAACAAATAGATCAAAAGATGCTCTTTTCTAAACAAAATTCCCATCCCACAGACACAATGGTATGTACAATAACATCACACTTTGCCAAGAGATTCCAGTATAAGACACAGCAATTCAAAAGAAACAAAGTGTAAGTTTATTGGACGCCAACATTTCTTAGTCAAGATCTAAGTAAAGAAAACACACAGTAGAAAAAGGTTGTACAAAGCAGCAATGGATTTACATTACATTAAAGAAAAAGTTACCCATAGCTGTTAAGTCTCAGTCCTAAAAAAAGTAAAAACCCATCCTGGTGTATTGAACTGACACAGAGTGACTGTAAGGTATACAGGATTATAAACCCGGCTTCTTTTGTCTAACCTCTCTAATCCTTTAAAATGACAAGTGATTTTGTGTAATTAATTGGAAAACTCTATAGCAAATACATGGGAAAACTGCAATTTCTACAAACTGTAGGAAACTGTTTCCCGGTACCCAAGCACTAAAAGCAGTAATCCCACTTTCCTGCTTTTTAAAAAGGGACACTGTCAAGAATAAGCCTTAAAACGTGTACTTTACATGCATTTTGCATTTTACATTGCAAAAGACAGTTTGTTCTGGTTTTATGTACCTATTTTAATCGACTGCTGCTGCAGCAGTGGGAAGCTTGCATCTTTGAAAGGTCATGTGTATCGCCAAAGAACCGGAAAAGGAAAAATGGATCAAGTCCTTTATTCTGGAATAGTGAGAAAAAAAGCAACAGGAAAAATAGGCTCAACCCACAGAATCCAGATCCATTTTTTAGACATCCTTGCAATAGTTGAGGGTGCCTTTAATAGGCATTTTCATGCCCAAGCAGCTCAAGTGTTATGACTCAATTCATGATTCTAAGTTCTTTGATTTTATTAATATCAAGTATTCTTAACACAGATAAGTACATTTACTGTATACAACCTTTCTCTTGATAGTGCCCCTTTATGTACAACAGTTATAGTACAGTTTTTTCACAAGTCATTTTAAATAAAGAGGAATCAAGGACATTAAAAAAAATACTATCAGGCTGCGTTCAACAACAACAACAAAAAGAGATTTTAACACTGATTCATTAACAGCAACATTAAAAAAAAAAATAAATCCCTAAGCTTGCTTTGATTTTTATCTAAATCTTCTGGTAGGAAAATGTAAACAATTTTACTGAACAGTATAGGCACATGCCAGATTACAGGCTCATGCCAGGTATTTGCACCCTCACTGTTAGTGCCAAGAAGTTAGGCCTAGTCTGTCCTTATCCCACGCGAGGAACTTCTACTTTTACCACCGGGAGCTTGGAACAAAGCGTACAGGTAGCTTCAGACCAAACCCACATGTCCTACTTGGGGGGAAAACAAACAAACAGCATCAGACATAAAAAAATGTACTGGATGTCACTAGAAGGCCCGCCCAAGTAGGAAACGCAGGAGGAAGTCTCTTACAGCTGCGTTTTGGTTCACGGATAAGGCTACATCTCCATTCTGAAATCCACAAGACAATCTCGAGTGTCACCCACTGCTTCAGCAGGTTATCTGCTCAATCAACTGCCACAGGGTGTTTCATTCCCCCTCACAAAAAAAAGACCAAACCCAAAACCAACCCAAAAAATCCCAAGTAGAGACAGTCTTATTACTGGTTCATGTCCTTTGTCTTTGTAAAACTACAGAACTATACCCTAGCTGTACAGCTGTACGCACAGTTTTTATGTAGAAGAAAATTAACTTTTGGTTCTAGGACTGAACAAAAAAATCTGTACGTATTTTTCTGCCACTGCTCGCCTTCAAGGTTGATCACGGTCCCAGTTTAGTACAGAGCTTAAGCACACGTTTGAACAACCATTAAGACTGATCTTAATGGAACTTAAGCATCGGCTTCGATGCTTTGCCAACGCAGTGGCTGAAAGGAAAAAAACCTCCCAAACCAAAATGCATTTCAACGGCTCAACCCTGCTCTTCTCAAATGCAATACAAGTTTCCACTGTACTCCCACAGAAGCAGGATAGTTCTCTGAGATTTATCTGACAGATTATAAAAATAGCAAAAAAAGAAAGAATTAAAGATTCTAATCTATATATTAAAACATCTGCACATTCCTGTAACAAATTTTAAGAAAAAAAGCAAACCACTTTTTATACTTAACGAGACCTCTAACTTTGTGTCACCTCAGTGCACAGCTACAAAATTAAACAAAATATGATGAAGACAGGCTTTTGTATCAATAGATTTGCCTTTTATTTTGACTGTGGCCAAACTAGACACTCTTCAAAAGACCTTTATTTATAAACAAGCAACTAACATTTTTTCCATAATTTAACTTTTTAAACATATATTAAAGTTATATAAGTGGAAGCATATTTATTCCATATCCTTCAAAATAAACACTTCTATCAAGGGCTTTTAAGATACTGTATAAAAGCTAATAGAAAACCAGAACTGCTATATAAACATCTCATTTTTAAACTTCAGAGATCCTGAATTCCTTTACTAAACAAGAGGAACCAAATTAAAAAAAAAAACCAAACAAACAACAACCACAGAACACGCTCTACGTTAAAAAACAAAACTTAAAAAAACCCCCAAACCAAAACAAAACAGCTAGAGGAAAACATAGAAGGAGGCTATTTAGACCAAAAATATCTTATAGACCTTTTGCAATACATAATATACTAGGAAAACGGTCAAGGTTTCTTCAAAGATGTCGCACAAGCTTTTGACTTGAAGTGTGTGGAATTTATCATCATATCACGCAGCAGAATCCCAGCTGGAAGTTAGATGACTGTGACATAGCTGAACCAGTTGCCATCTTCCTTTACAAAGCACACTGATTTTTAAAAAGCTACATACAAACTTTCAGACTGTTGTACTGAAGAATCATTGGCGAAAACTTAAGAACCATTTTACAAAAACGTGTTCGTATTTTATATGCACAGATTTCTAAAATACATTTAAAGGTTACTTAGCAAAGCTTTACATTTTTCTGATTTCATTAAACCAGGTTGAGTGCAATAATCATTTCATTTTGAAATTGTTTCTAGTAAGAAAGAAATTTAGTCTTACTAGGTGGAATAAAAAAAGTCAGTAACTAGAAATGTCACTATTAAACAAGTACCTTCTTTTAACTGCAATGTCACCGAAAGAGTTTAACTGATATTCTAACACATTAGTGTAATCGTATTCAGCTACAACTTGCCTGAAAGAGGACAAAAAACCCCCACCACATTATTAGTGAAGGTATTTAGTAACAATTTTAGATTTTGATAAAGAATGAAACAGAAGAGGCTGGAAACTAACACTGCAATTTTTTTGGTAGCTGAAAACAGTCAAGGGTCCACCCTCAGCCAATTCTTTTACACTTAACTTACAGGAAAAATAATCTGTTGAAAAAAATTGGTGGCATACTTGAGCTTTCACTGAGAAAAAGCCACTCCTGTGTGTGCCTAAGGATGCCCTTAGTGTAACTTAGAGGAGTTACACACGCTTAGTTTTGTTAAATCTTGATGTCAGCTTGCTATTCTTTAGTTTGGGATGCTGAAAAAAACCCATGGTTACATACAGAATTAAAGCCTCACTCCTGCTGCCCCTGAAACTGGTGACCAAGCTCCCGTGGCTTTCAGCGAACACAGACTGGGCCCTGACTACGTAGTGTGGAATGCAATCCCCCTCTCCCAACCCATTCGGGGTACAATTGGTCAAGATCATAAATACCGTTTGCATCAATTGCGTTCACTTTAATCCATCATCACTCCATTAAGTTTAAATTCTAGCAGAAGAATGTTTCCCTGTTAGTTTACCACCTACTCCTGGGTGAATATTTCTATGACTTGTAATTTTGGACCCTTACGACAGCCTCTGCTAAATACCTATGATCCTACTTACACTAAATGCTCCAGTTGTGATTGGAGGTAAAATAATGGAACCACACAGAACGTCTGCAGCCCATTATTACCACGATTTTCAACAAATTAGAAAATTGCAACACAGTTATCACATATGACAGAAAGCGGCAGAAAGAAATATTCTATGCATTGTATTCATAAAATGCAGTGATTGTAGTGTGATGGTTTTTCCTCTGCTTTGAGCTCGATATGTATGCTTAATACAAATTTCAAATACATACTTCTTCATCTATACAGGTGTCTATATAAATATTTACATTTTTAGACTTTGTTAAAACATAACTTTGTACTCATGGCCAAGCTTATTACTGTGTGTAGGACTACGACTCATCTCCTGTCCCTTAATGAGCCTCTCTTTTTTTGATTTAATAGTTATACATTCCTGTGTAGTTAGAATTACAAACAGTTGTAGAAATAGTGGAAACGAAATTATGAAACTGGTCTGACATCTGTTCAGTCTTAGTTCATATTACAAACAGTACCATTTGCATTATGATGGCTGTTAATACAATGACTTTAGCTACCAAAGTATCTATAGTAAATTAGTCTTTGGGACGTTATATAAAGCAAAGTACCCCCTCCCCCAATTTTCCTTAGAAACTTAGAATTAAATGGCTGAAAGCAGGCTTGCTGCTACTTTTTATATAAAATCTTAGTAATAATATTGCTGACTTTAAATTCTATTTTAGTTTGCACAAGTTCCATGTAACAACAAAACGATTCTATGTTCCCTTACAATATCAAACATTCGTATCCAGTAACATCAGAATTACTCAAACTTGAGGTTTATTTGTTATTGCTAAAGGTTTCTAAGACCTAAGTCAATACAGCAAGACACTCCATCCACTTCCTCCCTAACTGCAAGTGCATGGTAACTCTATATGGAGCTTGTGTGTTGGTTTCTTTAAAAGAAAAAATAATCAATTAAGTTGGTTACAGCATTTCACTACTATAAACTCACAGTTAGAATCCAAATCGTTGTTGCTCTTTCATTTAATATATAACTTTATATGTAATACACACCCACACACCAACATCACAGGATGAAGATCCATGCATACAATCCAGATGTGACTGAATTTCAGTGTTAAATGAAATAAAAATTATTCTGTTACTATTAGATCCCAGACCACAGTATTTTAAATTACTCTGCTTTCCACCTGCTAACCGAGTTAGTTTACCTTAATCTTCAAATCCAAGCAGCATCACAAATCCCAAATCTCTCGTTGTTGTCGCTTTGATCCTCAGATTTCTGGTTTATATGGCATACCTCCACAGAGCCTCCACCGAACGAGCATTTCAATGTATCTGCTAAAGCTAATTGTGTGTCTGTTCGTGGCTCCAAAGACTAAAAGCTGTCTTAAAAGTCCTATGACAGAGTTTACACATGTATTGTCTTTTGAACGTGATTGCTGAGAGTGGTGGAGCATGATAGAAGAGCGTATCTGACTCCTGTGGTACAAATAATTTTTCAGTAGTAGTGGAGCTTTCAGACAAGCCTGTCGGGCTATCAGGCTCCAAAGGCTGGATTTTGGGAAGGGGTGGGGGTGGAGGTAAGGGTGGTGGTGATGGGGAATTAGCTGGTGGACATATCTCAGGCTCCTTATTTGTGGACTCCTCTGCGGCCTGTGACATATGAGATTGGAAGTGACTCCACAGCCGGAAATTGGTTCGGAAGGCCTTGTTACACACATGGCAAATGAACGGCTTCACAGAGCATAAGAGCTCTTGGTGACGCTCCAGCTGTTTGCGTAGGGTGAAAACCTTCCCACACTTCTCACAGGGCCACAAACCAGCATCTTTGTTGGAGACTACTTCCTTGGGTTCTCTGCTTGCTTCAGTAACCTCATCCTCGATATCATCTGCAGGCTCTTCTTTGATCTGGATTTTAAGCTTGGAAACACTTAAGTCCTCAGGTAGGCAGGAGGAATCTTCAGAATCAAAGTTGATTTGTTCTGATGAATCACTGAATACACCGTCTTCCTTTGCAGCAACGAAATTGTTCATTTTATTGGATTCTGACTGAGGAGGCAATCTTGATGAACTAGTTATTTCTCCATTGTGATCCAAGATAGGTAAAGAAAAGTTCTCTGATGGAGCCATTGTGTTTTGATTGTGAACTTCAACCTGATGACGCCAGATACTAAAGGATGATTTAAAGGTACGCATACACTCAAGACAAGTGAGCTTCTTGTATTCACACTTGCTTTCATGCTCATGCCTCTGCTCTGGCGAAGAAAATCTAAGGCTGCAGTAAGGACAGACAGTAGCTTTTCTACAGAGTTGCTCATGATTTCCCTGTTCAATAAATGAAGAGAGCTTAGCATTGCAGAGATGGCACTGATAAACCTCTTTGTTTTCGACTGGACTTTCAATGTGCATATGATCTTTCTGCTTAGGAGCCTTACTTCCTCCAATTGGTTTCTCCCCTGGGTGCATTTTTATGTGCTGTTTAAACTGCGAGAGGAAACGATAAGCTTTCCCACAGTAGGTACAAATATAGGCTCCTTTGGTTCTCGATCTTAAATTCCTTTTGATGACTTGCTGGGCTTGTGAAGCAGACTGTCCCTGAAAACCTTGCTTGCCACGTCTTAGCTTAACGATTAGAGCTTTTTTAATTTCCCTCTCTCTCACTATATCAATCAGTTTTCTTTGGAATTTTTCATCCAAAACAGCGTGCGAACTGGAAGCTGGTGAGGGGTTCTTCACAATTCCGTGTTGCGTCTGGCAGTGCGTCCACACTTTGAAATTTGTGTGAAATCTCTTGTGGCATATGTCACAGGCATAGGGCTTCTCTGGATTATGATACATGTTGATGTGACGATGAAGACCTGCTGTTGATCTGAAAATTTTAAGGCAGTGCTTGCATTTAAATTTTTTATTTGGTCTTGCTTCTTCCATCTCGTTGTATTCATCTTTACTGACATCAGAATCGGGAAAATCAGCATCAAGGTGCGTAGGGCTTGAGTCTTCCTCAAAGTTGTCTCCTGACCCCGGAGAGCCCTGCTCATCTGTCTTCAGTTTCTTAAATGGTAGTCTTCTATCAGCTTGAAATCTCCTTTTTGCCGGAAGTCTACTTGGTTCCTTATGATCATCCTCAGTTTTAAAAGGAAAGTCTTTATTTGTCGATGCTGAAGCATCGCCCACTGTAACTCTTATTATTTCAGCAGGATCTGAAAGTGGACTGCTAGGTTCAGTTTTGATTCGCACCTCCGTGAGAGGGGAAGCAGCCTCCCTATCAGTTGACTGAGAGGCACTGAAAGACCTAAGGCGATGTGGGTGTATTACCTGCGGTTTTTCATCTAACACTAACTTCTCCGATGACTCTTTCAAGGATGACTTCTGAGATACAACATTAAACGTCTTCTGAGAATCATTAATTCCCGGTGAGGAGGAGGATGATACCTGTGAAGGTTTTAGGTCAACAGAAGGTGAGTAAATAGGAACCTGGCTGTCCATGGACAGTGACCTTCGAAGGAGGCTTTTTACAAGTGGCCCACTTCTGTCAATACTTTGGTTTTCTGGCCCAGATCCACTAGATGGGATTACTAGCCCTAACTTCGAGTAGTATAGCAAATTCCTGTCTTCACCTGGCCCATCTCCTTTTCCTGCCTCTCGCAACAAAAACGTAGATTCTGACGCGCCACGCAGAGCCAAGACTGGTGGACGTGGTCTTTTCAATGATATCTCTGCGGCCTTTCCTCTTAAAAACTGACCGCTGCTTCCTGGTTCATCACTCGCCATTTCTTTCTCTGCTAAAGGCATCTGAGGCAGCACTGTGTTCCTTTTCACTAAAGCACCTCTGCTCTGATCCTCCACAGTTCCCGAAGTTTCATGAACCTTGGTATAGCTCACGGGGCTTTCTTTCAGCCATCTCCTTTCAGTCAGTGATAAGTTGTGAAGGGTTTCAGTTGGTTTTGCGACTTGTGCTCTACTGCTAGTTTTGACAGCAACAGAGGATGAAGGTTTAGAAGTATGGCTTAAATCATGTTGTGTTTGATTTATACTTTTTGCTTGTGCTTCAATTCTGTTCTGACAGACAATGACACTTCTCTTCTGAGAACTACTTTCGTCTTCATCTTGATACGGTATTTTCTTCATAGGGCAAGCTGGAAAAGGAGCTTGAGGACTCTTAGAAACGATGTTTGTAAGAAAGGATATTCCGAGACTGTAGCCCAGTTCTTGCACAGCTGCAAGACTGCCTTTCTCAATGAACAAGGATGAAGAATAAATGTAGTTTAACACATTATCAAAAGCATCTGGCTCACAAAAGTCGAGTTGAAACACTGACTGAGACTCGTTCTCCTTATTTGTGAACAGAGTCTGGAAGTATTCACTGCTGGCAGCCAGGACGTTTTTATGAGCTCGAAATTTCTGATCTCCTACTATAAGCACGACGTCACACAGCTGTCCCTTTAGACGCTCCTCATTCAGTGCGCTTAGAAGTGAAATGGCATGTGCTGGATTTATGTAATGCAAGAGCCCCTCCATGATTCTGATGTTTCTGAAAAAGAACAACAACAAAATAAAGTTGTAGGTTGCCTTTAACTGTTGTTAAAGTAAATACACCTATCCCTCTCTACTTCATAAACTTGCTAAACCACCATCAACAGGGCTGAAGAAAACAGCTGGTTTGGAGGAAAGGTATGGGAATTAAAACAACAACGTTAGCTCCAACAGATGCACAGGCATGAGAAGAACCAGCTCACGTGCCCGTTTTTCAAAGACACTCTTAATCGCTGATCGTACACCAAGAATATTACACCTAACTAACCGGGGCTGGGGGAAAGCTGTGCTCTCTTCCTGAAATACACCTGTCCACATGAAAGAACAGTTCAATCATTTCACTCTCGGTCATCTTTTTCTCAGCTCTACCTTTATGAAGATCTATCTTGACAATGGCATCGATGAACTCTTGAATTGGGTACCTAAAGCTTAGTCACGCCAAGTCATCTCTCTGAGGCTAAGCAACTCGGACAGTCTCCAGCTGACTAAACAAATTAACGTGGGTTTGTTGTCATTTTTAATAGGATGATGGAACGAGCATTAATACTGGGAAGGGAGAAGGAAGCAGAATTATTGTCTGCAGTCTAGATTAACTCACCATGTTTGATTATGTTTACTAAGTGTTGTTAATATATACCTGTAGCTATCAAATATGTGTCACTTGTAACTCCACTGGCAGGATCTGGTTTCTTGGAAACGTCACCATTATAATTGAAGTATCCCTGTATTGCTCTGTTCTAGCTTAAAAGCAATCAGAGAACTGAAGTCCCCATTTTATTCATTAGCATAAGAGCACTTCATGCCCACAACCCATATACTTGAGGAACAGTTACCCTCAGATGCATCCAAAAGTACAATAAGCACAAATTAAACTGCAATGCAGAAATCTCTATGCTGATACACTTCAAAACTCAGCCCACTCTGTACTGCAGGATGTCTCAGTAACTCAATAGACTGCTCCTGATTAGATCTTTACAAAATAAGAGAATCAGGTTTTAAGTTAGTTTAAACAAAGAACTTCAGTGGCATTGTTGTGGTTTACACACAGCCAGTGACCAAACACCACTCGGACACTCGCTCACTCCTCCCACCTCCCGCCTGGTGAGATGGGAAGAGGAATCAGAAGAAAAAAGCAAAACTTGTGGGTTGAGAAAAGGACAGTTTAACAGGACAACACAGGAGAGGAAAAAATAACAACAAGCATCCTGGCCTGCATCAGGAACAGTGTGGCCAGCAGCAGTAGAGCAATGATTGTCCCCCTGCACTGGGCACTGGTGAGGCCGCAACTCAAATTCTGTGTTCAGTGTTGGGCTGTTCACTGCAAGGAAGATGCTGAGGTGCTGAAGTGTGTAGAGAAGGGCAACGGAGCTGGGGAAGGGTCTGGAGCAGCACAAGTCCTGTGAGGAGCAGCTGAAGGAAGTGGGTTTGTTTAGCCTGAAGGAAAGGAGGCTCAGGGGAGACCTGATCACCGCCTATAACTACATGAAAGGAAGTTGTAGTAAGGCGGGTGTTGGTCTCTTCTCCCAAGTAACAAGCGAAAGGAAAAAAAGAAACAGCCTCAAGTTGCGCCAGGAGAGGTTTAGACTGGATATCAGGAAAATTATCTGGAAAAACCCTTCACTGAAAGGGTTGTCAAGCATTGAAATGGGCTGCCCAGAAAAGTGGTTGAGTGACCATCCCTGGAGGTATTTGAGACATTTAGATGTGGTGCTTAGGGACCTGGTTTAGTGGTGGACACGGCAGTGCTCTAGGTCAATGGTCGGGCTTGATGATGCTAAAGGTCTTTTAAAAGTGTTAAAGGTGTTTTCTATGAACAACAAAAATACTAATAAAGGAATATACAAAGAAAGTGATACACAATGCAATCGCTCACCACCCAGAACACAATGCCCAGCCTGCTCCTGAGTCGATACCTCCTCCCCCTGGCCAGCTCCCGAAGTCATATGCTGAGCATGACATCATATGGTGTCGAGTATCCCCTTGGCCAGTTCCAGTCAGCTATCCTGGCTATGTCTCCTCCCAGCTTCTTGCAAAAATTAACTCTAGCCCAGACGAAGCCAGGACACTCAACCCTTATTCTACACCATCTCATCATGCTCAGGTCCTACACTTCCCAATTAATCACCACCACTTTTTCTGTCATTAGTCAGTACAAAGATAGAACACTGGCTATTTTCCTTGCTCAGCAACATCTAAAGCCAACTGGATGGCTTTCACTTCTACAAACTGGCTCGATTCACTTTCTTCTTCAGCAATTTCTGTGTCTTATCTTTGGGAACTCCCTACAGCAGCCTTCCACTTCCAAAGTTTTTCCACAAGACGACAGGACCCAGTCACGAAACAGCTACTTCATCCACAATTTGTCCCTTGCCTTCTTTGCAGGACACTACTGCAAGTGAGTTGGCGTATGACGGTGGTGGACTTCATTAGAAACTTCTGCCACAGGGGTTGTGTACGTTGAACTTCATCCAGATCTGTGGGTAACTGCTTGTTATCTGGATCATTATAAATCACCTCTAGCAGGGCTAACTCCCTCAGGTACTGGGGAACTCTCTCCACGGTGGCCCACTTGCCTGGGTGACACGTAACACCTTCCTTGAAGGGATACCTTTCCTTCACAACTGACAGGAGTCACCTAGAGAGGCTGAGGGCTTGTCTTTTTTTCCAATCACGTTGTCAATGCCCCATTCCCTAGACAGGGATCCTAACTGCTTGGCTTCCCTGTTCCAGGCTACTGGCCCTGTTATCCCGGCACCAGAGCAGCCAGGTGACAAAGTGCTCACCTGGAGCCAGTCACCTCCAGAGGCTGAGGGCTTGTGTCTTTTTTCCAGTTGCTGGGGTTTGAGTAGCTGCAGTGCTTGGAATAGCCACAGCAGTGCCTATTGGTCAGTACCCTGAGGGTGTTGCATAAGCGTTGTTTGGTAGCTACTGGCCAGGGCCCAGCACAGGGCGTTCAATTGTGCCTCTTTGGAATAGCCACAGCATTTTCCTCTCAAATATTCTGTCATTTCATCAGGGTCCTGTATTTGTTCAGGAGTGAAGTTCCAAACCATTGGAGGTGAGACATTCTCTAGATACCTGCCCATGTTCCCCCACATGCAATGCCAACCATGAGCATCCAGCCTGGGTGGTACTCTCAAAAAATTTGCGTGTAACCCTAAACAAGACCTGAGACACATTCAGGAGACAGCAGTAAGAGCATGCTGGCTTGAACATCCCAAAGATACTAAAAATTCGCAAAAGCTGGCAGAACTAGCCCAAAGGAGAAAGGGGAGGTGAAAGAGTGGGAGAAAGCATCCCATCTTCCCCTTAGATTGGGTGCGATTACCAACAAGTTCCGAGAGAGGGCACCCGAGGTATGGGCACGATAACAGTGCCACATTACAGGTACCAGCTTAACCTCATGACCAGTGATGTAATCATATCTTAAGTTGACATGACTCCATACAGCAAAACCATAGTCCTGATCCCTCTGCAGAGGTAATAAACAGCATTGCAAGGAATACATCGTACATCTAAGAATTTACATAATGCCACCATGAGAACAAATGAATCTACACTGTGACCCGAATACTTATATACTATTATATAAGTAATATAAAAAAGTGTGTAAGAGATTTGTTTTAACATGCTTTGGTTAGATCTGGTGTTATCACAACCCTTCAAGCCCCACACCAAAAAGGGTGCCAAAAAGGACCGCTGTGGTTTAGGCCCAGCAGGCAACCAAGCACCACACAGCTGCTTGCTCACTCCCTGTCTAAAAAAAGGCAAAACTCGTGGGTTGAAACAAGGACAGTTTAACAGAAGAACACAAGGAGAAAAAAAAATAACAGTACTAGTAAAAGAAGATACAAGGACAGTGATGCACAACACAATTGCTCACCACCACGAACCCGATGCCCAACCCGCTCCCAAACCAAGATCCTTCCTCCCCCCAGTCAGCTCCCCCAGTTACATACTGAGCACAACATCATATGGCGTTGAACATCCCCTTGACCAATATCTCCTTGGCCAGTTCGGGTCAGCTATCTGGTCTGTGTCCTCTCCCAATTTTTTTGTGAAAATTAACTCTATCCCAGCCAAAGCCAGGACAGGCATGAATTTAAATTTATATATCTGTCCAGATGCACACACAGAGAGAGAAATCAGTAATATCCAATTTTCTTCTTTTCAACAGACACTCTTACAATGCTGTTTAAGTTGACCTGTAAGAATTTTAGACAACCTTCCTCTATGGTGGTAATAAAACAACTCAATGACATGTCTGTTAAAAGCAATTCTTTTTACAGGTGATTAGAGAAACTACTCTTTAGTTTATAATTTATACATG
This sequence comes from Rhynochetos jubatus, assembly GCA_027574665.1. Classification (NCBI taxonomy): domain Eukaryota; kingdom Metazoa; phylum Chordata; class Aves; order Eurypygiformes; family Rhynochetidae; genus Rhynochetos; species Rhynochetos jubatus. The sequence goes on from CM050649.1 coordinate 41,301,227, forward strand.
ATGTATGCTACTAGAACCAAAAGGTTTCACTATTCATCAGCCTACAAGCAAACCTTAAAAGTTTATCAAAATAAAACACAATATTAAGAAGCTATAACCCCACGATAATAAAGGGTGGTAAGTCTTACAACTAATGGATATAAATAAGTGACCAAGGTCTAAATTGGTATTATTGAGAAATTACTTGAAGGGTGCCGCGTACATAGTGTGTCTCAGGGCATCAATCATATCATAGGACTGAGGTACCACTTCTACATCTGAAACTACTGAATGAGTTAATACTGTCGTGGTAATAGCAAAAGCAGAATTCTGTTTCCTCACTAGATTTGTCTTTACCGAGTGTTTGTGTCTTGCAGCATCAGTTCATAAACACTAGTTTATCCTTAATTCACCCCAGATAGTTATAATGCACAACCCTCCCCCCCCCCCCCCTCCACCTAAAAAAATCAGATCAGTCAAACTTCTATGAATTTGAGAAACCAACCTGTTTTGGGTTTGCTTTCTATGTTTGCTTAAAAGTACTGTCTGAGGGGAGGCGTGCATCTCGTTTGTGGATGCCACTGCAGTTTACAGTGGTGGAGTCTGACTGGCCCTAATCCAGTCTCGTAGTCTGAGCACCCATTAACACTTTGAGTGTTTTTAGAACAAGTGCTCCAGGAATGCATCTTCTCCTTTAGCTTCATCTGAAAGAAACTGAGAGTACAAACTAAAGTGATTCATCTGGGAATGCAAGTTGCAGCATGGTGTATGGAGGTGACATATCAACAGTGTACTTATGAAGGAGACTTGAACGAAAATAGTATTGTAGAGACACCTAACAGAAGTTGCTGCAGAACCCAGACTTCAAGGACACAGGGGGAAAGGAGTACACCAGTCAAATGTTTTGAAGTATTTTCAAACCTTTCATTTCAATCTGCTTTACCAAGGCCTTGTGTTTTGTGTTAGACACAGGCATAATAAACACCATGTAATTACTATGTGTTCCTTTGTCCATCGTAACACAGTAATGCTATTAGTAGAGACAGGTGTAAAATCCACCTGTCTAAAGCAGAATCCAATAGTCACCTTTCCTTCTTTCCACATTCTACTTCTTTATTCATAGAACCCCTTCAATTTATTACATGAAACGAGACAGAGATAAGCATCCCACTACAATCCTCCCTTTCACTCTCAAAGCTGTCCCCGTGCAGTGAAGGAGGCAGAGCTCTTGGCGCAATGTAACTCTGTCACTTTAACAGTAACCAAGGCTGCAACATACACAAATGGCAAGGGACCAAATTAATCCTGCAAAGGCAGCTTTAATCCTGGTGTTTCCTAACTCAAGTGCTTGACTTTCAGCTTAACAGCCTTTAAACACCACAGTCAGAAATAAAATGATTCTGCAAACCAGTTCTGGTTTTGTTTCTTAACGTATCGTAGCTTGTTTTAAGACATTTACACAATCAACTCAAAGCCTGAAATACTTTGATGTAAAAAACCCCAAAGATTACCAGAGTTAAATGTACAATGTGTTAGAATTTCACTTCATGAACACTTTCCAGTAATAAAGTTGATCCAAGACATTCCTGTTCTCTTTTCTTTGTCTTATCTGCACACTGCAGTTCACTCCTCCTTCAGCTGTACCAGTACAAATATTTGCAGGCCTGTGTTACACAGCAGATCTGACAATAAATAAAAACCAAATAATATTTATTTTCAAATGCTGGCCGATTTTTGTACTAAACCACAATCTCAAGTACGATTGCACTGGCAGCAAACGGTGGCAGCAGAGCAGCTATAGAAGAGAAGAACTCACAAGCATCTGTCAGCATAGGCAATGCTTGGCTGACCGTGCTCAGCCCTGACACAAAAGGTGTGCCTAGCTATTGTGTAGATAACAGAATTCTGGCAGTCTCTTGTAACACTAGATTTGATTCCAGGTGTTTGAGGACTCATACTTCCTCAGCTGAAGATTATTTTGCCATTAACTACCTAAGCTCTTTCCTCCAGCTAATCTGCTTCTGTTCTCTCCACCCATTTTTTCCAGCTGTCTTCACTACTGACTGGAAATAAAGCTCTCTCCTCTTTCCTTCCATGATGTTCAGGTGACATCAAGGAAACAGTAGGAGCATATCAGAAATTCTCCCACTGTCTGTGTTCAGGAGCCACATGCTATAGCAGCTGCTGGTCCTCAGGAGGAACAGTGACAGCAAGACTCCAGACCAAGGAAGGGCAAGTGCAGCAGGAGCACTTGCAGCCTTCCTTCAGGAGGCCAAGAGGAGCTTCTAGTGTCAATCTTCAACAGCTCTCTACTGATCTCAGCAAACTAGATTTCAGAAACCTAAGCATGATGTTTCATACAAGATTCATTTTATCTTATTTTTTGAATAAGGATAGAAAAAGACAGCTCATCCTTTTTCAAAATTACTTTCTGTGAAAAGAAAATCTCTACTCAGGAAAGCTCTTCACAAGGAAAGGGCGAAAAATTTTAATCTTTGGCCCAACAGGTTATTGATCTTCAACTGCTACCTGCCCTTGAAGTGGTAGTTCCCCTTTCTTTCCTCTGTCCTTTACTCTCCCATCTCCTCCTCCTGGTGCTGTGGTACCCTCCTCTTCCTTTCAACAGCTCTGCCGCTCAGCTGACATCTCAGTAAATTGATTCAGCTCCCTAAAATGAAGCAGGAAAAAACCAAAAAAAATCAATCCAACTTTTTATATTTTTGCTATATTATAGGTTAAGGGTTTAATCAGCTCACTGAGAGGTCAGATAAACATCAGAACTGCAACAAAAGAAACCATGAAACTACCCATTCTTTGCCAGTAAGTTGTTCAATCAGCTTTGCCCACCTGAAACTTCACCTTCAGAAACAACAAAGCCACCAATGCTGAAACTTTAGAAAGAGAACAATTTCAGCATAACAGCTTACACTTGCAAATACACAAGCAACTAAAACAAGATGTTGATGTTGCCTGCTGACTTCCATTATAACAACACAGCCTTCAGCTAAAGCCAGGTTAATAGCATGCTGGGGGTGGCAGCGGGAATGAGGATGTTCTGAAACACTTGATGAGATGTTGCAGCAAGGAGGTGTCAGGGCTGTGAGAAACTGCAGTCAGAAGCAAAGCGTACAAGGAAGGAGGAGGAAACTCACAGAGGAGACAGGCAACATAGGAGACTGAACAGGGAAAACAAACATAAGAAGCATGGTGGGGGCAAACCTACTCAAATATAGCAACAAAACATGGATTATAAGACTCAGCAAAGAAATATAAGTGACTTCCTGGGGTATCCCCAGATAAACGCAGGAATGTTGCACTGAGCTGTGAGCGCTTCGCCAAGGATTTCGCAGAGACATTGGCCCTGCTAATTCATGTGCTGTTTCACACACAAAGGGCGAAAGCAGTCCCATGACACTTCAAGAGTCCGGATGCAAGACAAACCTACACTGCTTAAACTTCTACTCAAGGATCCTAGGCTGGATTTTATTATTTGAGTTTGACCACAATTTATCAAATGCCTCATCTCATCGATAGGCTATTTATCAACAACCTTTGCAACACAGACACTCTCCTACAGCCCATACGTATTTACACACACGTACTGCTACACACCCCCAAGGGCTGTATGAAAAAGATCCAAACCTGCAGAGCAAGATTGTTCGCACTTCTATAATCTTTTTCTATCTAAATACTTGAGTATTCTCTTGCTGCAAGCGTGGGGATTCTGTCTTCCTGGATTTAACACAACGTGATTTCAACTCCTATTGCTGTTTTCCACTGCAGACAGTACTGAGAACTTTCTTAAGGAAGACAAATGTTTTTCATTTCCAATGGGTCAGCAGCAAGGAGAGACTCACTGGCATAGAGAGGCATAATATCAGGTAAATAATACATTGGCTAGGGTGTGAAATTGATGTACTAATTTCCAACTATTTATTCTCCACACATACAGAAGCAGAGATTTAGGGAAAGGAGAAGAAATTCTCTAACATTGTGCAGTGTCTCTATTTTGCCATCCACTAGAGAGAAATAATTAGCAGTTATCCTGGTATAGACTAGAAATTCGCTTGAAAAGTACCCTCTAATTTCTACATTCAGATCACCCCTTTAGTTTCACTAACACTCAACATAGCTCCTTCCAACTTGCAGCAAACTACAAAAAGTCAGAGTAACACCACAAAGCTCCACTTGCCCTTCTCATTCTTGTTTACAAACAAGGAGCAAGTAAGAGTGCCATTTCATCTTACTCTCAGTCCAGTCTAACCAGGGATTGCTCCTGCAAGGAGCAGTCCGTGTCTCCTCCCCCACCAGGGAAGTACTAGCTTGCTGTCAGATCAGCAAACTGATCCAGCTGACATGGGATTGCACAACTCTCGGATATAAGGGAGACGGCAGGAATGTGCGCTGGCTGTCAGCTTTTGATTCTTCTTGCAAGAGTTCAGGGAGATTAAAACACATCACACACAGTTTGATAAAATATCTGTCCTGGCCTCAATGCCTCAACTGAAAGGTGTGTAACTCATCATCCAAACTGCTGTAAACTAAACCAAGAGACTAAAAGTTTAAAAATACCTTTCCCTAAGTGGTTCTTCAGTTTTCATTCTCTGGAACTTTATAACATTGCCATTAAAATCTCTGACGGGACAAGACCAAAAGGCTTAAACACAAACAGCTCCCACTTGAGATGTATTTAATGAGATTTCTTGGTAAGAGATGCACATAATCAAGAATTTAAAGAAGGGGAGACACACATCAAACGCGTGTATTGGTACTCTTTATACGGGCTGACTCTATTATTTTATTAGCAATGTTGAGATACACTTACCAAATTGAATAATATGCAGTCACCTGTTTTACTAGATGAGCCACGTTTTCTTTGTTTAACTGGCCCAATTCACAATAAAATCTTGTCTACATACTGCTTTTAATCCTGCTGGTATAGCAAAAATGACACACCCTAAATGAAGGCATATTTCTATTAAGGTGCTTTTAACAAGCATAGTATATCTTAGAGGGGAAGCAAAAGCTGAATATACCCATATATTGTACTTTTCTATCAACAGAATTATGTTTACACTAAAGTTTCTGTAAGTAAACAGAGATGGGGGAAAATGTCACCCACTTAACCTGAAACATGCAGAATTATTATAAAAGCTGAGCCTAAAAAATTGCCAGGTAAGAAAATTGTGATTCAGGGAACGCAGGTACATTCCACCCACTGAAGTGATCCAAAGAAAATGCCATTCAGCCATCACCTCCATTCAGACATCCTTACTTACGGGCAAGATCTGGGAAGACAATACCGGATACTGTGAAAGGGGAAGGATGATGGCAATTTTACACAAGTTTTACACAAGAGATTTACAAGGTCTTGAATAGCATGCAGAAGATTTTCAGCTTACTCGACATCCACATGCATCTGGAGGTAGGCAAAGTCTCACATACTTTTTCAAAAATGCCTCTCCATGAACAAAAGCACCATGTATTTTTTTCTTTATGCCTCCAAAGCATTTATGAGAAAGGAGCTGGTCCTGTTCTTACTGAACTTCCAGGGAATTTGGCAATTGAGCTCAACAGCTGAAGATCTGTACTCAGAGTTATGTCCTGACACAAAATAAACTAATTCCTCTTGGTTGTGACAGGTAGATTAGGCTGTGGCAAACACTGATCAGAAATCACTGTAATTCTGCTGGTTTTTCTTCCATGCTTCTTAATTTACCTTAAAAGGATTTTTGTGAGGCGTATTTACTCTAACAAGTACGCTATTTTTGAAGAATTCTCCAAAGGTACTCACAAATGTCTTCAGAATGCCAAATAGTTCACCTCAAAATAGCTCTAATTTTTTCTAACTGGTGGGCACCCACCCCACTGGGACTACTGGTACGCTCCTAGTTCCAGTGTACTGTGGTGTCAGGCTTGGTGCTGGCCTATGTACAAGCCACCCAGTGCTGGAGGGAAATCAGCAAGTCAGAGGGATGGGGGGTGGGTGAGGGGGTGGCAGGGACACTCACTGTCCCCAGAATAAGAACTGTCCCTGACGTAACCACAACTTAGAGAGATTATTGAGAAAGAATTGCAACCTAAAGATTACTCACACTGTCTAGTGCTGGTGTAGGATAAACCATGCATAAGGAGATTAACGCTCCAAGACAAAAAAGGAAAAAAATTATTTCTTCCTTTGCTGAAGAATGCAATTTAATTGTACACAAACTACTATGAAAGGACAAGTTTCACAATGTTTTTTCAAAATTATTTGGCCAGAGGATTTTTCATACCTTTTTATCACAGATTGTATGCAAAGATTTTTCACACAGGTGTAGTGTTTCACTAAATTTTAGAGGTAAAACCCCCTCAACAATCAGGACTAAGCGATTTTAAAACTTCCTTGGTTTTGGTGGGCTGTAAGATTGCCAAACTGATGGTGGTAGAGGTAGAATGAGTTTAGGAAGGCAGAAGAGCTGCTCAACACCTTTCTGTTCATAAAATAGGCCTGAACTATCCCAGAACAACATAATACATGAAGTAGCCAATAAACAAAGACAATAGAATTATTCCCCCCCACCGCCGAATGAAAGAAAATTTAAGAGAACTGTTGTCTTAAATATTACCATTAAGGAAAAAAATTGGAAAAAAGATTAAATCTACACCATAAATATTTTGGGAAATATTTCCTCCTTCTGCACAGAACATCTTTTGAAGCACAGCACATTGCAGTCTTTCCACTTGCAATAACAGATTTTGCTGACCCTAAAGATTCCTCCCCTCCCCCTTCCGAGGATCTCGGATCATGAAATGTAGCAGAGTTCATGATGAAACAGCTCACTTGGTCAAAAGTTGAGAATTTCTTTTAATGAGACCTGGAAATAGCTGCAACCATAGTGTGTGACTCACAGCATCGTACCTCCCAGTGCAGTACAAATCGTATGGTGGTTACAGCCCAACTTCCTCTACTCTGTAAGTCTACACTTGCTTATAAACCATAGTTACCACTATTGTGCAGATAAAACAACTTTAAAAGCCTTGAAAACTAACTGGAAATTACTTGATCTTTTTTATGGTAACTGTTTCACAGCTAATGAAGCTCATAAATAAACAACTTCAATACAGTATGAAAGCTCATGGCTTTCTTTAAAGTTGTCCTTTTAAACCCAAATGTTGGCATGCCTCTAACTAAATTTAAGGAAAGCATGGTCAGCCATTACTATGAAGATGATCAGAGCTTCTAGTGATCTGGAAGGTTCAGACTGAGAATCATGTGGAATTCAGTCAAGTGACAGAGTCACCCTGTCTCTCGGAACCTGCACAGGAGGAAAAGGAAGCACATACGTTCACATTTATTATACCTGTATACCATTAAAAGTACAGCGCAAAGAGGACTTGAGAACTTCTTACCAGCTCTTGCCTCTTTTTATATTTGGTAAGAGTGCTAATATGTACTAAAGGATAAGTTACCTTAAGCATTAAAGAAAAGCACTCAACTCATAATGACTTTAATCCTGTTTTGGATCACTGGGAAGTGTTGCAGTAAGTGGAGGAGCAAGCGCACCAGTGAGAGCAAGAGAGATGGTCACCCACTCTCAGTTCTGATCCCCAGGGGTGATCTTGGCTCCAGCAGGCTCAAGGATGCTCACAGCTGGAGAAAACACTGACAAATCCTGGTCTGGCACACCTCATTGTAGCTGAAAACTCCAGAGGTTCTAATCTGTGACATACCCCTGCGAGTCCCTATTAAGAACATGTAAATGACAGTTCTTTAAATGTTCACCATCCAGTCAGGTTAGGTGGATTTTCTACAGGTAAACCGAATGTTCTTAGAACATAACAACTGTGTAGCATGAGGGTCATAACATTTCTGAGAGACAGGGATGTCAGATACTCTTCCACCCAAGAGATGACCTCCTGATTCGGGGCTTTTTTTGCTAACAAGGTTTATAAAGCCAGTGGTTTAAGTTTGCTCAAAACTTCCCCTCAAGAATATCAGTGTAACCCTGGTGGCAAATATTAGTCAAAGCAGTGAGTTTGAGCAGAGTCAGAACAGAACGCTCTAACTGGCAGCGTTCAGGCAATACAAACATGAAGCAGCACTAGATTTACCTGTAATATATGTTTGCACTCCTGATTTAAGACTGAAAACCTTGTACAAAAATACACTTAAAAAAATCTATTTTCACGTTAACATTTATCGAAGGATAAAAACATGAACTATAACCCTAACAAGATCTTCACTCTGTTCACAGAAAGTTGTGTGATTATGTAATTCATCACATTCTCTTCCTATACCTACAGTCTGCCTACACCTTACTTCCACCGTGAGTCCAACAACAGAAAAACTGAACAGCCTTTAAAACAAGCGCCTTCGAATAATTAAGAGGAGCCTACTCGGTATCACAACGAAATCCCACAATATCATTAAACGATCACTCCTCTAAAGTTTTCCTGAGGTTCGGTACTTCCCCAGCCACATCCACTCTGGACATACAGGGACAGTTTGGACTTTAAAGAGCATTCAAGTAAAATCCTGACAGCTGTGATCCGGTCGAACCCCTTCCACAGCATCCTGCGTTTCACAGCACAGGCTGCTACACAGCGTTTTTCCACCGCACCAGGAGATGGACCTTTTCTCACTCGTGAATAACACAGCCAAAGAGCGCTTGGACTAGTAAAACTACACTGTTAATACCTGCATGTACTTATACGTCGCAGGGACCTTTCTGGATTGCTTTCCGCCCTGGAATTTGCAGGCTAGCGTGGCTCTCCCGCTCCGGACACCCTGGGGAGGACCTACGGCCCTGGGCACAGCCCTCCCGGATCCTCTGTCACGTTATACAGGTCAGGGCAGAGCCGGTGCTATCTGCCCGCGGAGAGCCGGGAGCCGCAGCCCCCCGCAGGCGGAGGGGGAAGCGCCGGGACCGCGGGGGGGCCGCTGCCGCCGGGTAACCGCCTCCTGAGGCGGCCACGGCCCTCCCGCCAGCCGCAGCGCAGGTAGGGGGACACGACCGCGTAACCGCGCGCTCCTTCCCGCCACCCCCAGCGCGCGCGCGCCCGCCTCAGCACTCCTCCGCTCCGCGCCCCACGCGGCGCCGCTTCTGACACTTCCCCCCGCGCATGCGCCCTGAGGGAGAGCGACGGACGCAACACACACACACACACACACACACACACACACACACACACACACACACACACACACACACACACACACACACACCCGCCGCCGCGCAGGCGCAGTTCCGCGGGATCCCGGCCGGGGGAGGGGCGCAGCACACGCGCACGGGGGAAGGGCTGAAAGCGGCGTGCCGGCGCGGAGCATGCGCGGAGGGGCAAGACGGGCAGGGCTATGTGGCGGGCGTGTGCCGGCGCTACGGGCACCGGCCGCTTCCTCAAGGCGAAGGGAGCATGCGCGGAGGCGAGGGAGGCGAGTTTCGTAACCGGCGCATGCGCACTGCTGTGCTCGGGGACCGCAGCCCCGCTCGGTGGGGGGAAAAAAAAAACCACCTCAGAGTTACGTCAGGAAAAGGCGCCTTTGTGCACGGGGAGACCCGCGCGGCGCGGGCGGCCCCCGAAACGGGCACGAGACGCGGCCGTTACTCACCCTCTCCGCCGCCAGCCGCTCCCCCCCCGCTGCCCCCCTCGGCGCCTCCTTTCACGGTCCGCCCGCGCGCGCTGCTGCCACCGCCGTGATTCCATCCATCTTGAATTTGACGTCATCCCACACCAGGGATGAGGTCATCGAAGGGAACGCTCGTCACGTGCGCGGCGCTCCGATTGGCCGGCGGGGGAGCGGGGGGCGAGGCGCTGGCGCGGCGGGGAGGGTGGCGGTTGGGGACGGTTACGGGGGATCCCCCACCCGCCGCCCCTCCCCCACAGGTAGCGCGGCGGGCGGGCCTCTCGCGCGCGGGCCTCTCGCGCGCGAGCCTCTCGTGCGCGGCGCCGCGTGGCGTGGCGGGCGCCCAGCGCCGGGGTCCACCCCCCCCCACGACGCGTCTCCGGTTGCCACCATCACCCCCTCCTCACCCCCTCCCTGGCCGGTAACGGCTTGGTACGCGCGGGAGGGAAACTGAGGCAGGGGTGGGGGGGTGCGTTCCGGCGCACGGAGGCGGGGTGGGGGTGGGGCGGGCAGGTTCCGTGGGGTCGGCGTCGCCGCGGTGCCGGTACGGCTTACAGGGTGCCCCTGTGGTGACCCGCACCCCCTCCCTGGCTTGGGCCCCGTGCACTGCGGGCGGCGGCAGGTCGCAGCTCTCCTAATTTAATAGCCTCTTCGGTTGTGTGTGGTTTGGTTTTTTAAATTATTTTTTTAAATTATTACTATTTTTTATCGTCATCCATATTTTTCCTAAAATGTAGCAGGGAAGGTCCAGCGCAGTTTGCGGCGGAGCTCGATTTCTAGCGGGCCGCACGTGGCATCAAGCCGGCCCGCCGTTCCCTGGCACAGGCAGGGAGGCACGTGCCCGGGCACTGGTGGATTTTGGCCTGGACCCCTCTGTGACTGCTGTACTCCTTCGTCTTGGTGGGGTTTGGAAAACTGTAATCGACAGTATCATTGCTGTAGGCTTGTTTCGCGTTGAAATTATCCACTCGGAATTAGATACCTGAATAGGGCTTTATGTGTCAAAATACAAGTATTAAAATAGAAATTAGAATTACAAGATTTCTCTTGTTTTTGTTGAAAGCTAATCTGGCCCATTATCTTTTCGTTAAGGACAGCTCGAATTCTAGAAATTAACATCTAATCCGCATACACGTTTTCAGACGGTGCTTTTACATACTACACCTAAGTCACAAATACTCTGAAGCAGCTTCTAGAATCTCTGTAGCGCGTTCGGTGCTGCGTTTAGACCTTTTTGCTAAGGGTTTGTTGCAAATGGGCTAAACCCCGAGTAAGAAAAATGGCAATGTTCCTCTCTCTCTCTCCAGGTGTATTTTGTCATTGCTGACTGATACTTGGTTTTGCAAATTTGCTAAGCTGCCTCTAAAAGGAGTGGGGTTTTTTTTTCATTCACGGACCTGTGCCACTGCAGCTGCTGTCCTGACATGAGTGTGGCTGGCACGACAACCAAACAAGCTGCTTGGTTTCATCTGGAATAGTTCTCTGATCTGGTTTGTTGCACTGGTATGTAGACAACCGCTCTGGCATAGTAGGGCCTACTGTGGTAATGGGAACAAACAACTAGGAAAGCAGTTGGATCTGTTCGCGTAAACCAGTTTATGTGGTGGCACTGGCTGTGCTGCCAGTGAAGCCATTTGTGAAAGTACCCTGAGCTCATAAATCTAGCAAGGCCCTGCTAACTTTTTTTTAATATGTACTGGGTTATTTCTCAGCCAAACAGAAACAAACTGCTCTTGCATAATTATTTTCTCATCCGCCCTTCTTGAACAGGGCTTCTGTCAGAGATGGAGAACCTCTGTGCTGGAATTATCCTGCTGAAAAAATTGTGTTCTTGAAGGTTTGTACACACGTGTATAAGTATGTCTTACTGTGTGGGTATTTATTATCGGTATTCTTAGTGTGTCACTTTCCCTAGTGAAAGTGCAGCTATTTGAATAGAGCCCATGTAGTGGCTTGTATAATATTGGCACCAGACAGCAGTTACTCTCTGTAGTTCTTACCTTAAGCAGATGATAGGAGAAAATCTTAAAACATAATTCTCAAAGATTTTGTGGTTTGAAGGGACATAAGACTCAATCTGACTGTATTTTGTGATTGAGTCCGATTGACTTGATGTTATTAAAGTTGTATGGATGCCTTCATTCCCTGTAAATCAGATTTTTCATGATTCTAATGAAATCTAGGCAAGGAATTTATGCTGTAGAGTTATTTGGGGTTTAAATTGTCTCTAAGCAGGTTAATTTTGTCAAATATATACTATTCACAATTATTTGAACACTTTCTTGTTCTTCAAGAACAGCTTGTTTATGAACATTTTTTCATACATTTCTAATTTTAACCGCTTTGATGGAGTGCTTAGTTTGATCTGTTTTTCATCTATATGTGTGTGGCTGCAGCTGTTATTACCAGATGCATGTTTGTTTTCCATTCAGAGTATCCAATAGCTGCTCAGATTAACTTTTGATCATACTTGCTGACAAGCTTAATCACTAAACTTTTCTTAAAAACTGAAGCCCTGCAAAACCTAGAATGTAAAGCGAACGGTTTGAAAAATATGGATGGTAATACATAGACTTCCGTGAGAAAATTTGCATGTGAAAACTAAACCACTTAGATTGGTTGGATGTGTAGGTATGAGAAGTTAGTTTTTTGTGCTACAAATATTGCACTGTAGGGCCAAGTTGTGTATTCTGAATAGTTTAGGGTTTTTAATGCTAAGATTTGTTTCATTTTCAATATAAAAATAATTGGAATAAAGTCATGTCCTGGAATTAGGCTGTCTTCTATAACTGTAGTTTCAGCCATTTTTGATGGATAGACCCCTAAACATTTTTCAGTGAAGGTTTGGACCCTGTGTGATTAACTGAAAACTAATGACATCAGGTTATTTTCTTTTGGACAGCCTTAGAAATATCTCAGATACACTTAGACACCCCTGTATTAGCAGTGAGAAAGAGCTCTGCAGAGAAAAGCTTGGTTTTGGGGGAGGAGAGAGGCTGAAGAAAGAATGCATCTCAGAATGTCATGCAGTCTAATTTTCAGCTTCATTTCAGGAGGGGAACCTTGACTAGGTGTAGATACTAAAATTTTTCATCTGGGTAAATTTGGAGTCCCATGTCCATGTAGAGAGGTCCATTCTGTACTTTGATAGCTTCCCGTAGCTCCTGCAACAGCAAAAATGCGGTACCCGAGGGACAGGGTGTTTGTTACATCTTTCTTGCTTCCCACCAAAACCTCTGGAATTGCCAAGGACATATTGCAGAGGGAGATAATTAATCTCTAAGAAACTGCCTCCTCTCTCCGTTGACCCTGAAAATCTTATCAGTGGAGCAAATGCTAAAGCTGCAGGACACGCTATGGCCATTCTGCTCCTTCAGATACCGGCTCCTGTCCCAGAACTTTGGAGAAGTGAAGCGCTGTTACCTGTGATCACAGAAAACACCTGAGTGAACCAGTTCCTTTCAGCCACCGTTGAATGCAGCAAGTGTTCCTGGAAACACTGCAGGTCTGGCTTTATCGATTCCAAATATTCTGCCAAAACACAGGTAACTATGACTTGCCAAAACAGACACAGAATTTTCTACCAGTTTCTCATTGCCGACAGCTGTGCATGGAAAAGGGTGTCTGGAATCTTCTGTTTATTTCTTTTTCTAATATATTCATATAAAACTTCCCATAACAAGTACTAGCAGGTAAAAAGGAATTTTACTTTTTCTAGTTAGAACCTGTCACTTATCTTGTCACAAAAGTACAGTCACTTACCAGTATTCAGAGAGACAACCAGGCTGTAAGATACACAATGAGAATATTACAAAAATCGTAGTGTTTCCGTAACTCGTGTGCAGCAAGGTACACAGGCAAGACTCTGAAGAGTTGAATTTCTTACCAGGAAAATAACTGTAATACAGTGTAATGTAAACCTGTCTTAACTCCTGGTATTGCAGTTTCTGAGTGCCAAGTCTTTTTAACTGTCACCCTCATTCTTCTGCAAATAGCACAATCTAGTTAATATTTTCCACTCAGAATCCACATGCCTAACGGCTCGTGCAGTTTCAGATAAACGCTGCCAGACAACAGCAAGATAGCTAGTAATATCACCCTAGAAAGCTGCTAAGTGGTAGTAAACACGTACCTACTTAAGAAGGTGATAGTTTTACTTGTCGGACAAGGATTCAGAAAAGAATATGCTACAAGTATTAAGGCATGTGTTCGCAAGGCGGTCAGACGGTTACTGTGATTGTTGTTTGAAAGAATAACGTATCTTCGTTTGCAACTAGTAAACCATTCCTGGATACTTTAAAAAACAACCTTGATAAAAAGCTGCAGGAGCAACTGAAATATAAAATGGGTCACAGTGCAGCAGATAGGGCGCAATTTCATGTTATCCGTTTTCACAGCTCTGATTAACTTTGGCTGGAGTTTGATGTCTGAGTCTTCTAAAAATAAAACCCTGAGTATTCCAATTACAGTGGAAGTGTGTAAGACAATATTAAAAAGTGGCTTTGATTACCTAGTTACAATCCTGGCCCTTTATTTTAGGCAAACTGTATGTAAAGAAATTCAGGAAAAAGCAGATGGAAAGACGGATGGTACAGAAAGCATGTTCTGTAATTCTGTCCATACGCTAGCTCCAAACAAGGAAAAAGAAAGAAAAATGAAGTGTCTTGTGCTTGTTATTAAAAAAAAAAAAAAAAAAAGAAGAAGGAAGCCTTGTGCTTTTGTTCATCTTTAGCAGAGTTTATTTTCAGGAAGAATAAATGGAATGATAGTGCAGAATTTTGCATTAGTACAATAATTAGGTTTATCGTCCTGTTTTCCTGTAAATGTGGCTTTAGGGATCAAGTTTCTTGGCAGAAAGCACTGTGACTGTAGCCTCAGTTGTCTAGAAGGTTTATATAAGTGAATCAGAGAGAGATCATCAAAGAGCTATTAGTGCTATGGTATATTTTAAAAGTCAGCTTGATTCTTTAATTCCTCAGTATCAGTCAGACCGTTTGGCCTCAAAGAACAATCTTAACAATCTTCTGGGGTTAGAGATTACACAGAGATGGATAGCAGTTTTCGGAGATGCAGCAAGTGTGTTTGTGCTTGTGCATTGCTAAGATGTATGTTGGGTAGATTGTTTTTCTTTTCAGAGGTTTGTATCCAAATGTTAGAAGTTATTTGTGGAAAGTTCTCATCAAGTAGAAAATGCAAAAATTAGGAAGCAAACCTATTGGCTTGTTGAAAAATGGTGCCTCCGTTTCTTAGTTTCATCAAATAGTGCCAGAAACGTTATTTCAATATGGTATTTTTTGGGTTGGCTGAAAAGCTATTTTTCTGTTTGTGCGTGTACTATACCCGAGGGTGCTGTTGGGTCAGTAAGTCATTTTATGTGTGATTTTAATGTGCTGGCCCTAAGACTACAAAATTTGTATTCTGAGGACAGCTTGCAGTTTGTAAGAACTTCAAACTTACTCTCGTGCCTTTCTGTGCACTATGAAGTCATGGCCATGATTTGAGATGAGGAACCGAAACTTGCTTTCAGGCCGCAAATAGGGAAATACTGCCCTGTCGTAACTGTGGGCCAACTTGTGCGCTTCGATGGCTTGTGCAGCCTTACTGATGTCATCTCCGCACTGATTTATTCATTACTGAGTATAAAGTTCAAGTGGCATAGCCAAAATAACCAGGATACCGAGTTGTTGATGTCTTCATGTTCATCCTACTGGCCGAATTTATTATTGTCAATTCTGTACTGTCTAATTAAATTCTTTGCATGATGAGTTCAGACTCAAAATAGAATGGGGGTTTATTTAGTAAATGTTGCTTTACAGAAACAGTGCTCTGGAAGAGGCCTTGTCGCCTGACATGCTTCTCTGGCGATTGGACACTCTCCCGCGCCAGTTCCCTGTGGCAGTTCATTATATATGAGCCAATTCCATATGGACAACAGAGAGGCTGATTGCTTCTCCAGGACAATCATCTTGCTTGGGGCCTCCCTGGCTGTAATGTGTTACATTCTAGGCATTTGGAAGCTACATGTGTTTACACAGCGCTGTGTATAAGTGTCATTTTGAATGCTAAATGGGAAGGGGCAAAACTTGGCCATGCCATTACACAGTTGGCTTCCCCTCCCTCACATATACAGACATAACTCTCTCCAGTGTCATTCTCTTTGTGATGTTGGCAGAGGTCATAGCTGTAGACTGCACATGACCAGTACAACTAGAGTACTTAGTGGAGAACCACAGGGCAAGTGTTTCTGGTTGAAAACAACTCTGATGGTAAAATCACACACAAGCTGCACTGCTTTGGTTTGCAGACTCTTCACTGTCTGATGACTTCTTACAGTATCTCCCTTGGTGTTGTCATGGGGCTTCTGTGGGGTAAAAAACCCACCATGCGTTAAAAACAAAAGCTCTTTAATGTCCAGACTGCCCAGAATTTTAATTGAAGTTTGAAGGCCTAGGGGACATCCCTGCACAGCTAGCTAGGCAGCAGGTCTCTCACCAAGAATCCTCACTCGGCATCAGAGTTAGCAAGAGCTGGGGTCAGTGAGATGGAAATGTGGAAGCGAGGGCCTCAGGCAGCGTACCTCAGCTCTTCAGCCTGAGCTGGTGTTGTGTGGTGGTGCAAACGCAACTGAGAATCTCAGGGGAGCATAGAAGGACCTAACTATTGTGTTTCAGTGTATGTGGTCATTCTTTCTCCTCCTAAGGTCTCCTCCTGTTTTCACCGTAGCACAAAGTAGTACTAAAGTTGTCTTTAAATACAAAAGGGAAGTTTCTTGTTGGAGAGAACATGGTGAAAATACAAATTTCCCTTTGTATACAGATGATGGAGGTAGTTGAAGTGAGCAGAGGGTGCCATGCTGCCGGGATGGCATGTGGAGAAATTGCTGCTGGAACATGACACGCGGGCAGGGGAGATTAGTTCAGCATTTTCCAGACTAGAGGAGAGGGTGGGTTTGAGTGATTTAGCGCTAGTCTTAAGTCCTGACATCCATGGCTGAGGAATCTGACCCCTGCTGTCTTGTCAATGGACTCTGGAGTTACTGAAGGGGTGTATTTGTTCCCAGCAGAAACGTGTTAATGTGGAACAGAAGTTCTGTCCTTTCCTCCCTGGCATGCTGCTCAGCTGCCTGGATATGTTTTTTTTCCCCCTTCAGCTGGACATTTTTTCATTTAAATGAGGGTTGTAAAAGTTCTGGGAATATGTGCAAGCTCTCGGCGTTGGAAACTTTCTCCATCACTTCAGAACTGCTGCAGACCTGTGTTACGATGAGAGCGAGTTTGTGGTCTTGATTGGTTTATTAGTACAATGCTGACCTGGAAGAGAGAAAGTGAGAGGGGATTCTGTAATTCATGACATACTTGACATCCTGTTTTAAAAAGGTGATGAATTGATCTTTAAATTATTTTATATCCCTAATTGATGGTGTCACCCTTGGAGCCTGGCTGGCACACGTGGTACTGTGTGTTGCCTAGCTTTTGTGTATGGGATGCGCAGAAGGGCAGGCCTGTCCATCTCAAACGGTAGCTGGTAATAGAGGAGTTCCCCGCCATACCTGGATAGCTGTAGTAACCGACGCTGTCTTGTGGTTTCTGTTGGCCGAACATTTTTAAAATGTTATATATGGAATGATGTTGCTGTTAAAGCTAAAATGACACACTTTCTTCCCTTATGTTTCAGCATGCTCTCTATTTTAGGTCAGATGATTCATCTCTGCATTACTCCTTCTGCATTTCCATTGCCTTAATTGGGTCTTTCAGAGGCAATAGTGTCTATGTGGAATTGGCAAATGCTATTTCCATCAACATACAGATTTGTCCCCTCCCTCCCTCCCTCTTCTCTGCTTTCCCTGATTCCCCCTCCTCACCTTCCTCAGTCCCAGGTGGTTTCTTTCTTCTTGTCTTGACTGCACTACAGCTTTTCAGATAGTGAGCTGGAGGGTTTCGCTCACGCTGCTGCTAAAATGTGACTTGTTTTCTTTAGCCATGAGTTAGCTCTGAGGAACGTCCTCATGGCTTTTCATGCTGTTTTAAGGTACAGCCAGGTATCTACAAAAACCCTTGCCGGCAGAGGATGCCTGGAGATGGACCAGCACATTTGCTGACTATTTCAGATACTGCGTCAGCAGTTACTACTACTGAGTTTTTAGCAGCAGATCCCAGCGCACAGAGGGTGACATGGTTGCTCATCTTCCCGCTCTGACCTTGTCTCGCGAAGGTGTGCCTTCAGCCACCAAGAACAGCCCTCCGCCTGAGGGTATACCAACACAAAGGCAGCAGTTGCTTCTGTGTGCAGTGATGAAAAACTGGGCTCAATCTAATTGCATCTTCATATGTCGGTTGGGTGCAACTGGTGGGTGTGGAGGGGCAGTTGCAAGTGTTGTAGTTAATCATGGTTTAAGAGATTACCTCTTGCCAGCTAAACTGAAAAGTCTGGCTGGAAACATGTTTTTAGCCAGAGGGGAACAAAATACCACTAAGAACAGTGAACGTCAAAGTGTTTAATATTTAAAAATGCCATCTACAATGCCATATTGTTAATAGGTTTGTGTTCAAAGATGATATGTGCATTTACATTTTAAAAGAAGCATTGGAAAATGAAGTAATTTGTCATTACTACTTACACAGAACTCTGTTTAGGATTTTAAAATTCTGAAGTTAAAGGCTCTTACAGTCATGTAACACACCTCTGCCTGTGAATAGTCCACAAAACCCTTCATTAACCCTGCACTGAATTTACCTTTTCTGCTTACTCGAAATACTTGAACCTTTCACAATCAACTCCTTTCCAATTAAAAAAAAAAAAAAAAGAGGAAAGCAAGGAGCATTTCCTCTGGAAATGTTTTAAGCAAAAAAGGGTAATTAATGTTAGAGCAAAAAACCCTAACCAATTTTCCAGGACTGGAAGCTGTAACTTCAAGAAGGAAGAAAAAGGCAGGATTATTTTAACAGCCAGAATTATTAACCACTGGAAACATTTGCTAAGGGTTGTAGTGGCTTCCCTGTCATGAAGACCAGATTCTTGCCTGGAGCTTGTGCCGCAGCCTGTGCATGTGCCCGTTGCATTCCTGCAGGTGTGTTGGTGTGTCCGGAGCCCATGGGAAAGCTTCAGCAGGGAACTGGCCCCCACAGGTCCTCCTAAAGCTCTGAGTGGGGCAGCCTGAAGGGTAATGTTGAGTGGGCATAACCAAACTCTTAGCTCCTGCTAAGCTGCATACTGAGTGTTGTCACTTGATAGCTGCAGATTTTAGTGAACTAAAGAGATTCGTTTGTGGGTTTTTTTAATCTGCTAAGATTTCTGGACATCTGTTCAGCTTCAAGTATGGGCTCATCGGAATGAAACCCAGGCGAAATTTTGCATTGTGTCACTAAGAGGTGACCTAAAAATAATAAATTCAGGGCATTCTCTCAAGATACAGCAATCATTTCCTGTTGCCTGGCAGTATCTCCGGCACTGAATACAGAACTGGGAATTTATTTTATGATGCTGTGAAGAAAAATTTGTTTACGAGTTTCCACTGTGATTCCCCTAAGAGGAAGAACCCATGGCTCATACAGAGAGAGCAAATGTTAATGACACCTTCTATTCATCTTGGCAAATTTATGACCAAGTTTCTGTTCCTCTTTCTATATTTCCATAAATATTTACGGAAAGACACCCTCGTGTTTTCTCAAACTCATCCCACTTATTTTCAGTGGGAATCAGCTTGAACTTATTCTAAATAGCTTATTATAGCATAATTTAAGTTTTAGTTTCTTTTTAAGTACTCTTTTTTAATAGTCCTGTCTTCACATGGCACACAAAAATATTTTCCCTTTTCTTCAAGGAGGACTAAGAACTTTTGTAATATATCTCCAGATGACATTTTATTACCCATACAGTATGCATGATTTGGTTTAAAGGGAACCTTGTACACCACGATGACCTATACTTGGTAGAAGAATACAAAGATCTCAATTTTGTAGTAGGTTTCAGGCAAGTATGCTGCTGCATATGCCCCTGAACAACAGTATTCACCATCCGTTGTAGAACTGGGACATTTCTGTGACTGAATTCAGCCCCCAACAATAAAAAGGAGGAGTTGTATGTCTTTGTTCTGGAATATACTGATAAGAAGATAAGGGCAAAAACCTTCATGGTTTCTTGGGCTGGGATGAGTTTTTTGTATGAGCTGGGATACACTCAGTGTATGCTTTCAATCTTCATTTTTCAGGGAATGCATTAATACTGGAAATAGGCTTCTGTGAACTGACTCCATGAAGAAGGTCATGAAATAAATCATTCAGATGACAGCCACAGTGGACCTATTACACATTTAGAAAACAAGTGCATGCTAAAATCAACAGTTTCAAATAGTTTGAGTTTCTTCTTGCCGTTGGTATTTCAACGTTTGGTCAATCCCTTTGATAACAGTAAACCCCCACATCTCCTTTTATGGTGAATTCTATTAGAGTGGATCCTGCTGGTGGTGGGAGAGCTAATCAAAATTAGGCTTAGCTGGTGATGAGCTCAACTGAGCGAGTGAGATTTTGTTCTTGTTTTTCTTTTGTTTACATGGTAACTGTCTCTTTCCTTTTCCCATACAAATAAATGTCATGTAGCATAGCTGAGATGTGCTGCCTTTTATTTGCCAGAAGAAGTTGCTAATAATTGAATCACTTGAACAGTGAAATTTGGAGGCAAAACTTTTCAACAGAAAAAATACTAATATGCTTCAGGATGAACTTTGTGGCATGTCAAGACCACCGTCACACCTACCTCTTAAAAATTATTGATTCTTTTGTTCTTATACGGAAGATGATGAAGTTGTCCAAATCATCCAAATTCGGTGTTCAAGTCACAGATTTTTTTTGCACCATCTCAATGGTTTTAAACATAACCTCAGCAGCTTCTTTTTATAGTACAGGAAAATAATTCAAACATCAAACTGATCCTGTCAGTCCGTCAAATACATTTTGAGGAGAACAGATTTTGAACCGATCCTTAAACTCACAAGAACAAAATAAGTTTCATTTGTTTTCATAGCAGCTAATTGCATAATGTGATTTAGCTTGAATGCAGAGAGCTAGAAAGAATAAACAAGTTAATAAGGTGCTATGGGACTTGCCTCTATGGTGCGCATGTAAAGACTTGTTAAGGACAGAGGCTTAAACTAAACTGATAGATAAAAGCTTCTAGAGGGTGTTTACAACATCCAGCTCAAGCATCCAATGTGGAGGGAGCCATTTCCCTCCTCACGGATTGCACACGGTTGCTGGAGACTGTAATGCAAACCACTATTTTTATTTCTTTTTCTCTCCTTTGTCTCCTCTACCTGTGCCAGAACTCGTCCTTCCTTGTCACAGTTGCTTTCTGTATGAATTGTAACGCTTCAAGGGTGTAATAATCACGGTTGAAGAATGGGTTTTGTAAGATCAAGTTTCAACAGGCTGACATAGTTCCATCATTTTCAATTTAAATATTAACTCTGTTGAATCAAACAGAATTCCTCTTGCAATGGTTGTATCTTTGCATGTGGGTGTGTATATACACGGATATATGTATGCATGTACCTCTATGTTTGTGTGTCAATATAAACATATACGTATGTAAAACTAAAAGTATATAATGGCAGAGACATCATGGTAAGAAAAAAAACTAAGCAAAACATTCATCTGTATATACTATTCAGACTGATAGAAGGGTAAAAGGGGAAAGACAGAGGAGGACCTAAAAGTAAATTAGATCAAAAAGACCTTTCTGCTTGGATAATCATTAGTGCTGTTTGTAGGAATGCGGAAAAGATTCTCCTAAGTGGACATTGAGTTATGTGCATAACCCTTGCCCTTTTGGGAAAACAGTCCTCCCAAATTTATTTTTAGGCAACCCTGGGTTCAAAATGAGCCCATTGCGTTGGGGACTAGATAGTTACATAATGTAGGCAGCTGACTCTTCAAAATTTAGATGTTTGCTTTAAAAAAAAAAGAAGCTTGACCTCCAATTTTTGTACTTGGCACAGCAAACAGCAAGGGAATACCAATATTGTTGGAATTTGCCTTTGCCTCCTCTTGATCATATCTCCGTTGGAGAGCATTTCAGCAGCATCTTAAAGGCAAGAATGTTCTGACTCTTCCTCCTTTTCTCTGCACCAAGGACCAGGGAACTCCACAGAGCCCATTTTTCCAGGTCTGCATCACCCTTGTGCCAAGTGAAACTCCAGGCAATTTGCTGAGGTTTTGGCTGCTTTCTGCTGCTCACTGCAGCTTTTCAGAGGGCAAAACACCTCAGCCATGCCATTTTTGTCATGGAAATACCACTTCACTTGTGGACATATGATAAATGCTTTCTTAGTGGACCTTTGTTACCATAAGGATACTCTTCTGTGTCCTTCCACAGCATGAGATTTCCACCTTTCTGATAAGGAGGCATACTCACCACATCACAGAGGAAGCATCAAATTCCAGCACTGACATCAGGGTGATTTTCTCAGGCTGAAGATTAGGGGTCTACCTATCTGCTGCCGTTTATAAGCCCTCGGAGCTCATCATGTGAACTTTTCTAGTGCCCAATGTTGTGTTAAGTATTCTTGTCCCTTTTGGTCTAGAGGTAGAGAGTCTATCAAAACCAGATCTTTTATGAGCAGGGAATGACATTGCTCTTCAATGTTCTTCCTCTTAAGTGCATGGTTTCTTAGAATTGGGGGCATATAGGCAAAGCATTCATTTACTTTTCTCATCAGATAAGCTTTTGCTTTCTTAAATCCTTTGCAGCTAAGGCATGGAAGTTTTGTAGACTGTCCTAAAGCCTTTTCTGACCTTGACAGCGGGCCCTGGTCCATCCATCCCATCCGATTTCTGAGAGGATCAGAACACTGAACTAAAGGAAAACGTGCTAGATGCAAACCTATTTCATTTGCCTCCCACTTTTTAGAAGGGCACACACATTCTCTTACCTCTCATTGAAGCGACATAACTGATGCATGTAATTCTATCAGCAGTACTGCCTTTTTGGGGAGGCCGACACGCCCTGGACTCTTTCAATGAGAATTTGAGGCATTAGAACAGTTCATGAGCTCTGTCTCTTGAATAGGAGAATATTTAGTAGTTTTTAGAATGTGATAGAAATAGTGATGGAATATGCATGCTCATATGTATACTTGGCATTTGAATGATAAATGAATGTTAATCACTACAACGATCAGGTTCTCATCAGCCTTCAGTACTAGCATTATCATTATTATATCTATAAACTGAAGGCCCTATCATTTTCAGCATCTCATAACAAAGAAAATACTCCCTGCCCCAGAGAACTTGCAATCCAAATATCACAGAGGACGGGGTTATGTGGCTCCTTAACCAAAGCCAGATGTTTGATTTCAGGGAGAGAATTAAAATCTATTTTCACTAGGGAATTTTTCTCATGCAGAAGGTCAGCATGGGAGAAAGCACGCAGGAAGTTTCCCTACTGGCATTTGTGCTAATTAAGGGTGCAGAACAGATTCAGTAAATAGCCCACTGTTTTCACAAGCCAATAAACATTTTGAAAAGCATCTCATTTTGAGCTTTAAATATCAACTCTCAATATCTGGAAAAAACGTGATTTTTTTATTTTTTAATTTGTATAGAGTGAAATAATTTTGGTTGGGGTTTTTGTGGTCTGAAAACTGGAAGGAGAGAAAAATAAAGAAAATTATTTTCCTCCTATTTTACAGAGCATGACCACATACTTCTCTTCACCTGAGAATGCCAAAACCTGTTGTGAAATCTCTGCGGTCCAGACATTGAACCTCCTTGCCAGGGAGCTCTCCTTTTTCTTGATAAGGTTTGCAAAGAAGGTGATTGATTGTTTCTTTTACGGATTACCAAGCCAGTGATGCAATATAATCTTTATTTCAAACCAAGCATTTAGATTTCTACTTCCCCTTCCAGCACTGGTATTGTAGAGAAATTGACGGTATTTATGCCAGCAGTTGATGCTGTTAGGATCTAGGAATGATTTTCTTTTCCTGAGTACCTGGAGAAGCAGATCGTGATGTATAACTGCAGCAGGGGCTGCGTGTAGAATAGGATGTAGAAAGAGCAGCAGTTTTCCTGGCATCAGAAGTGGAAATACCAGTGCTGAGAAACTCCGCTGAGATGGAGCACGGTTCTTCCCCAGTATAATGTAAAAATCATGCTCTGAGGATGGAGGCTTCCCTCCAACTGCACAGTCCTGCAAAGTGGCCCCCTTGTGAGAGACCTGTTGGCTAATATTAGACCTCCACTCTTCCTTTACTTAATGCACAGGTACTGATGGAATAAATCATGCTAGCGTGCTGGAAAACACGGTGCAAACTGGATCTTTGCTCTCCTCTGTGTAAGTGAAAGCTTGAACTTGACAGACGCTTCAGGTGACAGAAGTCTCTTGGCGGGCAAAACCATGATGAATGTACGTGTCAAATTGCAGAGTCAGAGCAGGAAGCTAACATCTTCCTGCTGAGTAATTCTGAGGGCGGTCTAGCTCTAAGGTGCCTTCTGGGCAAGTCGGAATGTTTGTTCAGACTTGGCTTCGTTCTGACAGGCACCTGGTGCAGGGGTTCTTACAAGTAGTTTGTAATTTTTATCTAGGGGAAGGGTATGAGCAAGGGCATGGAAAACCCATAGATCCTTTGGTTTTAATCACACTGATGATTTAGTATCAGTCTCAAAACAGAACTAATTTCAAAACAACAGATACACTTGACAGCAGGCTGGGATTTTCTTAAAAAAAAAAAAAAAAAAGAGGAAAAAAGAAAAGCATTTCCTCACTGGATACAGTGAGATCTCTGAAACTAACAGTGAATTTTCTGTTTATTCAGATTCCCTCAGAGACACAGATTTGGGTTCATAACTTTCTGGTCATTATATTTTGGCACATAGATTACATCTCTTTTTCTTGTAGCCCAAACTTCCCTTTACCCCAGTCTTCCACTCCATATTGGTTTTAATCGTTTGGTGATTTTCTGCCTGTTTAAAAGGCTCCCTGCCTCCTTTGTACTTAGTAATCCAGTGTTCATCTGGGTTGATCACAATTACAGGTATTAATTGGGGGGAAGGGAAAGAAATCATAGACTTCCCCTTAGCAACTTACTGCATTCCTTTGTCTAAACAGATCTACACCAGTGTTGGTACCTTCTAACTAGGTTAAAATGTGCTGTTTTTTGCAAACCTTCCCTGAAGTCCCTACTCAGCACTCACAGACGAGAAGTGGGGTGCCATAACTTGCCCTGGCTGTGCAGCGGGTTCCTTCAGTCAGTGCTTCTGCTTTGACAGATTCCTCTTCCTTCGTGGGCTATTCTGCTTTGAACTGAGCTGGCTCAGGAGGACTTGGAAACAGCTTTCTTTTAGGTCTTTCAAAGTGAGAAGCTTCCTATAAGCATTTAAAATTGATGCATCAGTAAAAGATCTTGTACAAACTGTGAAACATTTTCTGGGGTTTGGACTATGGATTAGCTTCCGCAACAATTTAGAAAAATCTCTCATCAGAAACACGTACTTGGGTCTGTGTGTATATCTCTGTATCTCTTAGCTGGGAATAAGGGCCAAATCTTAAGTTGACTAACAGTGAAAAACAGATGTATAGTTTGGCTGGCTTATTTTGTGCTTCAGATCTTCTTAAGAGGCAGATTTTGCATGTGTGTGCAAGAGGTGGATTCACAAAGGGAATTGCCAGTTGATTGCAATCAATCCGTCCTATCCGTATGCTGGCTGCGTGTCAGATGGGTTTAGGAGAGATAAGAAGTGGGAAGTCATCCTTCTTTCAAGAGGAGCAGCAAGTGTCTTCAGTGAAAAACAGGTTGCAGACAGTGGCACTGGCACAAAGCAGTGAAGCCTGGCCACATGCGTGGGCTGGTCACTGGCATTTGCAAGTGACACCACTGTTCTTGAGCCACGTGGCATCAGGTCATCAAGGAAGTGTGCGATCTGTGTTCGTGCTGTGTTGCCAGCCTTTTGCTGCAGGGAGACAAATGTCCAGTGAGAGAGACAGAGTGAGGAGTGGCTCTGATCCCATCACCAAGTGCCAGTACAGGCCGGGCATGATGTTCTTTGCTGAATAAGACCTTCACGTGGACTTGGCCCGTGTACTCCATGGGGGGATGCTGAGCAGGAGACCCTCTGACTTTTCTTCCAAGTAAGCTTTTCATGGGAAAGGGCAATACCTGCTGCCCAGACTTTCTTTTGAAAATGGCTGGTTTTCAGAGTTATAAACAAGAAGCACACTATGAAATGTCTTAGATGGGACTTCATTCCCTGCAGCACAGCTAAATCATGTGTGAGGTGTGATCAACTGTTTCAGCTGGTACCAAACTCGGCATTGGGAATGCGACCATGCCATCAAAGCGCTGGAGCGAACAAGAGCTGCTCTGTGCTGGGATTGCACAACCAGCGCTCAGTCAGAGGAGCAAGGCCAGGCAGAGGTTCAGCATGACCTCCGCCTGACTCATATTTTTTCCTCTTCTTACCAACAAGAACTTTTTCCTCGTGAGTCACTTTAAAACAGTTTGTGCATGTTCAAGGAAAAAACAAAACCCAAAGATTTTCCTGAGGAACGGTTTGTCGATGAGAGAGAACAAATCACTGAATACAGTCAGGGACTGTTCTGCCTGCGCAGTTGAGCTAATTAACTCTTAGGGTTTTAAGTGAATGGGTTTTTTACTGTCATTTGTGCATGTCCCTTCATCTTTTTTGTCTTAAACACATCAGCAAAATAAGTAAGTGTTACTATTCCACTTTCTGGATATGCATCTGAAGCTCAGGGAAACAAGGACCCCTTCAAAAAATGGCTAGTTTAGCTGTTGTCCATCCTAACATAGGCCTAGCATATGCTGGTGAAACAGTGCTTTTTCTATTCTACTTTTTTCTCAGGTAACATAAGCAAAAGCATATTTATAGTATTGTAGCCATGGGTTTCACAAGGTCTGAAATACCAGGCTTTCTGCCCCCTCCCCATGACTTTATTGCAGTGGCAAATTTGACCTGTGTGCCTTGCGAGTGGCTGCCCAGGAGGTCCGTGGCAGGGGCAGGGAATTCGAGGCCCTGAAAGCACAGGCTAGCATTTTAACTCAGAACTGGGTAGTTAACGTTTCTGAGAACTTCAGTCCTCTGAAAGTTTCCGAGAAGTTCAGTCCTCTGTAGGGAGTAGACATTAAGGTGTCCATTATACGTATTGATTTTCAGAAGCTGGAATAAGTTTGTATCCCAATGGCAGGAGTGATTAATTTTGTTTTGTCTTTAGCTGCAGAAAGGTTACTTCTGTCAGCCTGTTCCTCTCTTCTAACACCTTTTGGCTGTGCTGACCAATTTAAGCCATTTTTAACTGATCAGCTGCAGGCTCAAAGGCAATGAAGTTCCTGCAGGCTTCACAAAGATCAGGAGTGGAGAAAAGAAACCTTAGCAATGCCCCACTAAGGGAAAGACTGTGGTTTGAGCTTACCCCTTACCAAACATCGGAAATGTCACAGTAAGGGCAATTTTTAAGACTGCCCTGATGATGAGACAAAATTCACATAGGAGTCATAGGCACCAGAGAATGTAATTGTGGGGCAGAAATCAGATGGAAATTGGGTCCATCTGAAATTCTTGTCGCCTTCATTGGCAGCTAGTAGCACAGTTTCGCCTGCATGTTCCTGACCTGGACCAGTTTATTTCCACTGTGAGATCCTCAGGACTGGTGGTACCTCCATCTGTTCCCACAGACTGCTGTGGTGTTAGTCTGGGCTTTCTCAGCCTGGCAGGCTGATACCAGATTTATAGGCTGGGAGTCTGGGAGAGGTATCTGGGAAAGGTTTACTGACAGCTGATTTTGAGAGGTTAGGTTAAATAATTTAGTGGTTCTCAAGCTTTAGGTTCTATACATCTATGAGAAGGCATTCTGGCTTCTGGAGCACAGAACAGCTTTTGTTAGATTCCCATGGAGCCCAAATGCATAGTCCTGGTTCCTGCATGTAGACCAGTCTGTCTTGAAACGTCATGACCATTTTGGGCATCCGAAATAGTGATTTCTTCACAGAATAACGCAAAGCAAAAAGAAATGTTCCAGCAACTGACCTTTCTGTGTCAAACTCCTAGCCTGAAGAAGATCAGGATCTTCTAAGTGACTAATTAAATAAAAAGTGAATCCATCTAAAGAAATAAATGCCTAAAAAATTCGATGAGAAAGCCTGCTGTCAGTCACAATATCCCTATTACTGATAGTACAGTCTATGAGAGTCAAATCCCATCTCTAAAAATCTGATTGATCCTGTAAAATTATCCATGAATGGGGTTTGTCCTGGCTTTTATTGGCACAGCCCTTCTTTGTATAAATTGTATACTTCAGATCAATTCAGACATTACAGATGTAGCTACAGAAAATATAAATAACAGGGCCAGGAGAACGGATCCAGATGACTGGGCCAGGAGGACTGTGAGGAGCTCCTTCCAGAGTGCACTCCAGCTCACTATCGGCACCACACAGCCAGGGCTTTTACTCCACTAAACACCTCCTTCTCCGTTCCTCTCCATTGACCTTCCTCACCACGAAAGCAAAAGTGAGTAAATTTTGCACCGAGGTCCTAAGATAACACCTCATTGAAAGGAACGAGGGATAAAAGACCAAAACTTTACCTATGATATATACCAGTGATTGATAAAAACATAATTTTACGTAATCAGCCATGCAGGTACAGGTGGCGAGTTTTCCAAAACGATTGATGACTGTCTAGTTTCCCTGCAGGAGACTCTATTGGCATGTGCTGAGTAAGCTCAGCTCATTACAGCAACTGCAGCAATACAAAAAAAGAGCATGTGCTACTGCCTGGGATGTCAGGCATCATCTTAAACCTGCTGCAGTTAACACAGCATAAGAATTTGTCTGAAAGATTCAAAAATGGTTGTAGAGGACGTAGAACACGTGTTTAATTGCCTGGGTGGTCTCTTACAATATCTGCATTGCTAAAATGCTAAGTTGCTGTGTGCCTAAATGCTGGTGACACTGAAAAAATAATGCAAATTTGAACCAGAACCTCAAAGAATTTGCAAATTACAACGTAAGTCCTGGCTTTATGTACAGCAATTTAGGACTGTAGGTGGGAGACCCCAAACGCAATCCAATTCAGGTGCCGGTCTGGAATTACCTAGATTTGAATTTGGCCAGGACATAGACTTAGTGCAGAAGACGCCAAGTAATTTCTAAGGGCTAGAGGTCTTTTTTTGAGTACTAGCTGAAAAATTTCAATCAATATTTTTTACAGAAAATGTCGATGGTTGAAAAAAACCCCAAAACAGGAAGAGAAATATTTCTTTTTGAAACTTCACTGACTCAAGTAGTCTTTTTAAAATTGTAATTTAGTAGTGGAGTTTTTAAGTCAGATGTCATCCTCTGTGCAGCCTACAGCCAGGATCTCCCTGTTGCCTCCCTGTGCTGACAGGAGATGTAAATGGAGCACCTGGGGGATACAGCCTGACTAGACATTCTGGTACGTACAGGAGAAGGGGTGCTAAGGTACACATACTCCTTAGACATAGGAAGAATATTTCTAAATATTCTGGGGGAGGGATACTTTTTACAAGGGCCTGTAGCAACAGGACAAGGGGTAATGGGTTTAAACTGAAAGCAGGAGATTTAGATTACATGTCAGGAAAAAGTTCTTAACGGAGAGGGTGGTGAGGTACTGGCACAGGTTGCCCAGAGAAGCTGTGGGTGCCCCATCCCTGTCTGTCTTCAAGGCCAGGCTGGATGAGGCTTTGAGCAACCTGGTGTAGTGGAGGGTGTCCCTGTCCATGGCAGGGGGGTTGGAACTGGATGGTCTTTAAGGTCCCTTCCAGCCCAAACCGTTCTGTGATTCTGTGATTCTATAATCCAAAATATTTTGGGGGTTTTGGTTGAAAAGTTCTTCTTTACTTATTTTCCCATTTTCTGCCAAAATATTTTTCAATTGAAATTTGGACAAGCCCTAATTTTCCTTTTTTTTTCTTTTTTTTTTTTTGTCTTCTTCCTGGTGAGCTAGATTTTTTTTTTTCCTGGTGAGCTAGATTTTTTTTTTCCGCAAGCCTGAAGAATAGCTCACAAGAGCATCAGCTCTACATGGAGCCTTGTCTCTGCCCTCTGCCAGAGGATCTGGCCCATCCAACAACCCCCTTGTTGGCCCCAGCTTTCCTGCCTTGCGAGTGCTAACACGGCGATTGCTCAACAGTGTTGTACAGAAGCAAGTGATATTGCTGATATTCTGAACACACACAAATCGTAGAGTTTGTGGTTCCGTCTCCCTTACATTTGCCGCTTTCATCCATGTGAAATTGTCTTCACTACTCTAATATGTATTTAAGCGCTGGTCTGAACATACTGCTTCAGCTCCAAGAACTGTATCTGTGATTTTCCGTACTTCAGTGTTGGTTCCTCATAAAATACCATACTGTGTTTACTCCTTTTCTTGGCATGAGCCAAGTGATACTGCGCTGAAGTTATTGTCCTGCATTGTAAAGCTGCAGGCACATCTACCTTGGGAACATGTTTTCGTGCTTTACACAATTAAAGGAAAGGGATTTTGCTTTCTCAAATCTCCTGGTTCATGCCCTGCCTAATAAGGTTCATGTTTGCCTAGCGTTGCTCTGGTTTATGTGATGCTGAAATTGCAATGAAATGAGGAGCATAGTGAGACCAGCTAGTGAAACAGCTCAGATTCAGGAAAAAAAACCATTGGCATAGACACATGCTTTTACTCTTAGTTTATTTTCAAAGTACAGAATTAAAGATCTAAAAAATAGTGTGAACTGATGTGTGGGCAGAAACAAAATTCAAGATGCGTATACCTGATGCTGGAGGTATGGAAATCTGGCTCCTAGCTGTCAGGCATTCAAGGTGCAAGAGGGAATAAGCGCTCAGAAGGATTAACAGGGACTAAACCAGCAATTTGAAATGCCTTTTTCTCAAAATGAGGTGGGGGGTGGGGTGTGGGGGGGCAAGCTGGGAAGGTAGAAGAGGCAGGTTCCCTGGGGAGAGTGCGAAGGAGAGAGAACCGACAAAATTCCCACCGGAGCCTCTTTGTTTCTGTTGCCAGTAGTTATCACTCACCTGCAAAAGGTGAAAAAAGAGAGCACCTTTTCCCCTAATCCAAAAGCCTGCATGTAAGGACGATCGAGCTCTAGCGTCTTGGAAACGGAGTGATAAGAAGGGCTTATCCAGGATGGGGGATACAATGGCCAGGATCACTCTTATTTCTGTTCTCATCTTCTGGGCATCTACACGGCAGGGAAGGGGAAATGAAATTACAGGTGAGTGATGCAAACCTGATCAGAGGATCACAGCTGTTGCGTAGGACAGCTTAGTTTGGATGTGGGATACTTCTTTATTTGAAATAAACCAGCCAAGGTGGCCACTCTCCAGAGAACTGGCAGTGCCTCAGTGACCGTTTAAAAATCCTCTGTTGATAAGTAAACAGAGAAAATCTAACCAAGCCAAAATATAACCCTTGTCCGCAACTCTTCAAAAAGCCTTGTCATTTCCTTTGTGCCAGAAAGGAATGAGTGGGATTGCTGCTTCAGTGTTCAGTAATGTGAAAATTTTTATTAAAATTGTCTTTAAATTTGGAGGAAATTATGTAGTAATGTACTTGGCAAATTCCCCGAGATGCATAACGTGAGTCTGTAGAAGACAAGTTTAACTTTCATCTGTGGTAAGGGCTGCAAGTTGGAAAAACCTAACACAACTGCTAGGTTGCAACTGCTCATTAAATCCTAATCTGTTCTTGATTTCTGGTTGGATTTATTTAGATGAGAAAAGATCATGATTTTTGGCTGCTTTTTGTTGCATTTTTTTACTTAAGTGCTT
Organism: Rhynochetos jubatus; assembly: GCA_027574665.1. Taxonomy (NCBI): domain Eukaryota; kingdom Metazoa; phylum Chordata; class Aves; order Eurypygiformes; family Rhynochetidae; genus Rhynochetos; species Rhynochetos jubatus. The sequence continues at coordinate 41,332,611 of CM050649.1, forward strand.
TTGCAATTCTCAGTTAAAATATAAACCCTATTTCTTAAATCCTTGCAGACATTTCTGTTACTCTGTCAAAGTCACAGCTGAAAGCGAGCTTTCTACATTTAGGGGTCAGCAGAACACCCATTCTAGTGCTATTTAAAGTCAGTGGTGTTGACTTTAAAAAGAATTGGTAATACCCAGAAAAATCGAGCCATTAATCCGTTTTTCTTCATGTTTTGGAGCCTTTGCCTTTTAAAGCTGAGTTTGAATCTGCCCTCTGTGAACCTGTTCCAAAGTTCCAAAATCCAAAGCTTTTAAGGCTACATCAAGACAAGAAAGGGGCTTGTCTTTTGCACTTGATGTTCTCCAGCGAGAAAAGATTCTGCAGATCCCAGCTCACAGTGGCTTTTCTGGCACTTGAGCAGTGAAGTTTCCAGAATTGCAGCAGCTAAGGCTGTGGCATAAATGCTATCAAGCATTTTTTATTGTTGATTTTTTGATCATGCTCTCAGTTCTGGTCTTGATTTGACCTTGAGTTATAAGCAGCCTGCTCCAAGGCAGACTTCCCTTTCAGCCTTTCCTCTCAGTATTTGTTTCTGTTAATAAAGTGCTATAATTGTTTCTGTTCTTGCTTAACATAATAAAATGTATGCTTTCCCTGGCAGTGCTGAAAGCTGGTGTTTGCTAAGATGAAAGCTTGAAGTCCAGAGATGATAGGCATAAAGTAGCCCTACTAATGTCAGGTGACTGCCTTCTGCTTTGCGATTGACTTAAGCTTTGTGTTGCTGGAAACAACAGCCAGTGCATTTAAATTCTGTTTGATAGTGCCATAATCCCATAGATGGAGGTAATGAGAACAGAAAGCCAATTTGATAAAGACCCCAACTTGACCTGAGCCACATTGTGCAGCAGGAAACTGCTGTCAGCAAATAATTGGACTCCGTGAGTGTTAAAGCTTGTTTTAAGCTGTATGGAAATGGTGGATGCAGCCAAGATTGGTGCTGCTGCACCTTTCCCTGTCACCTTTGGGCTAATCTCTTCTAGCAAGGGTATGTTTTTGTACCACCATACCCATATCTCCAACCTTCTCTTTTGGCTCTGGCAGCCTCATTCTATACCTAGTATCAATGTTTAAGTATGAAATATGATTTCATATCTGCTCTGACAGCTGTAGCTTCTAATTATAAACTGTGTCTAATTCTATACTGTTTTATTCTCAGTTTCATACCTGTATTTATGTTGCACATTGCTGTACAGCCTAAGCCAGCTCAGCTGACTCTGGAATTTTTAGCTCTCCAGTGCTATGTCCTCGCTGCAGACACAGCTCTGCACGGACAACACGAATCTTCCATGCTTTCCCTACTTGGTTGTTCTTTTCCAGTCCCTGCTTTATTCTAGTCATGCTAACAAATGAGCTCTGGGGAAATGGGGTGATCGTAGTGACAAGGAACCAGGCTGACCTCTTCTTCCTTAGCTGCCCTACCCCCCTCTAATGTCATTTTGTACTGTAACAGTATGATTCCTTAAGTGCAGCAGTTTGTTTTTCTCATTTCCATAGAACAAAATTCGTCCTGCTCCTCCCACCTTGCCTGATCGCCAATAGATGTTTGTGTGCTTTCTCCAAATAGAGGCTAGATCCAAAAAGGTTTAGGTACTCTTTCATCCCGCTTTGGGTATTCAGCCATTCACGTCCCAAACTAATGGGTAAAAAGAAAAAAAAGCTGAAACGAGATGATTTTTCCCCCAGGCCAACATGTCTGGAAGCATTTGGTGGGGCAGGTATTTTTGGAGAACTCCTAGTATGTGGCAAGGGAATGCTTTACAAAAAGCAATGGCAGCTACCTGTTTCTTGTAAGGCACTTGTACCTCATGGGAAGTAGTAATCAATCTCGATAAAAAGCAGCCCTTGATCTCTGATTTCTGCTCCAGAACCCACAGTTGTTCCCTTTTCCCCTCTCCTAGAGGGATGTCGTAAATTTAACCAGGGGAGGGAGGCCACCTTACTTTCTCTGGTTCACTTCACCTTCAGTTCCCTCCTGCATGGCGACCTACGTGCCATGGCTAGGTCCGGGCTTTCATGGTCCTGCTCAGACCTCTGTCCTAGGCATTGAGGTCCTCTCCTGGGTCAGGCCAGGGTATGGGTTTCAGCCCCTCAGCTGGCAACAGGCTGGGGGTCTTCCTGCTTCTCATGACCATCTCCTTTCACTCTCTTCTTAAGGACAAAGAACAGCACTGGTGCTTTTTAGTGATGCGAAGGACTTTGAGCTGTTGCCTCTAGGGCCTGCTTCAGGGACTGGACACAGAGGTACCCTGCTTGAGGCTGAGGAGGAAGCAGGGAGCGGGATTTCCAGATATGCCCCTATTATTCATACTGACCTGTGCTAAGCAGCAGCACAGGGCTCCCTGGAGCCTGCTGGGAGGTCTCTTGCTCTTACACTCATCCTGTAGCATGCCCCAGCATCGAACTCTTCCTCTTCCTGCAGGATGAAGCACAGATGGTTACGTAGAGCAGGGCTGGACTCCCAGGGGTCCGATGCTGTCCCTGAGCCTGGTCAGACACGAGTTAGTTACAGTCAAGAATGAAGGCAGAGCGTGGTCCATGGTCAGTCCCAGCTACCCTCTCCTTCCTTCCACTCTTCCAAAGTGCCCTTGTCTGCAGGGATGTGTCTGTGCCTCCATTTGGGAACTGCATCAAACAAATAAACTTTTCTTCATGGCCTTTTGAACATCTAAGGCAGAGGATATCTTTCAGGCTGTTCTTATTCCAGCAATTGCTAGGATTAGGGCTGGAGGAAGACCTTCTGGGTGATTTGGTTGAGCCAGCTTGAGGAACATATTGTGGCCTATGGTATCTATCCCATGCTTTCTGCTGGACCGTCTTTACACTATAAATGGATCGTCCTGTTCAAAACTCTTCTACTAGTCCTGTTCAAATTGCACAGATCTCTTGTTCAGCTGGAAAGCCAAACATGGTGGAATCACATGGTTCCTAAGAACCTGATTTTTTTCTTTTTTATTGTATTGTTTTTACATGTTTCATCTTTTCAGGCAGGAGGTAAGCTGTACAAATAAGATAAGCTGTAAATAGTTTAACTGTATACTTGTTGTGTATGCTTTGATAGCTTTAGTCTGTCTGTTGACTGACCCTAGTCCCATCAGAGCTCTCAGAAATAACAATCCTGCTATACTTGAATCCCTGCAGCTAATTCATATTTATCCTGATAAAACTTTCTTTTGCTTTGTCTAAAGGATGATGTAGGCATTTTAATTCTATCCCATCTATTTCCCAAATGGGACACAGGGTGACTCAGCCCCTCTGGCTTCTATAACATCTCATTAGGAGGCAGCATGATGTCTGTGACATGATTGTAGGTTGCTTACTGCTAATTCTTAAACTCCATCCGGTTTTGTTGCTGTTGTTGTTGTTGTTGTTTGGGTTTCTTTGTGGTGTGGTTTTATTTCCTGCTTCTGCTCAAGTATTTCAGTTTTGAGTAAAGCATGTAACAAGTTCATTCCTCATGACAAGTTTCAGGAGGAGTTTCCTCATGACAAGTTTCAGAACTCCAGAAACTGAGTGCTGTTCCCAGACCTGCATGAAATTATGTCATTAATTAACTTGTTACTGACTTTGTTGTTACGGAAGTCAGTGAACCACAGCAGCTCTCAAAGGGCCTGGTCTAGTGTGATCTGCTACAAATGCAAATAGGCAACATAGGAGCTCCGGGAATACTTTTCTTCAGATACCTGGAATACCTTCGCAGTGATGCATGAGTACCGGTTTTAGCCCAGGGCGATGTCTGAAGGATGCCTTATTCCAGACATCTACTGTGACTCATCTGCCCATGTGTATTGGGTTTGGGTGGCATGGGTTTGGTAGCAGGGGAGGGGAGTTCCTCACCCTTCACTCCCTTTATAGTCAGTGGGGAAAGATGAACACTTTGAAAGCGTGAACGTAAGAGTGGATGTCTAAAGTACTTGGATGGCTCTGCCCTTGAAGTGCCTATTCTGCTCTGCTCTTAATTTCTATTAGTGTGTGTTGCTTTCCTTTCTACTTACTTTAGTTAAATTGCCCTTTTTCTGCTTTGCATCTGAAGACACCGAGAACTCTGAATTTTCTGCCCATGTGCATCCCTTTCTGACAGAAGCAATGCCTATGACAAGCAGTCACTACTAATTCTTTCTTCTGTCTGTTTTCTGAAGTGATGTTCTTCCTAACATCAGTCTTCCTGGAAATCATTCATCTGTGTTGGTTCTGTCACTGCTTTCTCATAACAGTATTTTTAACTAGATACTGCAGGGAAATTATGCTCTGAGGTGACAAATTAATGCTGATCCCTTTCTTTCCTGTGTTGTTTTTTTTTTTTTTTTCCTTTTCTCCATAGAAAAAGGTCTCTCTTTGCTAGGGTACCATCTGTGCAACTATAGCCTGACCAAAAATGTGTTTAAAATGGTTGCCTACCAAAAGTCCTATGAGAAAAGCACTTCCTGTGGAGGATGGATACCATGGATGGTGTGTCCCCGGACGTACTATAGAACGCAGTATCATCCTGTTGAAGTCCCTGAAACCATCACTCTTACAGATTGCTGTGAAGGATATGAGCAAGTTGGACTCTACTGCTCTTTAGGTAAGTTTTAGTCAGATTAATCATTGAAATAAATGGCTGATGGAAGAAAATTCACTTAAACTGAGACATGTAAAGGCTTAATTCAGTTGGGGGCAATAGGTTCCTCTTCACTGACATCACTGAGTCTGCAAAAATCTTGGTCCAACATGGTAAGGAGTAGACATGAAAGACTAAATCTCCTGATTCTTGCTCTTTGCCAACCCTAGTCACAAATACACTAAAGTTCCAGGTGATCATGAAGAACTCGCCTGCTTGTTACCCCTAGAAGGGCTCATTACTTGGCCTGGTTCAGGCCAGTATCTGTGACGAAGTGCAATAACTCACGTAGCCTTGCCTGGTGCTGTGTCTGCTCTGAGTGTGCTTGCATTTACAGTAGGAACTTTCTTCTCAAAACTAATTCAGGATGCACGAGGATAACATCTCCTTTGATTAGGAACAGGGTCTGTTCCCAGAATGCAAACCCAGTTTTGGTGTTAATTTAAAACAACCTCTAGCGTTCGGATGAGTTGGTACCAACCACTTTCCGATCAACACTACATTCTCTCAAGGCTGAGAGAATTGGGTTTGTCCAGCTTGGAGAAGAGAAGGCTTCAGGGAGACCTTATTGCGGCCTTCTAGTACCTGAAAGGGGGCTACAAGGAAGCTGGGGGAGGGCTTTTTACAAGGGCCTGTAGTGATAGGTCAAGGGGTAATGGGTTTACAGTGAAAGCAGGGAGATTTAGATTGGATATCAGGAAGAAATTCTTCCTGGAGAGGGTGGTGAGGCACTGGCACAGGTTGCCCAGAGAAGCTGTGGATGCCCCATCCCTGGCAGTGTTCAAGGCCAGGCTGGATGAGGCTTTGAGCAACCTGGTCTAGTGGAGGGTGTCCCTGCCCATGGCAGGGGGGTTGGAACTAGATGATCTTTAAGGTCCCTTCCAACCCAAACCATTCTATGATTCCGTGATTCTATGATTAAGGCCCATTTTCTCAGGGCTTCCTTGATTACCTAGGGCTATGTTGGATGACTGGAAACTGGTGAAACTTTTGGTGGATCTGCTATAACTTCTGAGTGTTAACAAGACTGTACTTGGGAAAGACTTAATCGTCTGTGGCTCAAGATGGAAGCTTTTGCCTCTTCCCACATCAGGGCTACCACTTGCCAACAAGAAATTGCTAATTTTTAGCAGAACTCAAGTTTTAGGTGGGAGGGATTCTTTGGAGAAAAGGAACATTTTTTTAAAATGGATAAATCCACATGCTTTTAAGCTGAACAGGCATCTTGGATTAGATAGGCCAGCACTGAACTGTTTCAGTATCCAGAAAAGTTCTGCAGGACATAATTTTGTATCCTATTTTCAGTATGACATTGCATTTTCTCCATTTCCCCTTTTCAAGTTATTGCCTTGGGAATTTACATAGTCTCTACCTGTAACAACTGATTGAAGAGGAAAGGTCCTATTGCAGCCCTGGTTCTTGCTTTGGGTCATAAGACTTGGGTGACTCATTCTTATAGGAATGCTCCCAAACCTGCTCCTGCATCTCACCATATAACGGGGCATGAGCCATGTGTCTTGTCATGGGATCTATAAAGAACAATGTATTCATCATACTTTTAAATTGCTTCAGAGCATTGGAAAATGAACCTCCAAACGATTTTTGCAAGCATTTTCTCAACAGTTACTAGTAGACTATTGTGTGTAGCAGGAAAATTCCTTTACCAGAAACATGAGAACACAAAAGTGAATGATAGAATCACAGAATCATGGAATGGTTTGGGTTGGAAGGGACCTTAAAGACCATCTAGTTCCAACCCCCTGCCATGGGCAGGGACACCCCCCACTAGACCAGGTTGCTCAGAGCCTCATCCAGCCTGGCCTTGAACACTGCCAGGGATGGGGCACCCACAGCTTCTCTGGGCAACCTGTGCCAGTGCCTCACCACCCTCTCCGTGAAGAATTTCATCCTGAAATCCAATCTAAATCTCCCTGCTTTCTATTTAAACCTGTTACCCCTTGTCCTGTCACTAGATATTGTAGAAGGCCACCAAATTTGTCAGCACTAATTTGCCATTGGTGAAGCCATGTTAGCTGTCACCCGTCACCTCCTTGTTTTCCATGTGCTTTTGCATTGCTTCCAGGAGGATTTGCCTCATGATCTTGCCAGTCACAGAGGTGAGACTGACTGGCCTGTTGTTCCTCAGGTCTTCCTTTTTTCCCTTTTTAAAGATGGGGGTTATGTTTCCCCTTTTCCAGTCTGTGGGAACTTCAACAGACTGCCACGACTTCTCGAATATGATGGATAGAGGTTTCGCAGCCTCATCCGCCAGTTCCCTCAGGACCCACAGGTCTATTTCACCAGGTCCCATGGACTTGTGCATCTTCAGGTTCCTTAGGTGCTCCCAAACCTGATCCTCTCTAACCATTGGTGGCTCTCCATTCTCCCAGTCCCTGCCCTTGCCTTCCGTGACTCGGGGGGTATGGCTTGAGCCCTTGCCAGTGAAGACTGAGGCAAAAAAATCATTGAGCACCTCAGCCTTCTCCATATCCTGGGAAACCAGGTCTCTCGTTTCCTTCCAGACAGGGCCAACATTTTCCCTGATCTTCTTTTTAGCCCCTCTGTACCTCTAGAAGCCCTTCTTGTTGGCCTTGGTGTCCCTGGCCAGGTTTAATCGTGTCAGGGCTTTAGCTTTCCTAACCTGATCCCTGGCTTCTCAGGCAAGTGGTCATTGTGTTTTACTTGTTCTTCAAATGCTTTTCTAGAGAAGAGGAACAAAAACATAATTAGAGACACATCATCCCTCATTTATTGTATCCTGCAATTGTTTGGCTCTGTGGCTGTTGTGGAGTGCCAGCCAGGGAAAAACTTGACCTGCAGGTTACAGTGTGCCCATGCAGTCTTCTCAGAGTGGCAGTGAACCTGCTGTTGATCATATGCAATTCCCAAGCAGCAGTTCCATGCTGGGTAAAATCTCCAGTAGATATAATTAGTGTTGAATAGTCACTTTAGTAAGGCCTTTTTGATATGCTTGCACGCTCATACGTGTGTGCACATATATACCAAATGACAAGGCCAAGAAGCAATGAGAGAAAATTGCTTTTTAGTTCTGTAGTACAAGGAAATCGCTGTGTCAGCTGAATGTTCAAGAGTCACTAGCTCGTTATGGTTGTCTATTTGCACAAGAAACTCTATGGGTGATCAGGATTTTCAAGGTGTTTCAGAACCTCTGAAAATCAACACCCATCTTCTTGGGTGGAAAAAAAAGGCATCCTGGTAACACTTCAAATGTTTTTTTCCCAGTATAATCCTATGCCTTTTAAAAGCATCCCTAGGGATATTTTAGGCTTGAGAGCTGTTAATGAGTTTATTTCATCTAACATTAACACATCTGTAAATCTCTTGGGAAGCTTAGCAGCAGAATTTCCACTCTGCCCTTGCCACATTTTTGATGGGCACTCTGGGCAGGTTTGCCCATGAAATACAGTGGTCACCTTGACTCTTTTTCCTGTCAAAGTTAATTTGGGAATATTTTAAACCATAAAAGGATTTGTATGGCTTCTAGGTGATTTCTGTGTTTACATTATTCTGGTATCTTTGCTTTTCAGGGCATTAGTCATAAATTCTGTGAATGGTAATGCACTGTCTAGACACAGTCTTAAATAAATGATGAAAAGAGAAACTGGAACTGCTGAAATTACTGCACAGCATGCTGTTGAACTACTGTTATTTTCTTCTTGACGTTATGCATGCTGGCATGCTCTCCATCCTGCTAGGAGCAGAAAGGTCTCCATGACCTTTCACAGTAACCTGCTCCTTGCCACTCTCCACCTTTTCTTCCTAGAAGGAAACATTTCCCCGAGCTTGGGATATGGCAGGCCCTGCTTTTCTTATTTGTTTACTGCTGGGGAAAAAAGGTTTCTGTCATTAGTCAAGTTGCTCTGGTAGTTTTCACCAGTTGCCCATAAATACACACACACACACACATTACTTCAATTTTTTAAAATAAAAATTGCAAGTTAAGTATTTAAAAGGTACAGAGTACTAGAATTAATTATAAAGTTAGGATTAAATAAAAACAATCTCTGTTTCCTCTCGTTGTGCCTATGCATGCAGAGCAGTAAACGCTTTTCATTACTTGATTCCATGCTGCCTTGCCCCGAGGACCATGTTTCCATGTGGTGCTCAGGGGCAACGGAGCCCCACTAAGGAGCTTCCCAGCAGCGCATCATCCCAGACTCTGTGTTTGGTGCGTAGTTAAGTGCTCTGTTGAGCCTCTCTCTGAACACAGAATTATTTATCACCTCTTGAGGTGAATCCTGGGGTGATTCACAGACAGCAAATTGTCTTCACAAAGCCTGAGGGAAGGGAGGGAGGTTGTCTTTCACAGCTGGGCAGCTGAGCTGCAGAGAGACTGAGATCAAAGCATTTTTTGTGCCCACTGTCAGACACCTAGGATGTGGTTTTATTTTCTTTATAAATCTATTTTGATTTTGATTTTCAGAGCGCTTAGCGCTGCCATCATCAACTTCTGTGGCTGCAGCACAGAGCCTCATGTCCTTGACAGTGTCTGTGAGCAGTCCCCTGATCGCTAAGCAGGTGCCAGGGCTGCAGGTCACGTTCCTGGACCTGCAAAACTCATGGCTCTGAAAGGTTGTTATGGGTGTGTTGTATGAGACTTTCCCGGCATCTTGCAGGAATTTCTTCTAAGCAAAGAAAAGGTCCAGTTCTCCAGTCTAATTTCCAGGTGCTTGAATCTGTGGTATGGTTACTTCTCCTGGTGACTGCTTTGCTGCCCACCTTCCACCTTACTGCACAAGCTGAAAGCAGAGAGCTTCCTTATCTGCCATCTAACCCTGCTTGATCCCCAGCCAAGGAGCAAACAAGTGCATCAACATGTGACCAAGGCTATTTTTTAAGCACTTGTGTACAAAAATAAGAAGACCTGGACAACCTTAACACTGGAGGTTCTTAAGAGCGCTTAATTTGCAACGTTAAGGCCACACTTTTATCAGGGTATGCTTTGTGTGCCTAACTCCCTAAAGTTTTCAGTAAAACAACTGTAAAGTAGAAAACACTTCATTTTAGGTGCTCAGACAGCTTCACAGCAGGGCTGGGACCCTTTAGAGCCTGCATGCAGATGTTTGCGTGCTGGGTCTAACCAGGGCGGTGGAGAGCTGTGGCATGGCTGTCCCCTCTGCTTGGGCCGTTACCCATGGGACAGCAGTGTCACCAGAGCATACAGGCAGCATTGCAGCATCCCCCCAGGGTGGGAAGGGGGGGATTTCACCCAGAAGCAGGTGCCTGGCTGCCCTGCAGTTTGGGTTCCTTGTGTGTCCCCAGCAGCCACAGAAATGGGATTACAGGTATCAGAGGGTACGTCCCTGCCAGTTCCCTGTGGTGCCTGCTTACAGACCTCCTGTCTGGGAATTTTTGTCTTGTTCCTGACAACCCTTTCAGTGAAGAAGTTTTTCCTAATATCCAATCTGAACCTTCCCTGGCACAACTTGAGGTCATTTCCTCTTGTCCTACCACTGGTTACTTGGGAGAAAAAGACCAACACCCACCTCTCTGCAACCTCCTTTCAGGTATTTCTAGAGCGTGGTAATGTCTCCCCTGAGCCTCCTCTTCTTCAGGCTAAACAACCCCAGCTCCCTCAGCGACTCCTTACAGGACTCATGCTCCAGACCCTTCCCCAGCTCCGTTGCCCTTCTCTGGACACGCTCCAGCACCTCAGTGTCTTTTCTTGCAGTGAGGTGCCCAGAACTGAACACAGCATTCGAGATGCAGCCTCAACAGTGCCCAGTACAGGGGGACAATCACTGCCCTAGTCCTGCTGGCCACACTGTTCCTGATGCCAGCCAGGATGCCATTGGCTTTCTTGGCCACATGGGCACTCTGCTGGCTCATATTCAGCCGGCTGTCAACCAACACCCCCCAGTTTGCAGTCTACAAACTTACTAAGGGTGCACTTGATCTCCTTGACCAGACCATTGACAAAGATATTAAACAGAAGTGGCCCCAGTACTGAGCCCTGGGGAACACCCCTTGTGACCGGCCACCAACTGAATTTAACTCCGTTCACCACAACTCTTTGGGCCCAGCCACCCACCCAGCAAAGAGTATACTTGTCCAAGCTACGAGCCGCCAGCTGTGGGAAACGGTGTCAAAGGCTTTATTAAAGTCCAGGTAGACAACATCCACAGCCTTTTCCTCTTCTGCTAAGCAGGTCATCTTGTAGAAGGAGATCAGATTAGTCAAGCAGGACCTGCCTTTCATAAACCCATGCTGACTGGGCGTGTTCACCTGCTTGTCCTGTATGTGCCATGTGATGGCACTCAGGATGATCTGCTCCATAACCTTCCTCGGCACCAAGGTCAGACTGACAGGGCTGTAGTTCCCTGAATCTTCCTTCTGGCCCTTCTTGTAGATGGCTAACCTCTAGTCAACTGGGACCTCCCTGGTTATCCAAGACTGCTGATAGATGATGGAAATAGCTTGGTGAACCACTTCCGCCAGCTCCCTCAGTACCCTTGGGTGGATCCTATCCAGCCCCATAGATTTGTGGGTGTCTAAGTGGCTTAGCAGGTTGCTAACCATTTCCCCTTGAATTGTGTATGTTTCATTCTGTTCCCCATCCCTGTCTTCCAGCTCAGGGGGCTCAGTACCCTTAGAACAACTGGTCTTATTGTTAAAGACTGAGGCAAAGAAGGCATTAAGTACCTCAGCCTTTTCCTCATCCTTTGTGACTATGTTTTCCCACACATCCAGTAAAGGATGGAGAGACTCCTTAGCCTTCCTTTTGTTGCTAATGTATTTATAGTAACATTTATTGTCTTTTATGTCAGTAGCCAGATTAAGTTCTAGTTGGGCCTTGGCCAAACTTAGTTTTCTCCCTGCAAAACCTGATGTCATCCTAGTAGTGTTCCTGAGTGGTCTGCCCTTTCATCCAAAGGTCATAAACTCTCCTTTTTTAACTGAGTGCCAGCCAAAGCTCCCTGATCAACCAGACCCATCTTCTTCTCCACCAGCTTGTCTTTCTGCACATGGGGACAGCCTATTCCTGTGCCTTTAAGATACCTTTCTTGAAGAATGGTCAGTATTCCTGGACTCCTTTGCCCTTCAGGACTGCCTCCCAAGGGACTCTGTCAACCAGGCTCTTAAACAGGCCAAAGCCTGCCCTCCCTATGTCCAAGGGAGCAGTTCTGCTGATCCCTCTCCTTACTTCTCTGAGAACTGAAAGCTGTCATTTCATGATCACTATGCCCAAGACGGCGTCCAACCATCACATCCCCCACAGGTCCTTCTCTGGTCACAAACAACAGCTTCAGCGGGATGCCTTCCCTAGTTGGCTCCCTCACCACCTGTGTCAGGAAGTTGTCTTCCACACATTCCAGGAACCTCCTGGACTGTTTCCTCTCTGCTGTGTTGTATTTCCAGCAGACATCTGGTAAGTAGAAGTCGCCCATGAGAACAAGGGCCAGCGATCATGAGACTTCTTCCAGCTGCTTGTAGAATATTTCATCTACTTCCTTGTCTTGGTTGAGTGGTCTATAACAGCCTCTCACCATGATATCTGCCTTGTTGGCCTTCCCTCTGATTCTTATCCATAAACACTCAACCCTTTAATCACCATCATTAAGCTCTAGATAGTCAAAACACTCCCTAACATACAGAGCTACCCCACAGCCTCTCCTTCCTTGCCTCTCCATTCTGAAGGGTTTATAGCTGTCCATTGCAGCACTCCAGTTCTGAGTAATCCCACCATGTTTCTGTCATGGGAACTATATAATAGTTTTCCTGCAGCACACTGGATTCCAGCTGTTCCTGTTTGTTGCCCATGCTGCGTGCATTGGTGTAGATGCACTTCCGTTGGGCTATTGGTCCTCCCACCTTTTTTGGGGGAGAAGCCCTAATTCCTATGTGGCCATTCTCAGGCACTTCTGTGGTTTCTAGCACATCAATAATCGATTGTGTCTTTGCTGCCATGTGGATCTCCATCCTCTACCTCCGCTGAGATGGCATGCTGAAGGAACTTGCTAGCACTCTGTCCCTCAAACATTGGCATGCCACCCCCAGGCTTATCTCTAGCAAGCCTGGTTTTATCTTCTTCCCCCTTCAAATCTAGTTTAAAGCTAGATTTAAACAAGCCCTGCTAACTCCTGCGCAAAGATCCTTTTCTCCCTTTGGGACAGCTGTACCCCATCTGTTGCCAGCAGGCCCCATGGTAAGTAGGAGTACCCTGAGTAGCATCCGAGCTGTGGGCTCACCAGGAGCCCCTGCCAGCTCTCCACCAGTTGCCAGCATGAGTGCTGACGGGCCAGAGCATGGCCACGTCACAGTGCTGCCAGCAGGATGAAGCTGTTGGAGGTGGCAGTGGCTACATTTCATTAAGTTTATTCTGAGCATGCACAGGCTGATTTTGTGCTTTGAAGGTCATGGTCTTCCATTGCCCAACAGCTGTGTCCTCGCTGAATTTCAGCCCACGGCTCCTGATTATGCTGTAGCGAATGATATGTCTTTTCAGGGAAAGGTGTTAAATATTTGTCAGATGCTGAACCAGCACATGCCTTTCATCCCAGTTAACCCCCAGACAGGCAATTGGGATGGAAAAGATCCATCTGATCAGGTAAATAGTGATGCTCAAAGATCCGATCCCCAAAACAGGGTCATGTGATGAAAACTCTCAGTCTGCCTTTGTAAGGACTTTACCAGGAGCTCTTCCTATAGTATCATAGATTTGTCTGAGACGAGTGCAGGGTTTTGGCCCCTGGCTCTGCCGCATCCTTTAGATGAAACCTGGTCTCTCCAGGTGGAAGGAGAGGGAGGAAGAGGGTTATGGCTGAGCTCATGTGTCCCTCAGCATCTGTCTCCTGGGACATCCCTCCGTCCTGTCACAGCAGACCCAGCAGCTCTCACGCGGGCAGGCTGGTAACTGAGCTTTCGTTGCTAAGCACTGGGTGCTGCATTTCTGCTCCTGTATACTTATGCAAAATAACAGAGGAGAAAAGGCTGTACTTTATCTGACTGACAGAGGAGTTGGCTGGATTGCTTCTCACTGCTGGCAGTGTTGCTTGGTAGGTGACTGTCCCCATGATGATTGAAATGGAGGGTGTAAATCGAATTTTCGAAGTGCATCAGTACAATTAGGTAGAAATATGATGTGAATCCTGTTTCTGCTGATGCAAAAATTATGACCTTTTGATTTTAGATAAATGGCTACTGTGGCACTCGGCCAGGACTCGGTGTTTTCTGAGATTGCATGTGACTCATTAAATCTTTTATACCTCAGTTAAACATGCTAAAAAAAGGCCGATGTGGAAAAAGCTGCTTTGAACCTCAAACCTGCTTGAGCTGCACCTGAATCTCAGAGCTGGAGGGATTAGATGCTTGTGTCAAGCTTACCAAGATCCACCTGGTTTGAAAAGTGAGGAGCACTGCTGATGTACGAACACAAGGAAATCCCTTGGTGCTCATGTCTGTGCAAGCTCCCAGTGTGAGAGGCTGCTTAGCCTCTCTGCACGAGGGACTGGGACAGAGCGATCATGTGAGACTGGGAATGTGTGTGGGACTCATCTAATCATAACTGATGTTGCATCACACATTATTGTGGCTTTAGACTAGGAATCGGGAAGAGGCTTTCTAGCAATAGGATCTGTCTGGGGGAATGGGCCATTGTGCCAGAGCCAGAAGTTGATGCATTCCTGGTCCATGCTGGGAAGCAGAATAGGACTACTGGGGCTTGCTCGTCCCAGAAGCAACTTGAACAATATTGCACAGGGTTGATTTTGGCTTTTTCTCTTGTCCTCCCACTGCAAACTGAGGCCTATGACTCAAAATGAACTTCAGAGGCATTGCTGGTCCTGGGGAAGACTAAGGAGGGTGAGGGCCCTTGGTTTGCAGGTGTGAAGGGGCCCACACTAGACTGCATTAGGTAGCAGGACAAATCCTGCTGTCTGTAGCACAGCCAGCCATTTGTCGGGGTTGGGGGTAGAGTTTCCTAATTTGCTTCCCAGAGCTCCTGTGGGTCTAACACTAACACTGCTTGAAAGATGCTCACAGTCCTGTTAAAGCTTGTGCTCATTGACTGGGCACACAAAGCATACACACACACAATGTATCAAATACAGTATAGAAGAGTGTGGAAAAGTGCTGTCCCATGTATTCTGCATGCAAATCTTTGAAATTACACCTACAAGCAACCTGCATGCACCTGAGAGGTCTCAACTCTGCACTGTTCTCCAGCTTGTCCGTTTTGGCAGATTTGTCAGCAGAGGTGTGGACACTCATTGTTAAGCTATGCTTATTTCTCTTAATTACAACGCAGGGACCCTTGAGAAGCATACTTTGGGTGCCCAGAAAGACCCAGACCATAGTCTTAAAACCACTGGTCTTAATAAGCTATTTGTTTATGCAAATATGACTGCATGTCCTGTGGATGACTTTAATTGCCCAGTGATGATCAAGAGTTTGTGGGACCAAAAAAACTGTAGGCATCAAATGAATAGAAAAGAGAAATCTTTTAGGTTGATTGGAAAGCCTAGAGCTGAGCATTACTTGGAGCTATGTTTGAGAGCAGGGTGAAAGCAATGTTTGTAGAGCTTAGAAATATTTTCTCTTTTCCTCCAGAGAAGAGTATTTGCTGGTATTGAGCCAGGACCACTGTATGCCCTTGGCTTGGGATGCAATAGCCCTCTGCCTTAGCTGTCCTCTCTGCAGGGCTGTCTGACATGGGCTACCGGCCTCCTGGCATGGCTGGCTGGCTGATGCTGAGTGGGTGCTGCCAGGCTGCAGACCACAGGCTCCGTTCTGGTCTCCTGCCCCTCTCCGTGACCCACTGAACTGTACCCCAGAACAGCATTTTCTCTCCACTCACACATAACATCTTCAATTACTGTAACTGAAGTTTAACTTTGTTGCAACAAAAGGTTAAATGAAAACCCCTGATTTCTAGCTTAGATATTACCTGTTTCCTTTGATCATTGTATATTATTCGGATTAGTCATAGCTGACATTAGGTATGTTTTCTGGTTTGCAGTGCTTCAGTGTCTCCACATTCAGGAACTAACCATCCATCCATCCATCCATCCATCCATCATTATTAATGGAAAATTATAAATTCAAAATTTCTTTAACAGAAATGTCATATACAAGAGAAAAATCTGGTAACTTTTACACTCTTGAAAGGGAATAATGGTAATTTATGCTGCTATTTTCTCCCCATGAAAACCTCAGAACAGACGCGCTTGTAAAATGAGGAGGAGGTGTTTGCTGTAAATTAAATAGCACAGTTTTATGGAAACAGCTTTCTATATTTTTGTTCTCAGAAATGTTTTTTGTTACTTAGCACTCAACAGATCCAGTGTATTTTCCTCAAGACCTGGTATTTGTCCCGTGGAGAATATGGAAACCTCTGATTATTCTTGCACGTTCGATACTGAATGTCCAGGGCTTAAAAAATGCTGCAACTCATCCAAAGGAACAGGCTGTGTGGATCCAGTGCCAGAGGGTATGTTACTGATAAAATCAAGAATGCCTCTAATAGAAATTTGCTTACTTTTTCCTTCTGAGGGTGGGAGTGAGCAGGAAAACTGTTACCAAAGCTCTTCATAAATCAAATATGGGAATCTGCCTTGGATCAATTCCAGGATATTAATTTTCAGTACTTGCACCCGTGCGTGCTGAGCCGTGGGTGCTGCGGGTGCAGTGGATCTTGCTCAGGTTTTTCTCCTTCGCTGGCGCTGCTGCCTGCGGCTAATGGTGAATGAGGCCGTAGATGGCGGCTGTGCGTGGGCCCTTCATATTTCAAATTAAAGCTTGCTTCGGTTTCTCAGAGCCTTCCTATAGCTCTGTCGCTTTCTATAGCATCAGACCTCAGATGACTTGGCTCTTCTATTTTGTATTCTTCAGGAAGAACATTCTGGTACAACGTGACAGTGCTTGTGAAAATGGATTTTAATGAATTAATCAGAGTGGATTCCCACCTTCTGAATCACTCACGCCTTTTGCACTCCATGGTACGTACAAACACGAATGCTCCCCTGTGTTGCTCGTTGCATCCATGTTACTGTTAGTCAGTAATCGCCACTTGCTCCAGCCCGGGAGGGATCTCATAGTCCTCTGGAATAACCTTGCCAGCCAGTTTCTCCCCCTGGAGCCCTAATTGAGGCCTAATTTATCCCTAATCGGTGTGTCAGCCTCATCTTCAAGAAGCTCAAGTAACCTTGATTTATAAGCCTCTTTAGTAAGTTTTCAGGTCCCTTCCAAGGGCAATTTAAAGACATTCTGAAATACAAGTCTTTTTCCTCCTTAAGAATTGCTTGCCCCGGCTCTGGCTCAGTTCAGTTTTGGGTCTATGACCAACAGGGTCTGGATTTCAAGAACAGCAAAGTGTGATGTTCTCTGTAAGTTAACTTTTGATGAGTTAAACTTTTCAAGAGAGAAAACTGACCTTTGTCACTGGGAACTACATGGCAGGTAGACTCTGCAGCACCAGAAGTTTCACTCTGAAACCCCAGGATTATGGCAGGGGACTGTGTCTGGGTCAAGGGCATTTCGCTGTCATTCTTGCCACAGAAGCAGTGCTGGACGAGACAGCAGGGTGTTGCTTTTGCTGTAGGACCGAGGCTCTGCCATGGGCAGGTGCTGGAACAGGCTGCTCTGGGAAGTGGTGGAGTCACCATCCCTGGAGGTGTTCAAGGAGTGTGTAGACATGGCGCTTGAGGGCATGGTCTAGTGGATAGTAGTGCTGGGTTGATTGATGGTTGAACTAGATGGTCTTATAGGTCTTTTCCAACCTTAGTGATTCTGTGATTCCGTGCATGGGTTAGCAGTGGCACTGGCAACAATGCATGTGACAGCAGCACGGCATGCCTCTCCCTATCCCCAGCACGGCAGGCAGAAAGAGTCCGGTCTGAGGCAACCAAGAAAAACACAGCCCTAGCAGAGGTGTGAGGCACATTTCCAAAAAGAGGGTGTCTTCAGGAAGAACCAGGCTACAAACTAAAGCAGCGCTCAGACAGGGGAGCTTGCTTTGCCTTCTAAGTGGTATTTAGGAAATGTATTGATGAACTAGGACAAAGACACTCCAGGCAATAAACCCAAAGCATTTCCCTAGCACATATCACCATGCTACAGAGAAAACCAGGCTTGGATGTGGCCTTTAAAAGGTACCCAAAAGGGCAGTTCCCTATTTCCCTCCATTTTAATTTCTATTCCTCCCCAGTTTCCAACTGAGTGTGGGCTAGTAGCAAAGGAAACCCTTGTCCCACCATCAGCTAGCACTGATAGGCAGAAGAATAGAATGTAGCAGTAGCATGGGGATGCTGCATGAATTTACTTTTTCCTCCTACCTGAATTCACCCTTCTCATATCCTAAAAAAGTGAGAAACCCTGGTCCTGTTGCATATAGTAAGGAATAGAGGGCAATGATCTAACAAAACTTTTCTATCTTGGCCTAAAGCAAGCTGTGGCAAAGTCAAACACTCAAAAAATAGGAAGTACAAACTGAAGTTTTGCAGTGAGCTACTACTCAGAGAAATGTCTTCCAGGCCTTGTCTGCTCCACTGGCTCCTAATGCTCAGCCCACCACTGTGTCCCTTCTCTGACCCCTGACTCGCAGTTCTGACGACTTGGTCAGTCCTGGGGTCCCTCTGTGGCTCTTATCCCCAGCCTTCTTACTCAGTCTATTGCTTTTCTTCTTTTTCTTTCTATTCCCTTGGCCAGCAGTCTTTTTGGTTGCTTGAAGTAAGACATGTCAGACAGCTTTATTGCAGTTGAATTGTAATAGCATCTCTGCCTATTGAGATTTTGATGTTTAAACATTACAAGCCAAAGAGGCATTTTCCTTAGCTTCCTGGGTTGCATCTTCCTGCCTAAGAATTTGAGATGTAACAGGAAGCTCCCTTAGCTTGGCATTACTGTTCTGTAAATCTTGTGAAATGTGATAATAAGAAGAGCTCACCTTGCATAAATGCAGACCTAAATATTGCCATTTTGCTATGGTTCCCAAATTGGTGCTTTCTACACTCAGATGATGATGATAATCATTGCATGGGTTATGCCTCATGGGCATACAGTTGTGCTGATAAAGAAACGAGATACCAAAGTGTTTGTTCCCCTGTTTTCCAGATCACTGGTGCGTTACAGCCCTTGAATGCCTCCGTGCACCATATCCAGAGTAACCGTGCAGAAGTATACTCTGGGACGGTGGCCTCCCAGGTTCTCATTGGACTGCACCAGCCAGCTCCGCTAGCAGACGTTTCTTCTTCCTTGAAGGACATTGTGAAGCGTGTGTATGAAGTGATTGACACAGAAGTGCAAGGTTAATTATTATAATCCTGTCACGGGGGGTAGCTTTTTCAGGGTGCGTCATCCATCTTCACTTGGGATTTCATCTGTATGGATATCAATTTGCTTTCAAAAATAGCATAGTGAATCTCATGAACTTTGCAGATATGGCCCTAACCTCTACATTATAGGATGGAGAGGGACGTAAGTTAGTTAATAGTTATTTTGGAGTGAATAGTTTGGAGGGAAATAATCCTGCTTCCTCAGTATAATTTATCTTCTCCTAATAGGATAACGTAGACCATCTTCATATGAAAAAGCAAAGGTGTTCAAAATTTGTAGCACAGTCATTAGTTGTATTAAACAGGCTCTTAAAAATGGTTTAAAGTATTCTTCAGGAGCAGATATAGTCTGTTTTTATAGACGTGTATTACTTCCAGTAGCTTGCATGAAACAAGGAGTATTTATAGTCTGTTTATTATTATAGCATATTACTACCTTCTTTTTAAATATTAGGTAAGCGCTTAAATATATTTGGTTTAAATTAATTTAATCTACTTATTACTGTGTAGCTATCTGAACATGTTAACTCCTGAAATGCATCCATAAGCACCGTTATTATCACTTTTTATTTTGCATTTACTTTTGAATCCTGAGTCCAACTTTCAGTGAAATCACCAGGTAGATCCCATTCTCCCTGCCCTGACCTCTCTTGGGTTTGGGTGACACCCTGCAACTGCAAGCAAGAGCTGCTACTGACTGTCCTCTGATTCCAACAAACTGGTGTAAAAAACGATAGGGTTATAACTGCACAGGGGCTACTTTTGGGGCAGGGCAGCATTCTGATGTCATTGCACCCATATACACCCAGAACAGCTTCAGCAGAGCTACTGCAGGTTTACAGTGAATGTGTCATGTCCAGAGCCTGGTCTATACACACTGCAGATCAATCTTGATGCTGCTCTCAATATCTGTGCGAGGTGTGTTCTTCCTCTTAGATGTCAATGAATGTTTCTATGCTGAATTCAACGCTTGTCCCGAGAAAAACACCTGTGTAAATCTGGAGGGTCATTACAGCTGCGACCCTCAGCATGGACAGGCAGATGTCAACCCTCACCAGCTGAGCCCAAGAAAGGAAGGTAAGAAATGTAGGCCTCACCTTGGGGAGTACTGAGAATGCTTCTGCAGGACTTTGTGGTCTATCGCAGGAACCACCTGCAAGGCAAAGGTTTCTGGAGCATGCAGTGCCCGTTCTCCTCCTGTTGGGAGAAGATGCCATGGAACCCAGCTGTTCACTATTTCTGGTTGAAATGAGGGGCATATATTTCACAGCACCTGGTAGTTTCTCCTATCTCACCCTCAGCTGTCCTCACTCACCTGCTAAACCCTCTAGCTTCAGACCCTGACTGCTTCTCAGAGCAAGCCACTCCGTATCAGTAAACCTCCCCAGCCTCCTGAGGACAAACGATCAGCTACCCTATTCATATATGAACTCTCCTTCCCCTTTTGACTGTGTGACTGCAGCTGGGACTTAGTGGCTTTGTACAATCCCACCCTCGATTATGCAGGGTCCTTTGCTGGAGGCAGGGGAAGTTTGGCAATGGGTGAAATAATAATTTGTGGTACCAGTTTAGCAAATTATAAAGGCATGTACTTACAGCCCACAGACATCAATGGGCCTGCTAATAGGCTTAAAGATAATGAGATAACTGAGTACTTGCAGATTCAATGCTTTAGTTAGAAAACAATTTTACAATCCTTTAATCTCAAAAATTAAGATAATGCATTACTTTATCCTTTCGTGATATGATAGTACATTTATTTTCATTTATATTACTTCTATTGCTGCTTTTCAGCCGTGGAAAACATGAATGGTATTATTTTGGATTTGCTTTGTTATGAATGCTTTAACTCTTTAATAATACTATTTTTCCCCTAGGCATGGCAGCATCTACTCCAAGTTCAGAATTGGATCTCATTAACATTAGCAATAGCTCTCTGTCTATAAGTGATTCAAGTCTCTTGTCCATGAATAACCACTCTGCAGAAGCTGGGTGCCGTAAGTAACCTTGGGTTTGAATGGGTATTGTCTTGCTTTTAATTCAGCCACTCTTTGATCCCTTTGCCCTGGGGCTGGCTGAGTTACAGGAGGGTGTGCACAGAAGGTGGTAATAGTTTTGGAATGAATCTCTACCTATGGAAAGGGAAAAAGAGGGGCTCCCCCAACAGGACATTCGGATCGGGATCTCTAGTGCTGTGACCACTGGAGAAGCCCCACTGCTACTCCCATGGCTACTGAAGGGAACTGGCCTCCTGGAAGTGGAGGTGGCCGTGCTGGCTTCTTGAGCCACTTGTGCCTGGTGAACCATTCAAGTGCAAGTCCCGTCACAGGACTTGTGCTGGATAATCCTCCAGCGCGAGAGCCTGCCGGTGAGGGCTGCGCAAAGCCAGCACCACTCGGTCGCCCTGGACCCAACTCATTGCATGTCCCAGGCTTCTCCTGGAACAAGATTTGGGAGGATCTATTACTGACGACAGGAGCTCCTCCTGGCCACAGCCCCCGGGACGCGGGCCTCATGCTTTCGAGTTTCTGGAGGTGTTGGTGGGGTACATGAGTAAGGGATGTTGGAGCAGCTACCCTACACTGGAGCCACCCTTTGTGAGTACTCTCCCTGCTATACATGATAGCTGTCTGAGGGACTATGATGGGAACAAACCCTAGGAAATTTGTCTTTATGTGGGTGTCTTCAGCCCTTTCCAGCGAGAGTTATCACAGTCATTTTAACAACATTTTCCTCTTGTGGGAGGAAATAGCTTTAAGCAGGTTCTTTGCAGAGGTCAGAGAGACAGGCTGGATGTTCCTGATCTTCATCCGCAACTTCTGATCCAAGCTAAAGCTAGATGAGTTAAACTGAAGTCCCTCTAGAGCAGGGGCAGTGTGGCTTTGGGGCGTTTGGCAGCCATATGATTCGGAGGCCTGGAAACAATTGTGGCCTATTGAAATAACTTAAGAAAACAACCCTTTTTCTCAGGCTAACCATTACCATGAAGGAATTGAAGTTGTGGCAGCAGCATGCCATGATCTCATGGTTAGTGTGGGGGGTGATGTTCATCTCACCTGACCCCAGCTGTTTACGGGAGAGGTAACTAGTCTGTGCTCGCCATGTAGGTTCTCCCTCTAGTTAGTGGAGACAGATAGGCTCTGCTAGAGGGCAGTTCATCCTACCCAATTCAGTCACTTCCTCATCCTCTTTCCAGGAAAGGAATAATCTCTGAAGGGTTTTGTCTTTTCCCGTTGACATGACAGTGATTGCACCGGACTAGAGCGGCATAAATAAGTGAAATGCTTCCTAACCACTCTGACCCCAGCCTGTAAAAGCTGGGGTCTGTGGGGTTTTTCCAGGCATAAATCAAGGCAGCCTTTGCCTGTAGAGCATTTTGATGATCGAAGTGACAAGAGGCAAAGAAAGTGTCAATGTATGTAGAGTACACAGATTCACTATTCCAAACTTATTTCTGTTGCTTGAACCTGTGGCTCACTGGCTGATTATTAGTGTTGCTAGAGATTCAACACAAATAGGTATAGTAAAAGGAAATAAAAAGAATGAGCACCCAATTAATCACTCTAATGGGATGGTTCATGGATGAGGGTACCTGCTGTTATGAGAAGGGCAGAATCTGTCCTGATGTAATGTAAAAGGAGCTTCCCCTTTGGATTGTCAAAGTGCTTGTCTATAACGGATTTAGCATAACACAGTACTTTAAAGACAAAACATTGCTTTTTCTATGATGCCTCTTCCTGGCACTGCAATAGATCCCTCTGCAGTTAGAAACCACCGAATCTTCAGCGTTACCAGCAACAGTTTTGAAATGTCCTGGCATGTCACTTCTACTCTGAACCATACTTTCCGAGTCCAAGTGTTCAAGGGCAAAGAGGTTATACAGAACCTGAAGACAGAGGAAATGAAAATGGATGTGTCTGGACTGGAAGCAGGTGTGATGTATTCAGTAGAGATCAGCTATGAAACCTGTGGAAAAACCAGCATCTCCCATCAAAATGTTAAAACAGGTAAATAGACACTTAAAAAAAAAAAAAAAGAAAATAAATTCTCACTGTCTCCCCTTCTCCTTTGGCACTTTTTATTTCCTCTCTTCCTCCCCAGCATTTATGCAGCCCAGCCTATCAGGCAACAGAGCTCTAGTCTTTTTATTTGGTGGGTTGTTTTTTTTTTGTTGTTGTTGTTGTTGTTTTTGTTTTGTTTTTTTTTTTTTTTTTTGATTGTTTTGTTTTTTTTTTTTTACCTGGCACTGCATTCTGCTGCCACCTATCTCCCATCAGACCCCGTTCTTCCTGGTTGGCATCTGTGGCCAGTGAGAAATACAGTTAACTGGTTTGTCAAGGGCTTAGCTGAGCTAACAAGACTCTCCAGAGGAAGGCCAGATTTAGCTGAATATTTGAGTGAGTGACCGAGATTAAAGGGAATAACAAGGGCTGTGTAAGAAAGCTTGCAGAATATCTGCATAATTTTGTTTCATTAGCTAGTGATGCTAGCTCCCTGAGACCCTCGTGTGTTGATCAAACATAATTTTGCTTTTCCTTTATAAAATACTTCCTAAACCTTCATGCAAATAAAGAAATAAATCTCTCCACGTTTTTCTTCAAAAAGCAGGCAGTGAACTATTTAATACTGGCCAGAATGAGAATGCTACTCTTTGTGTTTATCCATAAGAGCCTTTCCTTTGATCAGACGAGGGATGACTTCAGTTTGGGTCGGAAGGAAATTACTCCCTTTGTAGTGGGAAAGTAGGAGATCTAGTGGTTATGGAAACAGGGGACTGAACTTCAGAGTATGAAGCTGGAGCCCTTGAGAAAAAGTTTTCCAAAGATCAGTGCAAAGAGCAACAGCCTCAAATTGTTGATACAGGTTAAAGTGGTTAATAGATTCCTTGGCTCTTGGCTTCAGCTCACGTGCTAGGTATGTTGTCTGTCAGTGCTTACCAGACAGAGAAGTGGTGTGCACTGTTTTTTAAAATCTAAGAATATATTTACTGTCCATGCTACCAAGATCAGGAAAAAAAATTAATAATTGGACTGGTGGACCAGAGATGAGCTCACCAACAATTCAACTCTGGGTGTAACTCAAATGCAGGAGTTATGTAGGGCCAGGTCCACAAGGTTAAGCGTATACCCAC
The DNA here is from genome assembly GCA_027574665.1 of Rhynochetos jubatus. NCBI lineage: Eukaryota > Metazoa > Chordata > Aves > Eurypygiformes > Rhynochetidae > Rhynochetos > Rhynochetos jubatus. Next base: position 41,356,670 of record CM050649.1, read on the forward strand.
CTCTCACGCAGTGGAAATTGAGCACCTAAATATCTTTATGAACCTGATATAAGTGCATCTCCTCAGTGTATGGGGGACTTGTAGCAGAATATTGCCTTTATTTTCTTGGTTTAATACCAAACTCTTATAACATTCTCTCACCTTTCCCCCTCCATCATTTGAGATTTTGGTCTGGGTGCCTCACTTCTGACTGAATCCTTCCTCTTCTGCTTTGTCAGTGTGTGTTTAAATATTGTGTCCTACAGAGGCCAAGATATTTGGTGTTACTATGAGGATTCTCAACTACAACTTTACAGAAGATTTCCATAATGCCAGCAGCTCAGCATATGAAGAATTTTCAAGACTGGTGCTTACAGAGGTAATGCTAAAACATCCATGGGTAATTTTTTTTTTTTTTTCAATTCAGAATTTATTAATGCAATAGAAGATCTTATGCCTGGCTGAAATATCCCGTGAAAATCATTGTGTTGTTTCCTGTGACCTTTCTTTATAATTAAAACAAAATCCAACTGACTAAACACATCAAGCCTTTGGCCTTATTAGTAATGGAGCCAATGAGAATTTTCCCCTACAAAAGAGTAAAGGAATTAAAAATGCAGGCATGCAACAGGGACTCCTTTCCTTGGATCTTTCGTTTGGCAATAATCTCACACTAGGTTGACTTGAGGTATTGTAATGGATTATTGAAATGACATTGCTGGCATTCTTTTCAGCGCTGTCTTCTCAATAAATGTCTGACTGCTGTCAAAGCTCTTTATTCTTAAGCAGAAGTGACCGGGTCAGGCTTTCTTCTCCAGCCTCATTCATTGCCTGCGCACATGTAGCCACTGTCCATGCTCAGGTGTAATCAGCCATGAACAAAACACGAGTCATGAAGTCTGTTACCAGCTCTCAGCTTCCCAAACAGGGGGCACGTTTCAGACACAGTAATCTCTTACAGTTTTCCTGTAGAGAACAAGGTCCATACAGAGGAATTGGAATCTCCTTCCAAAACTAGACTTTCCCAAAACAAAGGGGGACTCATAAATATATGTGAGTATAAATCTGAGGGGGAGGGGGAAATGGAGCTAGACTTTCAGAGGCAGCAGAGAAGAGGCATTTGCTCATGAGAAACTTCAAGTTGAACCTCCTGACATGGTTTTATTTCCTGTAGCTGCAAATTGTTGACTTTTGTTGTGCAGGGGGATTTTTGTCAGTGAATCTCCTCTGAGACTAATGCAGATCTAATTGGCGTCATGAGGTTGGGAAGGAAAAACAGCATTGCCAATCCGTGTTGCTTCTGCCTCCTTGGGTGTTTGGGAGCACAACATCCCTCTCTCACTTCCTCTCTCCTCTTTTTTTTCTTGCCTCCCCACCCTGATCTGAACTTAGACAGCAGTATGCCAGCTTTAATGTTCAGAGTAACACCATTTGTTCAACTGGTGCTTTACTTACCAGGTTGGTAATCAACTATAATTGTGATACTGCCTTGAAGCTGGGCTGTCTCAAACACGTTTTCTTGAAGTTATCCACCCCCATGCATCTTGTCTCTCATCCTGAGATTTCTTTGTCATTTGACTCGCCTGCAGGCTGGACTTGGACTGTTGAGTTTCAAGTAGTCCCTGAGACCTAAAGCTCTGCCCATTCTGGTAAATGAAACTTCCTGAACTATTCTCTGACACTGACACCAGTTGGCACAAACCAGCCTGCATCTGTGATGCTGCGTCTTCAAAAGCCGGCGGTCACATCCAGATTGCCTGTTGGGACTGGTCTCTGGCCAATGCTAAGTGTCATGCTCTGCCTGGGTACTGCCTGGGGGACTGCTAGTTGGTAGCAGCCACAATCATGCCACAGTCTGCTCCAGCAGCAGTGGAGATGACCACGTTCCAGTGTCTGGGAGTGCAGAGGCAAATATAAGAAGGGAGGCTTGGGGCAAAAAGCTTAGGTGACATACAGAGCTAACATCAAGGGTCTGTTGCATGCAGACTTACTGGGCCAATTCAGTTGCAATGTGTGCGAACAGGGGTGGAAGGAGTTCTGCTGCCTTGAGCCAAAATTAAATTTGTTTTGTAAGGCGAGTGGTCAGATGGGTAACATTTTCAAGGGTACCTAGGTGCACCAAGGAGACTCACACTTCTCTGTGTCTCAGTAATTCTGGAAAGTAAGATTTAACTTTGAAACTTCTCTTTTTCCAAGATTTTTCTGTGTTGTGCCTATATAAATCTTTAAAGTGGCACCACCCTAGTTCAGTTTTGAAAGGAGCTATTCCTGTCGGGTTCCTAATTGTCGATGCTTCTCTCCCTTTGCTCAGCTTGAAAATTCATTTCCAGCCAACATTTCTGCTTTATACAAATCTGGGAAGCTGAAAATGCAGACCGAATCCCTGCAAGCTGGAAGCATCATTGTGAGGCTCCGAATCACTGTGCAGGACCCTGAGTTCCTGGTTGATGACTCCACGTTTGCCCTGGTGCTTTCTTACCTGTACAACAGCTCTGTGCTTTTGGTGGATCAGCAAAACACTGAAGTAGAAGGTAATTTAAAAAAAATAGTATTTCCAAACAACAAAATGGGGTTTGTATTTTGATCACATACAGTATCACCAGCATTCTTCATGAAAAGTACCTTATAGAGAGACAAAGTATGTGGAGCTTACAGTGGTTTGTTGGAGGGAGAACCACGATATGAGAACTCCTCTGTGGGCTTTTATCCATAAGCCCAGACAGGGTTGGAAGAAGGAGCATTGCCTGTTCGCAGGTACCTGCAGGCACTGCTTCCCTCCAGTGTGTTTAAGGAGTAAAGCCCTTGATTTCTCCTTGTAAGCTGTTGGAAGTTTGCCATGTCTTTCTCGGACTGAATTGCAGATAGGATTACTGTGGAATATTTGTAGCCTTTAGCATACATATACCCTCTAGACAGTTTTGTGATTCAAAGCTGTGGGGCTGTATTTGGGCCAGGGTTTAAGAAAAGGAATCTAACACCTTGGCCATAGAAATCCAGCCAGAGAAATTCCCAAATGTCCTGTCAGTGAATAGGACTACAGAAAGACATATGGAATTTATGTTAAACCAGGTCTTTGTTTGATCTTCAGTAATCACCATTTTTATCTTCAAAGGACTAAGTTCTGGCTTCAGGTTTCCCAGCTGGCAGAGCCAGCCAGAGTTCAGAGAGTTGCCAAAGCCAACAGAACGGCTTATTCTTCTCCCCCAGCGCACTGAGCCCTTAAAAGCTCATTTACTGTGATCAGGGAAAACTCCCCTTGGAGTTGCAGAGCATATGGAGGTTAAGGGGAACAGGACAGGGAAACAGCAGAAGAGACAGATTGCACCTGCAGCCCACAAATATCACAGTGGTAGCAGATACTGAATTGCAAGATGCTGATGTATATCAAAATACCTCACAAACATTATTGATCCTGCGACTGCAGGAGTGCAGAGGACAGCGGCAATAGCTCTGGGACTGCTACTTTAATTGCAGAAAGCCAGGTGGTTTCCAGTAGCACCACTCTTAGCCAGGAGCAAGGCCAACTCCTCCTTAGGGGTAGAGAAAAGGGGTCTATCTTAGCTCTGCCCTAACAAGCAATTTGTTTGACATGGGTTTCAATGTGGAAAATAAGGCGAAGGAGCGCAGCACACGAAGGGAAGATTTGTATAATGGGCTGTATTGCTTCCTGACCCCCAAGAGCCCTGGGATGTGCCCTTTGGCAGTAAGCCCACGCAGCTCCTCTTGCTCCAGTAGAGCACTGCGGGGCTGCTAGCTCCACTGGTGCAAGAGGAGCAATGCCACTTGGATCCTCTGTGGAGCCTGGCCACCAAAGGGCTATGTGCTTGGTTTAGTGACAGCAGCAGAGCAGGGAATTCAGCTTTGAAACAGCAAGGATGAGAAGTCATAAGGGATAGCACAAATGAAGGGAGTGGAGCAATTGCACCTCTCTTTGTAGGCTCATAAATTATTGTTTACTGCCCTGATTAATAGAGACACTAAAATGGCTGTCTATTGCATCAGGCATGGCAAGAAAAGAGCAAGGGATGTGTGCTGAGTCAGTCCTAGACCCGTCTAGCACAATATGGTGTCCTCAGCAGCAGCCAGAAGCCAATTTCCCAAGAGGTGTAAGAATACGGCCAGGTGTAGATGACGCCTCTCACTAAAACTCTCTTGGACACCAACTATTTTCAGCTTCAGGACTCCCTGAATCCAAAGTGATTTCTTTGGGTTACTCCTCCATGGGATCCCTGTGAAGTCATGCAAATCTTCAGCATTCACAACATCATTAAGGCAAAGAATTTCACAGAATTTTACCCGTTGCACGTACCTCTTACAGATGTAATGGGTAATCAGAGTGAACAGACAGGTGTGCTTTTATAATTCTTGGAATGGGACCGTTGGTTGAGGGGTGTGTGTGGGGAAGGCACTTGCCCAACGTGAAAGTCCAGGGAGATCCTGAGAGAGCAGAAAGAGAGCACAGAGCACACCTTGGCCGAGGTGTGATGGTTATAGAGGAAAAAAGTGCAGCACGTGTGTGTGAGCATAAGTGATGTACTAGTGCCAGTGAGCACTGAGAAGAGACCGTACGTGTTTTGGGATGATGAGTGATTGAATGTGGTCATCAGAGGTGAAGGAATTTGCTTAAAAAGCCAGGCTAAGTGATGAGAAAGGAAACCCTCAGAGACAATGGAGCTGGTGAATGTAAATTATCTGGCAGCTAGCACGGGAGCATCTCTCAGATGGTGTTAGAAGCTGTCAAGAGTCACAATTACCTCATAGCATAGTAAGGCATTAATGAGAGCACTTTCATTGCTGTAGTTAATCCTGCATACTTCTGTATTCCCTCTAAGTGGCTTAGACTGTCACATAATAGGCAGATGCTGGCCATAGGCGCATGAAATTGTCTAATGGAAACAGTCATGGATACAGCAATTATCTAACGAGGAAGAGAGGAAAAAGAATTGAAATATTAGCTGGAAGGAAGCAAAAGGGGAAGGCAGTCTGCGAACAGAAAGAAGAACGCATGTATGTGCATGCACACACCTGCTCTGTGCTTTTGGTTTCTAAAATGGAACTTTCCTTTGTTTTGGAAAAATAATCACAGTGATTAATCTCTGCATGTTTGCAGAACAAGCACTTACAATGATGCATTGTTCAAAACAATTTTCTAGCCTCTGAGCAGAATTATTTGTCCCAAGGTACAGTTTTCAGTCCAGTTTTCTGTTCTCCCTCACTTACGGCCCTGAGGCCGTGAAGGTGTATGCACAATGGAGGGCACACAGGGAGGGCTTACATGGGATTCACTGAGATTATTCATGTCCAAAGCATTAGCTTGGTCTTTGCATATTTGCTGGAACAACGTGCGAATGGTAATACAAGACTCTGGATCTAAATCCCTCAAGAGTGAAGACACTCGGCGATAAAATAGGTCTGTAACTTCATGAAAGGAGCGTCTCAAACTGATTCAGAGCAGCTGAAATCAGACATGAGGAGCACCCTTAGAGCATATTCATGCATTGATAAACCAGGATCTCTGCCAGAAAGAGAGTCTCAGTTTTAGAGTATTACCTTTGAGAAGAAATCTTTTTAGAAAAGAGTTCTTGCCCTTAGCACTTCCTCTGTCAAGAACTGAAGAGTGTTTCTTGTGGAAGTTTCTTGGATTTACCTTTTATTTGAAGCAGAAAATTATTTGGATTAAATCTCTATTTAATATTCTATATACTGGTAGCTAGTGGTAACAGATCTGTTTATTACCTGATGTATCTGGAGGTACTGTACGCAGAACTTTGTATAATGTATGCTTTTGATATAGCTATAGTAGAAACCTACAGTATCTTTTTCTCTTCAAATAAATGTTTACTTCTAAAAAACTATTTAAAAAAATCTTTACCTGAAGAAAATATTTTTCAGAGTACAAGGACAAAGGTTGATTTTTATGGCAGAGAATAACACCACATACAGCGTTCTGCATCGCTCAGAGATTGGCTGTGAAACTATGAAAAAGGAGGACTGCATTCCTAAATTCAGAAACTGAAGAAAGGACTCCTGTATGATTATTTCTAGCTTAATGCAGCCAGAAGGGAAGTTATCTGACCGATGTTCTGGTTTTGGTCTTACAGACTGGGATGAATGTGCTTCTCATGCCGAGAATGACTGCTCTGTGTTTGCAGAGTGCATCAATTTGATGGGCTCGTACCTGTGCAGATGCAAGACAACCATGGACACCAATCCATCCCGACCTGGAAGAAACTGTGAGGGTGAGCAAAAGACTGGCATGTAGTTTCTCACTTCACCATGAAAGGTTGGAATAAGTTGTGTTTTTCTACCTCAGCTTTTATTGCAACTGTCTGTATAGCACACAACATGTATATAGATGCACCTTTGCAGTCTCTGGCTGAAGGAGTATAAATGATCTGTCTCTGAACATGAAGGTGAACCTTCATGTATCTCCAGATTATATCACTCTGAGATCATTCCTGATTATCTTAATGACTGACCGCTGAGAAACATGAAACCTACTTTTTCCTCTTTTGGTAGGTCTGTGGCCAATTTCTTCCCACTGTAATGATCCATGCCCTCCCAGCCAGAAGAGAAGACCCAGGAGTCAAATTAGATTCTTTGTATAGGCATAAACCAGATTCAACACTATAAAAATCACGAATGCTACAGTGCGTTAATGAAATATCCAAGACCTGTTTCTGTAACGCTGTTATGTGTGGCTGAGTGGTCTCAGCTCCCTTTTCAGGTCAAACCCTGACGCCTCCTCATCCAGTTCATGGTCCCATTTCCACATGTGTTTGCTGTGTTGCAGGTGAGATTGTGGACCCTCTCACTGAAACGATGGCTCCTGAGGTAACAAACAGCACAGAGTTTGCTCCTGAAGAAGGAAGCCCTGCAGCCCCTGCTTCCCCTGCCACCACCGAGATGGCGGCTGCTGTAGGCTACGAGATAAGCACCACCATACACCTCCCTGCTGCACTGCCCGTGGGTGACAAACAAGTGCCCCATGTTCAGTCTCCCACCAGCACTCCTCCGCCCCCTTGGAAAAAAGGCCCGGCACCGGAGATGGGCTTCAGCAGGGACAACAGCCCCACAGCCATGGGGGTCGCAGCCAGCAAGGAACTGGCCATGAGCACAGAGCAGCGAGTGACCGCAGGTCCATCGCAGCAAAGCTCTGTGGCAGAGGGTTCCCTCGGCGCATCGCAGCGAGCACCTCCTCTCACAATTGCGCCCACAGGCACAGCTGGGCAAGAGCAACTCAGTTCGCCATGGCTAGTGTTTCCAAATCAAACAGCCTCTGCTACCACCAGAAGTCACACAGCTCTTGGTGTGCCTCAGGCTGACTCTCAAGATGGCCCCGGTACAGCTCTGCCGGCCACAGGGGATGTTGGCGTTCCTGCCCTCAACACCACTCTCCAAGCACCTGTAGAGATGGGAAGAGAGAACAGCTCTTGGTCTGAGAAATACTCTGAAGCCATGGGGTCATCAGCTTTGCCAGGCACCTCTCCAGCTCCCAGTCCGACACCAGGCCCAGCCGTGGATGGCAGTGAGTATGGGTTTGGTGGGGGCCTGCACGCTGTGTGAGAAGCAAAGCCTCTCTCAGAGTAGGGAAAGATGCACAGCTGGAATCAATGGTCTGGGATGAAGGCGTCTGAAACTGATTTTTCTATGTCAGAATTATTTTCTTGCAGGAATCTGTACTTTTTTCTAAATCAGTATGTCAAGATAATATCTCTTTCTGGTAATTTGGCAGTTAGTTTTATTGATGTTACATTTCTTCATCTCAGAGCAGATGAAGCAAATCATACAGCGCACTGAGCTTATCGAAAAATATGTGGCTTGTCCTTTTGCCACACATCTTGATTTGTCCTGTGTGCTCTGGCACCAGGGTACTGCAGCAGCGACTGCCTGTAGACCTACCTCTGTCCCGGGAAGGCAACCGGCCTGCCTTCCTATACCTCCCAGTGGAGGATGGATTAGGCAGAGCCCTGCAAATCACTGGTGGAGCAGGAGCTTTGTGGAAACCTGTGAGCCACGTTTTTAAGAGCTGTAATTGAGAGTAACTGGGGTGATGGGAGGGCTTAATCTGTTTGGGTTTGGGAAGATGTATTGCAGCTAATTAGGGGAATTTTCTGTTGATTGGAGCTGAATCATATTTCAGTGTTAGAGTCAGATCCGGTCTTTAAATTATAGGAGTTTTTTTGATAGGAATGCTGCTCTGTCTTACCCATCACTAAATGTATTTTTTCTTTAGTGTGTTAGTAAGTGATACCTATTTCTGTTTTGCTTCTGTTTGTCTTCATTCTGTCTCTCATGCCTTGCACATCTCTCTGGTCCTAAACCACACTCCCCTCTGCTCTTTCCTCTTCCCCTCCCTTATGATCTCCTGTTCCTGGGGGGTGTCTACTCATCCAGCCCCACTTCTGTTTCTCTCTCATTCCTTTCTTCCTGGAAAACTTCTATTTCAGCTGTGTAAAGCCAGCTCTGCTGCTTCTCCAGCCTCTCTTGTACCACCAGTGTCCACTTCTCTAGTCGTGCTAAGCTCTGGGCAGCCATGCCCATGGCCCTCTTCAGCTTTTGTCTTCTCTCCGTGTTGTATCCTTTGCCCTGACTGGCATGGGTGAGACTTGGGAACAGAGCTGCACAAATAACCGATTTGGGACCTCGGTGGCCAAATGGAGGAAATCAATTATTTTGGACCACACAACACGTTGACCTGAATTGAAAAGCTCTGTTTACTGCTTTGCTTTGTGTTGCCTCTACTCCCTTTCAGTGTAGGGAACAGTTAAAAGATGTGTGTAGGTTTGTTGTTGGTTTGGGTTTTTTTTTTTTAATGAAAACAAAAAATGTTCATAAAAAAAATCAAAATAATGTCAGCTGACATAAAAACAAAGGTCATTTTCTTCCAGCAAATTGAAGAATTATACACTAACAAGTTCAGTTTATAAAAACTTGTTTTCTTTTCCTGATGAATCGAATATTTGGCCAAGCGCTTTTGCTGGGAAAGAATCTTGTTCAGGAGTCATGCTTGGGGAGCAAGAGTGAGAGCCACCATAGTGGTATCTCACTAGCCCAGCACAGGAAATTCAGAGGGCAAAAATCCATTTGGTGAAGTTTAATATATAGCTCCTCCTTGTGGCAACGTCTCTGACCTGGGGGGTCAACCTCAGCCAGCTGTTCATAGTCTTTTAAACACTGATTTCTTTTTCGGTTCGAAAATTTTTCAGAATCATGTCCCCTCTCACCATCAGATAACTGAATGTGGGTTTTCTCCTAAATACCTATGTTCACATGTCAGGACAAGCCATAGCAAAAAGCATGGCCAAATCCTTTGACTGGTGGTGGCGAGGGTTCCTTTGGGATCAGAAGTATGCTGGGATAAAGGAAGCCTGCTTCAGTGGCTTGCTTTAAGCGGACATGGCTTTCTCCTCTCCCCTGAAAAATTTTACTTGATGATAATTTAACTCTAGTACCTGTCCCAGTTCAAAGGATTATTGTCCCCAGTATGTCTAGAACCAACCTAGATGGAGCATGGTCCACCAAGTTTATGCAGAGCCCTGCTTTTCAGTTGTTGCTGCTCAGAAAAAGCAGCTAATCTGGGAGACTAAAACTCAGTATAGGAGCCTGACAGTCTCAGAGCTGGAACCTGGTGCCTTATGTACTGCTGAAATCAGGACAGATGTGTGCAGGGAGGCAAGCAAGCTGGTGCCCCAGAAAGTAAAGACTGGTAACAGAAACAATTTTAAACTAAATCCTTAGCCAGATCATAGAGTTCTTGAAGTTTTTGGTGAAGACTATCCTATATTTGTATAGAACATTGAAACGTTAGTCATGGTGTGCAAGGAGCAATGATCTGTTAGCAGCTGGAAGGCACTGTGAAGACAATTGGCTGGCAATGGTGGTGGTGTTGAGTGATGGCAGTCGGCTTCCCTGGCTGGCCATTGCAAGGATTCTAGGGGTGTGAATCATGTCTTGAGAAGCCCTTTCTCTCCTGCTTGTGATTGCCTTTAGTATCTGTAGTAACAATGCCAAAACCAGTGATATGGAGAGATAACCTAAAACATTTGAGACTGCCTTAATGTGATTCAGCAGATACAACTTCAGGGAGGAAGCGTACACTGTGTTGGGGTTCATCTTATCTTACAACAGCTGTCTAAAATGTAGGTGTCTAACCTCAGGCAGCTGTCTAGCCACCTTCTGAGGTTGGAGGGATGACCATTGGTGATGCAATGATTTGTCTTCTGGAGGGGCTGGTGCCACACCATTGGGTGTAGAAGGAGCTGGGACTACTAGGTGAGTCTAGGAGAGCAGTTCAGGTGCCTGAACATGGCCATAGAGCAACATTTCAGATGCCCCTGAGCATCCAAGGCAGGTACAAGACCTGTGGGAGGTCAGTGTCCCTCTTGAGAGTCAGGGAGGGCAGACTGAGGTGCTGGATGCCTATGTGTAGGCATTCAGGGTTTTGGCTACATTTCAGAGGACTGGCCTGCTGTTATCAGCTGGTGCATACCCTGTGTAGCCAGGCCCTCCAGTGACTGTCACACACTTGTCCATGGACTACAGTCTGTGGAACATGTAATTTAATTGTCTTTTTCTTACTTTGCAGCTGTCCGGAAACTTAGTGGCACAGTGAGGATAACAAACGTGAAATACTCTCCGGACTTTAGCAATACGAGCAGCGAGGAATACCAAACCTTTGCACAGCTCTTTGCTGATGAAGTAAGTGGCTAAGAAGGATGTGGCCTGTTACTGGTCTCAGTGAAACCACGTGTACAATCTTTCTCCCATGAAGGCTGTATACGGTCCCTTGACACACCGGTGAGGTCTGAGTTCCTTGACTGTCTGAGGCCTCAGGATGAGCTGAGCATGCAGCTGTGTTTTAGAGTGAGATTTGGTGCCTCCCTTTCCTCTGCTTCTTATACGTGGGGTGTGGTCAAAAGTTAATGGATATTTTCAAAGTGCTCTGATATCCCTGCCCTGCCCAGCAGTGTATTAATGGACTGTATGGTTGTTATTACCCTTTATCATAGTACTTTAAGGCTGATATTTCTTATAATAATCCTTGGTTTTGTAGCCCCATATCTGGAAAGGGTGTGGTTTCTTGATAAGTCACCTCTGCCCTCACTTCTAATTAGAGTGCAGGATATCAAAGCACACCATGCTATCAGCTGTGCCTTGTAATTCTCAGGCATTGCCTTCAACCGCAGAACTTTCCTAATTTCTTAGTGAATATATCACGTTTGTTCCTGCTGGTGTTTACTCAAACACACCTGTGCTTGGAAAACTGCTGGTTATGCTGAGCTGCTTCATTGCCTTCCTTATCTCCCCTTTATTGTCTGTGTTTTTAAAGGCCTTGATAACTAGGATGCTAAATCCATCGCTGACTACTGTATGGGTTTTCAAATCCTACAGAATTGCAACCTGCCACTGAAATACAGCTGTCCGCAGCGGGTGTGCTCACAACAGCATGTGTTCGGGCAGAGGTCAGGCCAGTGTGGAGTTAGAGCCAACTGCAAGGAGGGAAAAGTGTGATTTGGCTGTGCATGATGTTTTCTTGGACAGCAAATAAGTTTCCCGCTGGTTGTTACCGGTTTGCACCTTGCTGGATGTGTTAGCGGAGCACAGCTTTCTTGGGGTTGTTTTGGCCCTAAGCTGTCACATCAGAAAAGCAGCCTCAAAATGAGAGCGACGTGGTTAGCAGAGTGAAAAGGGAGCAATTCTCCACTGACCTCACTCTCATTTGGCATCACCCTCTGCCTGAGGCTATTTTGGAATAGCATAGTATTAAAATGGACTAAAATGAATGTATTTTTCTTCATTCAGTCAGATACCTTAATGCAGAAAATCGTGGATACACGTATATTTGGAAAATTTGTATAATGATAGCATAAAGGAACTAAAGTAAGTTTTGTGTCACTTTTACCCAATCTCAAAGTTTGAGGCAGCAAATGATCACTTGTGATTATAAGGAACTAGCTCCTTTCTCCAGCGCACCGTTTTTGTGGATCAGCTGGCGAGATTCCATCTACCTCTGAGCCACTGTATAGGCTAGAGTTGCATAGCTCCTGTATATGGCAAAAAGTGTTGCGAGTGTTTTATGACAAACATCATGTTTCTAGGTGCCAAACAAGCTTAGGAAAGCAGAAATATCTGCATATATTCTATTCAGGTTATAGGGGCCAGAAATTGATCCTTTAAAGCGAGGGAAGTTTCACGGGCTTTAAAAGCAGCATCAGGTTCCAGTTAAATAAACTTTGGCAGAGATTTTTTTTTTTTTTAAACCTCTTTGGAGTCACCATCTGCAATTCAGACGATTTATAAATCCTAATGTGTATAATGCCCTTAGCATAGAGCTGCCCCAGCACTTAAGTGCCGTGTGGTTAAACTGGCAGCACAGCAGATGGAAATGCCATCCTGTAAATAATGTGTAGATGAGAATGAGGTAAAAACTTGATGTGACAGCTTGCACTGTCATTGCCCAGGCTAGTTTTATCCTCCTTGCAGTGCAACTGAAAACCAACATAGCAAAGGGCGAGAGAGTATTTTAGTCTTCTTGGGTTTTGCTCAGACTGTCTTTTGCAACAGGCAAGAAGAATATCACAGCAGCTAAGGCTTGTCCTCAAGAAAATGAATCAGGAAAACAGAAGATTTGAATTGAAAATACATTCAGTTCCTCAGTGGAAAGGTTGTTTTGAATTTGGGTGTTTTAAACTTAACTGATTGACAAAGTGTGGCACTAATAAATGATACTGCCTTATCAAGGTGACCCCCTCATTTGGAAGTGACATAGCCTTGGTTCGATGTAGCTTAATGCAATTAAAAGGATTGCAGTTAAAGCTATCTGAATGTGGAATGAGTATCGATACAGGGATTAAGGCAGTGCCATTAGTCCAGTGTAATTTCACCCCTTTGGTTAACGTGACTTTATGTGCAATTTGAAACATCCTTAAAGCTGTTGGTGATGGTGGCTGGGCAGATGAGTGCTCTAGTACCTTCTCTCTGAAAGTGCTGCCAAAACATGGCCGTGAGGAGGTTTTTATTTTTCCTCTTTGAGTGAAAAACCAGGTTTCAATGCCGGGTTCTGTTTGCATTAATGCACCTTTTACTTACTTGTATCCAGTCTCCAGACTGCCAGTGCGTTCCGTGCTCTGCTGGCCATGCAGGCTTCTGTGCAGTTATCCACAATAGCTCCAACGAGCTGCTGACATTGTGCCTGGGACATACGAAAGGGTGGTCCCAGAAAACCCAGCAAACATGCCACAGCCACCCATGGGGTGAGCCTGGCTACCTGGGTCTGCCACTGTCCTTCTGCTCAAAAAGCCTACTGGACTTTTCCATGCTGTTAAACTGTTTTTAGTGAGATTTTCACCTGGCCCTGAACTTGGATTTTATCCGCCTCCTGTTTTTCTTGCCTGAGCAAGGGACGTTCCCTTCCTGCAATGCTGGTGTTCATTTTGCTCATGTTCTCTCCCTTTATAGTGGCTCTTCTGGCATATTGATTTCTCCTGGTCTGGCATTGCTCGTTTCCTTAGTGTGCTACAGAAATTGTAGATACAATGATGGATCCCAAGATAATTGATTTGTCAAGTAAGAAAACCTCATACTCAAGGGTATTAGATATTATTTCATTCTACAAAGGAATAGCTTTCCTTTTTTTTCTAGCCCCACTTCATCAACCAAGATTTTGATAACCTAGGGTGTGGTACCTGTTGTGAAATCATCTAGCTGTCTGGATAAAGGGGTTTGTAGTGTCACCTAGTGGCTAAATACAAATACTGCGAATGTCCCCTGAGACTTTCCAGGCTCCGAGTCCTGATTTGTGAAGAAAAGTATGAATAAGGTCAGAAACAAACCAAACCAAAACCACAAAAACAGGGAAAAAAAAAATCACAAGCTTTATGTAAAAAGAAACACTGGTAAAATAAAATCTTTAGGATAGATGAGAAGGGAATACAGGTGAAATTGGGGATGGGCTAAGAGGATGTCACAGATGTGTGTATTTAACAGCCAGAAGTTCAGACAGAAACTACAGAAGATGAAAACTTGGGGCTGACCTCCAGCTTCTCAGTAAGTGCTTGTGAAACAGCAGAAAGAGAGAAGAGAAGGAGCCCAAGAGCCCCCCAGCTTGGTGAAATGAGAGATTTTGGGGCTGACAAGGACAGCCTATGGTCTGCCCAGGCTTTCACAGGGGAAGTTAGCTCTTTCCATCCTCCTGGCTCTGCCTGTGTGCCCCATGGGGCACCACTGGCTTTGCTGCTTGGGACTCCCAGGCACGTGGGAGCCTTTTCTAGGCCACTAGTGCAGTCCAAGGTTACTGTGTACAGACTGTGAATGCTTATTTTATTGATTTCTCTAGATTGACTTAAGTTCAGCTGCAATTCGGTGCTGCAATACTTTGAGGGTGACTGTTCGTGTTCAAAATAGTGCAGAGCCATTTCCTAGCATGGCTCTAGGACTGTTGAGGAGAACGGTGAGTCAGGGCTGTGTGCCCTGATGACAGTCAGAATTTGGAGAAATATAATACTCCTCAGGGAAGACTTTAATGAAATACTTCCAAAATCAAATTGAAGACTAGCTTGATGGGAGCTTGACCTGCACGGCAGTGCTGATGAAACAAAACACCTTTCTGTGTTCTTTAACCTGCGCTGGGTATTTATAAAGAGGTGTTATTTGCTTGGTTCTGATAAGAAATCACCCGTGAAGAAAGGCTTGAGGGTGGTCTGCTCTCAGCTGGAACAAAGCTATGATCCTGAGCTGAGGGATCCCTCAGAGACATATATGCAGTGTGGAGTATCAGGAGGCATCTCAACTTCCATCAGCAGCTCCTCCTCATATTGAGTTGCCCCCTCTCCCTGGAGGTATTTTGAGAGGCAGAACATGGGAGTTTCCCTGTGATCTCCTCCCTCCTCTGCTGCTACCAGCGGCAAGGACTGCTGCCAAATGGCAGAGGAGGTATCTTCATCATTTAGCTCATTTAATATTCACAGTTAGATACATACCATATCCTTCAGCTGCTGTAGAGTTGAAACGTTACAAAGCAAAAGATCAATTTTCTGCTGCTTCCCTGCAGAGTACAGAGCCCAATTGTAATGCATAATGCTCTCTTCTGGACAGTGTACAAAGCCTAAAATGTAATTGCTTCTATCCGTCCATCTCCACGTTCATTCTGTTTTTATTCCAGGTACATAAGTCTCTGCCCCTTGAGGTTCTTCAGCAGATGGATGGTGGTCTGATTAAAGTGTTGATAACGGGTATTAGTAATGGGAGCACAGTGGTAAGTTTCAATTTACTGATTGCAGAAGATGTGGACATCTACTACATCATCACCACTTTTCGTCATGCCTTTGAACACAGCACCTATTTCACCGTTGACAAGAGCAGTCTCTCCATAAATGGTAAGGAGCGGCTTGTATCCCAGCAGTTCTTCAGAACTGGAAAGATGATAAAGCCTGTTATTAATCTGTACTTTCTTAAGATGAAGGTACCTGTAAAACTGATGGGTGGAAAGCCATTCTTTCCTTATATTGCTTGTGCTTATCCATCCAAAAAACTTTTGTTTCAGAGAACATCAAAAGATGAAATAAGAAGTGAGGTACTCCTGATCCAAAAGGACAAAACTAACTGCTCTTTTTCTGTATAGCTAGCAGTAATTTAAAGAGAAGATATGGAAGGTGATAGAAACAGTGGTCACAAATCGAGGGGTTTATAAACTACCAGTGGAAGCAGGTGCCTACGCAGGCATAACTAGCTCTGTTTAAAATAATTTTGAAACCCACATCCCTCTGCTTTGCTCTGATCATTTTGCATGAGATAGAAACCCCACGAAACAAATACACAAACATGAGAATTCTTCTGCTCTGGGAGCTTGTATTTTCCTCACATGCCTGTGGGTCAGGAATTCAGATGAAAGTCCACACTTCACCAAGACCAGCACAATGACTGATTGTACAACTTCTTTTCCTTTATATGTACTTGGTAACCAGAAACATTAGTCTCCTGACTGACCACTGTTGAATTCTGTTTCACAAGTCGATGTGTCATCTCTGAAAAAAACAGCAATTCTATAGCCTTAACATGATACTTCTGTCCAAAGAATATTGTTATAAAATGTATACTATACCTTGGAAAGAGAAAGGGAAATAAAGCATGTTCTTCCTTTCAAAAGTGAAAATTTTGACCAGGTGAAAATTAAGAAAGTAACTAGACTGCAACTTGGAGCAGCCACAGAACCCTCATCCTTCCCTCATACTGGGCATTTACTAACCGTTTCCTCAGGAGTATGAAATGGGGGAGGCAGCTGAGGAAGCCTCTGAGGTTAGAAGCGTCCCCTTGGGCTGTTGATCAGTTTAGGAGGGTAGGAGCTCTGCAGCGGGGTGTCTACATTTCAGTGAGTATCTGCTGAGCATCACTGGTAGCACAGCTCCCGAGGGCTTTGCCAGTGCCTTGTAATTGGCCCCTTAGGCTGTGCTTCCAGTATCCCACCTCTACTGGACCCAGCAGCTGCCTGACACGTACAGTAGAGTATCGCAGCTAAGAGGTGTAATCCCACCATGATATTGTGACGATACGACCGTGCTCCTGTTTCAGAACCATCACATTTTCGTTTATACATTCTCCACTTTTGCTTTTTGCTTAAATATTCCAAACAGATTATGATGAGTGCAAAAGCGGAGAAGATGACTGCTCCCCAGATGCCTCGTGCCATAACACCCTTGGGTTCTACCAGTGCAGCTGCAACGAAGGATTTGCTGACGTGCTTCCAGAAAGGCCTGGAAGGAGCTGCGAAGGCAAACATTTTTTTAATTATCTAATGGCTAACTGAGTACTTAGTGATCTGATCTTTACTGGATCATGGTCACACTCACCACAGGTCTTGAAATTTTGCCAGGGATGAATTGGTTTGTTGTTTTCAGCTGGATTCTAACAGGAAAAGTCTTGCAGTGAACTTTATTTCTGACTGTAATACTCTGAGAGCTTACTATGTTAATATTTAATGCTGCCTTTGTAAGGTTCTTTTAACAGTTCTGTTTTCTCATATTTATCATTAAAATTAGATAGGATTTTCAAGACTGTTAGTTATTTTTGTTAGCAGTAGCAGAGGGGACAGCAGAGATAATAGAGGAGGTAACAGGAAGCACCAAGTATGTGGTTTGACCTCTGTATGGCAGCGGGGATGAAATGTTGGTATTACAAACTACTTTTTTGTATGACTCAATCTATCTTCTCTCTTCCTTAAATTAAATCCCTGTGTTAGCCGAAGTATGATGGGTCTTCAAGCTCCTAAATTATTTCAGGCTTCTTCAGTAATTTATATTTGGTTTTGTAACCACGGTGGTAAGCTACTCTTTGGCTGAAGTCGCACTGATTTGTCAATTGATACCAACCTTTGTTCAGTTTCGTTTAACCAAGATACTTAGCATTATGATAATGAGCTTTTGGGAAATCCAGCTCTCAAAGAGCTCAGACTTTTCTTTTTCTTCCTCTTACATTCAAATCAATAACTTTTACTTTGGGGCATTTCCAAAAGCTGGGGAATTCCAGAAGGAGATATATATATATATATATATATATATATATATATATGTACAGATTTTATGTGCTGCTTGTACAACTCATTAAAATTATTTAAGGGATTTTTTGTGCAATGAGACACAACCTTTGTGTTTCACTGCAAGTGAAAATTATCTTGGTGCTCTTCAAGTCAATGGTGGATGAATACTTAGGTTGTTTCTACCAGCAGAGCCACAGGGTGACCCCAGACCCTGTGCTGGATGTCGGGTGTTTGACATAGACATGGATCTCAACCTGTGCTTCCCTTTTCCCCTGCTTGCAATCTTCCTGAAACCATTATGGGTTGCTACTAACACATTTCTTCAACTCCCCACTGTGTCTCACAGGATGCGTATGTGCAATGTGGGCCTGCTTCATGAGGTTTGTCCTGCACTTCCTTCAAAATGGGTTTTCCAAAGGACTCAGGGTCATATCTTTTGGGCATCAACTGGTCACAAATGGGGCTGGGTTTTTAACAAATTCTGCTCCTATTTATACCCCACATCCAGAAGTGTGCAGTCTCCTACAGCACTAGGCAATAACCTACGAACACTTGATGAGCAACTTACAGTTGGGCATCTCTTGCAAGCTCTGATCTTCTGAAAGCCGTGTGTACACATCTTACTTGAGCGCACTGATTATTGCTGCTTGCAGGAAATAACACACTTCAGCTTTACTCACAGGCACTTTATGTATCTCTTGGGCTTTTTCTTATAAAAAGCCACAGCTTTGGCGGTAAGTAGAGCAGGTTAAATAAACAGAAGCAGCGAGTTTCCTGCCAGTAACTGTGAGTTTCCTCCTAAGAGTTTGCTTTTACCTTATGAAATCAATCTGAACCTGTAAATTACAGCAGTACCTTTATTTTTGCCACTCTTCAGCATTTCCTATAAGCCAGAAGGCAGCAGTGACTGATAAGAAACCCGTGCGCAACACCGTTGTACCTGCGTCATCTTTGCAAACTTCAACTCACGTTTCTGTCCCTGCTTCCCTGGATTTTACTACTGAGCGCAAAGCTCTGGAGAACACCACATTCTCCAGCGTGGTGCTCCCTCCTCTCACCACAGATCCTGTGTCAACTCCTGACATTTCTCCTCAAGCATCTCCTGTCCCCTTCATTAAACCTGCCCAGGAGGTTTCCATTAAAGATGCAGTGAGAGTGTTTTGTGAAATCGAGAAGGTTGTCCTTGCCGTCCAGAAGAGATTTTTACAGCAGGAGTCTATCCCTGAAACCTCCCTGTACCTGGGGGAGCCTGGCTGCAACGTGAGCATCAGCAATGGCACCCACGTCGTGCTGCAGGCTGGCTGGAGCGACTGTGGCACTGAAGTTGAGACTGTAAGTCCCCTGAGAGGGTGAATGCAAAGAAGCCCCAGAGCACTTTTTTCTCTCAGGGCGATGGGAAAGCTGGAGGGGAGAGGCAATGGGAGATCCTTAGCTAGGAGTACAGTCTATTAGTTGCTGAAATGCTGGACTAAGAAATCTCTTTGGAGGAAGAAACCCCCTTCCTGTGATGGAAAAGTCCCTGTTTGGGATGAGGGGCAAGCAAAAAATAGAAGGGGAATGTTTGAGGTCAGGCAGCAAAACTCAAGGGCCTCTCTGAACAGGAGGTCATGTCCCATGCCTCTCTGGGGTCCCTTGGCAGCTGTCAGAAGCTTCTCTTTTCTTAAAAGCAATTTCATCATCCTATTTAGAGAAGTATTCCCATTGCTACCAGTAGTGGGGACAAAGAGTGATGGCTTCCTCTTTGGATCCCAAACCAAAGGCTATGCTCAGGCCATGACAAAGTATAGAAATTCCCTTCTGGAGCAATGATCATTGAAGACTAAGGAAGAGGAGGAAGGCGGGTGGCTATTCATTGTCTCACTGTACAGCAACTAAGATATGAGAGGTTTAATCTGTTTGATTTTTGCAGCCAGGAGAACTGAAAATACCTAAGCACTTGAAAGTGGTAAGTCTGTAGCTCTGCTGTCCCTAAAAACACTGACAGTCACAAGTTGTGCTTTCTTCTGTCTGTGTTGCAGAACATAACTAATACTGTAGTGAAAACCATCCTTCGGAATGACGTTTCTTCTGAGGGAGTAATCCAACACTTAAAAATTGCCAGTCCCATTCACTGTGTGTTTCAAAACGATCTCTTGACTTCCTCTGGATACACTGCAGACGGGTAAGTAACTCTCTCTGCTTAGAAACGCTGCTGTGTGGCTGAGTGCTGCTGCACTGGAAAAATCCCCCGGCACCTTAGCTGTATCCAGTGACAGTACTTGCTATGCTAAGTAGTCTGCCATCCTGGGAGTCCTGTGCTCAGGGGATCCCTGCCGTGTGTTCTCTCCTCCTCCCCCTAATCTGCCAATAGATCCAACAGTCAACAAGCTTGGCCATTGCCTGGCTAAAGCATAGCTGAAAAGAAACCTGTGGGAGCTACTGCTGTAGGTTCAAGAGCCAGAATTCCTGACTTCTCTTTGCCTTCCTGGGCAACCCCGTGTAGCAATAACAGTATTTTCCTGCTTTTGGAACACAACGATATTTTTTCAACTGACGTAGGCATGCTGACTTCTAGGTGGGTGCTGAAGATGGCAAATTTTTACCCCTGCAAATCCTTATTTGATCAACTTGGAGAAAAGAGAAGTAATGCAAATGCTTCTTTATGGAAGGCCCCATCTTCAAGTAAGATGGGATTGAATCCACCGTTCACAGGAAATCAAACCCACGCTCACAGAGAAGGTGGCAGCGCAAGCTTTGCTCTGATGGTACAAGTGCACCTCCTCTCGCTTACCTAGCACCATGCTTAAGCTGTCACCACCAAATCTACTTTCTGTTTCCTAACCCTCCAGACATTGCATCTTCTATCCCCCTGCAAAGTCTTTGTCAGGGCTCTATAATTTTCTCATGTCCCTCACTGTTCAGATTTGTCCATTCTCCTTAATTCTTTTGGCTCTTCTCTCCTTCACTAAGCTTTTACTCTCCTTATTTTGAATTTTAAGACAGCTGATAGTCTTGTTCCCCTTCAGCTCCACTCCAATTTCTCTCTCCGCTCTCTTTGTATTGCCAAGACATTCCCCTCTTTGGATTTTCCCTCTTGTGTTTCCATGCTCCCTACCTTCCCAACTGAAAACTCCATGTGTTTTCACCCTTTCCTCTTGAACAGCGTCCTAACATCCTGGACAGCAGATAACTCTTCACTACTTAGATGCGCAACAGGTGGAGAAACAGGCACTGCTTTATAGAAAAACACCGTCAAATTGGTGGTCTTTAAAGGAGGTTAATTGTTGTTTCAGGCTTTACACCATCTTTGAGGATTTGCATGGATCTGGACACTTCAGAACAGAAATGCAGTTGTTTATTGGGAACTCCCCAATACCAAAAAATTTCAGTGTCTCTGCCAGTGACGATGTACTGATTGAAGTGGGGATCCAGAGCACAGACAGCAAGCTCAAGGTGGTCCTCACTGACTGCTGGGCGACTCCGACTAATAATGCAGTGGATCCCCTCTCATTTGCTTTTATCAGCAACAGGTACAGCAATGCCACTTGCAAATAGCGTGTGTCATACCTCGGCTCTTCCGTTGGCGATGGCTGCTACTGTGTTCTATTTTAAATGCCTTTTTTGTGTGTTCTTTATCATTCATATACACGGTCCCTTACCTTTCTGACCGGTCACGCCTTCTCTGAACAAGGAAGGTAGGTAGGAGAAGAGGGTGTTTTCAAAGGGTAATGTGACAGTTGTTCGAGTTTGGTTGTCTTCCCCATAGTTTTGTAAAGGGGTTTTTCATTTGACCTGAAGAAATGGGTGGGTTTGGCAGGCAGTAGTGGAAGAACATTGAAAACTCTGTGCTTTATCCATTTCTCTGTGGTTCAGATGTTACCAAGAGCTTACATAAGTCTCAACAATGAAGGTGTAGCTTAGTTGATTCCTGTGTGTTGTGCCTCACAGACAATATTAATGCAGCCTCTGGTAAAAGAGGACGTTTGTTCTTACCTGGATCCCTGATCTCACCCCGATGTCGT
This sequence comes from Rhynochetos jubatus, assembly GCA_027574665.1. Lineage (NCBI taxonomy): Eukaryota > Metazoa > Chordata > Aves > Eurypygiformes > Rhynochetidae > Rhynochetos > Rhynochetos jubatus. Next base: position 41,378,183 of record CM050649.1, read on the forward strand.
ATTCCCTGGGCTTATCTGCCACCTTAAAGTACAGGATAGTCCTTTTGCTCAGTAACAAAACCTATTAATACGATATTTGGTGAAGCCAAGTTTAAATCCTCTTTCTGTTACTCTTTCCCTTCTTTTCCAACTCTCCAACCACTTCTCAAATCTCCTATTCTATTTGGATACTGGGAGAACAAAGCAACAAGCATCCCCTTATCACCCCTGCAATGCTGGAGACTTGTTTCCTGGCGGGTCTGGCTGGGGTTTCTAAGGGAGCCTTGCAACCTGAGTTACCTGCTGCAACCACAGTGTGCCTTCTGTGGCCTTAGCTGCTATGTATGATTTGTCTCTTCCTTTTCAGCTGTCCCATCCCAAACACGTATACCACGCTGCTAGAGAATGGGAATTCAAGCAAAGCACAGTTTAAGATGAAAATTTTTTCCTTTGTCAACAATTCTGTGGTTTACTTACACTGCAAAATTCGTATTTGCATGGAGGCACCAGGAAGCACCTGCAGGACGGTAAGGGGTTTGCTCCGATATGCTGTTTTTCTCCGACATGCCATACGCAGCCCTGCTGTGGAATGGAAGGAGTAATGTTTCCAAATGGGGTTTAAAGTAGCTCTTGAAGTTTTCCTGCATTCTCTGCTGAGAGCAGGGAGGAGTGGGGACAGACTACAACCACATGGAAGTGTCTGCCTTTCTCCCTGTTCCTCATCCTTGTGGCTAAAAGCGTGGAGCTTGCACAGAAATGGGTGTCAGAGTTGGGGAGCCTGAGGACTGAACCTTTCATCTCCGCCTTGGGGTGGCCAGAAGGCAGTAAGCAGAGGTTACAGTGAGACGGGCGTTCAGAAGTGTGTTGGCTCAGATGGACGTGTCACAAAAAAGCAAGCACCCGTATGGGCAGTGTCAGCAGCAAAGCCAGAGTAAATGATTTGGGATGCTTTTCTACCCATTTACTTCTCCAGGTGAGAATTTAGGTGCCAGGAAAGGAAGCCCCATGGCATTAAGTTTCTAGGGTGGTGAATCTAACAGAGTTTATTATGTTTCTTTCCCTGTTTCTTTCCCAAGGAGTAAACCAAGCAATATTTTGATAACAACTTCAGTTTCTAATTATCTGTGCTCCAAGGCATTGCTTTGTTTCTTTTTAGTTCTAAGTAAGTGATACACGCTGCTTTATCTAAAACTGTGTTGCTACCACCAAAATCAGAAAAAAATAGGTTTTGCTGAATGGAACTTTTTTTTTGATTTCCAGCAGACACACAGGAATTCTCCTCTCCCTCTGCCAACCTTCCTAGCTTTTTTTTTTTTTTCTGTCAAGGATGTTTTCATTAGCAGTTTGGTGTTCCTCCATTGTTTAACACTTTCCTCTAGCTGTAAATAACTCTGTTTAAGCCCATTATAAAGCAAACGATCTCTTCCTAAACGATTAAAAATGGCTAGCACAAGGTACTTGTTTCCTTTCTCTAAGTATAAAGCTTGTTCCAGATTAAATAAAAAAGAAGTGGAGACAGGAAACCCGAACAACAGATGGAAAGATGGCTCCTGTTTTCACAGCTGAATCTGCGTGTTGAAAACCAGTGTTTCAGCAACCCCCAGCCGAAGCCCACCTTTGGAGGAGGTGGTGCCCTCCCTGAGCTCATTGTGCATCCAGGGGCAGGGGAATAAGAGGGACAGGGACTGCGTGGGCTGGTGTGGCTGCTGTAAGGAAGGTGCTTTGCTGGGAGCTGCCTGGTTTGCTGTTGGAGCAAACTTTAGCTGCGCGGACTGGAGTTTAGGAACACGGGTAGCTAAAGGACTGGCTTCGATCTGAATTACAAGGGTCTGGCGATGGGGTCATTCTGCTGTTTCATGATGAGGCTTGATTGACATTGACATCTGCAGTAAACAAGGCACAGCAGAATTAATCAGTGAGGCCTCTTCTTTCATACATTTTATATTTATATTATATTATTTCTGTATTATTCATATATATATATATATGAGATATATTGTTCTTTCTCCCATGCAAAATTTACCCCCTATGAAAAGTCAGTGAATTCAGTATCTTAGATTGAAATTAAAATGTTATGCAGAGAAGTGCTAGGCACATCTACAGAGATGACAATGGCTTTTATGAAGAAGGCAGGGGGAGCTGCAGGAGGTGCAAAGAGCAAGGAAAACTGGAGCAAGAACAGAGTGTCTTTGGAAATAATGTGAGATGGCTGGGAGAGTGCCCAGGGTCTGGGATCTGATCCCCTGATCTGTCTGCCACTCTGGAGAATACTGGCTGGCTTCAAGGCGGGTTTGCTTCAGCTCTTTGCCCACAAAATGAACTTACATCTTGTATTATTTCTTCTTATCCAGTCTTTTTATTCCTTGTTTTCATGGTGGAAGAGAGTAAGCTGCTCTAATGTTTAGAGTAGGAAAAAGTAGACAGGCAGGGGAGGAATGCAGTAAGAAATGAGTAAGGAACATGACTCTGAATGGGAAGAGGAGCAATGTGTCACCACCGTGCATACGTTTGGTGGAATACGGCTGCTCCGTGGCCACGTGGGGCCAAAACATCACTGACATTAGGGAGCAGCTGTGTAACCATTATTCTCTGCGGGGTACGCCTAGCTGGGAAAGCTATTCAAAGGCAGGCCAGAGTTGCAGCTACGTGGGTATTTCTATGGGGGCTGACCTGGCTAAAAGCACCGTTGCTGACAGTGGATTGAACCTCCACCCTAAGGTTTCTCTAACACAAACAGAACAAGAAAGACATTGTCTGTGTGAGATGTCTGTTCACAGGAGTGTTTTTCAGTGTGACTAATACAGATTTTATACTGATGGTTCCCTCATGCCATGTCTTTTGCACTTCCATTTGGTGCTCGTTTCAGTTTAACACAGCATAACATTAAGAAACGAAAGCCCCAGTGAGTGAGAATAGCACTGGACTTTCACATACTCCTCAGAAGGCTTTGTGTTTTTAATACTAAGCCGTATTACTTGCTGGAGTTTGTACTGATTGTTGCAGAGATGCCATGCTGCTCGATCCCTGAAGACTGGTGAAACCATCGCTTCCCACAGAACGTCCTGGGGACCCCTGTGTAAATCGACAGGTGAGTTATGAACAGATGCTTACAAAAAGGAGACGCAGAGTAACTATGACTTTAAAATTCTTTTTCACTGGCATAGGAACCCAAAGACCTGTGATACAAGGTGTTCTTGCCCCTCTGCACATTTTTTCCGGAGCGGGTGTTCACTGAAGCCATGTGGCAGTGTGAAAATGCACGCGCTCTCCTTGATGAAGTGACTGTCAGATGGTCAAGGGAATGTGGAGAGGCAGAGGAGAAAGTGCTTTGTGTAGCTGTTTGCACAGCGTAGCAAGCACAACCGCCACAAAATCAAACAGTTGCTACACTTGCAAAGTGCCTGCTGTGGTTTAACCTCGGCTCTGTCCTGACTAAATTCTTAATTGTCCTGACTAAAACCAACACAGTGTGAAAGCACCATGAATGTTTTAGAATGCCATCAATTTCTCAAGTGTTTACACTGTTGTTAGTGATTATATTGAGCTCTGAAGTGCAAAATCAGTGGAGATAAGAGGTGGTGGTGTTGTGTTTCCTTAGAGTCCCTGGCACTGAGTTCATTACTGCGGTGAGGGAAAGTGGCAGGGCACAGCTGATGCGCAGCACCTCGGTTAATCCGGTGGAGCGGTACAGTACAGGTTAATAGGAAGCAAACACCAGCGCTGTGTACGAGCAAGGTCTAATTTGTTATGGATCTGCCTCTTCTGCATGTACCCCGAGTGATGTTTTCAAGGTCACCTGTGTCCCCTAATATTTTCAGTCCATTGGCCTCCTCCAGCCGTTTGCATTCATGTCTCATTAGCGTAAAACACTCATTGAGATATTTGTACACGCCAGTGTCAGAGTTTTAAGACGTGGCTGCTGTGAGCAGATAGAAGTCACCCCTGTTCCTCCTGCTGGTTGCCTGTTTTGCCAGTCACTTACCTCTCTTCTGACTGTGGAGATGAGTTAATCCTGGACTGTTAGTGGGTTCAGGGTATTTTTTTCTCTCCTACTGTGATGGTCATAATGCCCTTTTGGACCTAGAAACTGGGTCTGACAGCATAGGGTATTTTCCTTCCATACTATGCAAGGATCAGCGTGTTAGAATAGGCCTTTGGTGTTCATTTCTGAATTCGTTCTCTTGTGTTTTTAAACTTAGCAATTCATACAGCTTTCTTTGTACAGCACTTGTATCAAGTAGATCTCACTCCCATTTTCACTGCACACCCCAATGCATTTCTACTATTGGTCACTACTCAAAAACAACTCTGGAGAGTGGAGCTTTCTTTGGGGTTGTACTGTATCAATTACTAGGCAAAGGTGGCACTACTAGCTGTTGTTTCCTATTTTCAATTTGGATACTCACATTCCATTTTAAGGGTGAGGCTAGACCCAGACAGTGATGTGCATCTCTGTGTTGAAGGAGACGACACGAATTACGGTGGCAGGTAAGCTGCTGTGATGAATTGTGCAAAAAGCTTTAACTGCTCTGCCTATACTGGTTGGCCACATGCTAGTGCAAAGGCCACTGATATGTGTCCTCAGGAAGGCCTGTTCTATCTGTGTCTGGCTACAGGCTGCCATTTCCACTGTGCATCTTCCTTTTTTATTCCTGAAATTCAGAAATAACGCTAAATATATTATGTAACATTGCCTTTGCCTGTCTTGTAATGATGCCCTGGACATTAGGTAGCTTGGACACCGCTATTCCATACCTCTGTGGCTCCAACAGCGCTCTTTGGCCAAAGAACTCTCTGAGCAGGGGCACGTATGCATTAGTATTTGTCGTTCTCTGTACCTCAGTGTCGTGTTTAACTCCGGCTAGCAAAATACCACGAAGCCGCTCTCACAAATCCCCCTCCCCTCCTCCAGTGGAGGGGAAGAATTGGAGGAAAAAGAAGTAAGGAAGCTCGTAAAATTGAGATAAGAACTATTTACTGATTAAATCAATATATACAGGTACTACTAATAATAAATAAAATAGTAGAAAATGAAACATATAGTACGATATATACAATATGATACAATAATTTCCCACCATCCACTGATCAATGCACACCCAGATGTTGAGGGATGAAAATCAGAGCTCGAGAACCACAGCCTGAGAGCGATCACAGCCCGAGAGCCGCGGCCTGAAGGCCGGAGCCCGGGAGCCTACGCAGCAGATTCCGAGCAAAGCTTATCACCGATAACACGGCCAGAAAACTCAAAACAATCCACCAGCTCCCACACGAACGAGCCAGCACAGGAGTTAGCAAAGCAGCTAACACAGGAGGGTTAGCAAGTGCCCGGAGAGACGAGCAAGGGAATAAAGGAGAGAGAGAGAAGGGAAGAGTAATGGCTACCGGACCCTCTTCCCCCCCCAAAGAGACCGGAACATGACGTACTATGGGATGAAATACTTCCTTGGTTAGTCTGGGTCAGCTACAGTATCCGAAGCGGACAAAAGACCTTGAGTTCAGTACAGGCCATCCCCAGCACCAGCTGAGGCCTTATCAATGTTTTCACTTACTGTCCAGCAACACAGTTCCCTGACAACCGGAGTAAAGGGAGTTAGCCCTTTCCTGACTGAACCCAGCACACTCAGGTACTGCACAAGCGCTTGGCTAAGTAAGTCCACTTACTTACGTACGCAGACAGATATTTTTGTAGGTGCGTCAAGTGTTTACAGGAATGAATTAGGAGTGTGCAAGAGTACGTGTACAAACACAAATAGAAGCATAATGCTAGAGGGAGAGGGGGTTCTTCTCGCAGATTTGGGCAAATACATGGGAGTGTCTGCCTGTGAACCAGGCGAACACATTGTGTCGATGGTCAGTGGAGCCTAGGGAGGCAACTGCCAACAAGGGACTTTTGACCGCACACGGGCATTTAATGCTCGTGACCCATGGTCCCCCATTCTTTCTTTCACTTCAGTGTCTGGGTGCTATTCCAAAAGACTACTGGTCTCCCGCAGGTCCCATGGCATGTCTGCCAGACCTCTGCAGACGTTGTAGACACCCTTGGGCTTCTCAGGTGGCCTCAGATGCTCAGGCTACAGAGTTGAGCCCACAGTGACCACTTCAGTGCGATTCACTTGCCTGTCTCCACTGACTGGCCCAGCCAGATCTCTGCTGACTGGAAAGGCAGTTTAGAGACCCAGCACACGTGGAGAATCCTTCCCTAAATACTTTGTGTTTCAAGAAGTGTCACATATGAGAGAAAAGTAGATCAAGGGTTTTTCAATGATCATAGATGAATGGGGGCAGGATTGAGATGGGAGAATGCTTCACCTCTAGAGTTGTTCTGAAAGTAAGGCAGCAGTTCTAAAAGGCACTGGTGCCGACCCTTCAGTCCTTATTTTAACAGAAAATTGTAGAGTTGAATTCCAAAGACACATCACACTCATGTCTCCAGGGACTCTACGCTTGTATGTAAATAAAGAACTTGGACTGTGGCTCACAGATCCCCCAAAGGCTGATGCAGTTCTGTATCACAGCTCTGGGCTTCTACATGCATGCTGGCTGATTTGTAGGCAAGGCTTGTTTCTTACCCCAGAAAATGATATAGGGTTTTCAAAGCTTTTTTTTTCCTCCCCTCTTGGTTTTTTTAGCATCTGATTTGAAGAGAGAGAAGGAGGCTGGGATGGGAGTTGGATACATCATCCTCATTGCCTTTGCTGTGTTTGGTTTTGTGCTGGGAGTTGTGAGCCTTCTCGTTTTCAAGTACCAACGAAAGGTGGGAAGATACAACTTCAGAATCAAGTCTGACAACTTCAGCTACCAAGTGTTCTACAATTAACGATTTCCAGGTTACCAGATGTAAGTACTAAATCATGATCAGTTACTTTTTTTAGCTGTTTAGCTCTTCCTGAAATGGTTAAATACTTGCAGATGAGCATCCTCTGTTTATGGGTATTTGAAATTCCTGTCCTGTTTGTTGTGGCTGAAGGCCATAGAAGTAAGAATGAAATTCCTACTATTCTTGTCTATTTCCAAGTGCTGCAGAGGAGGAAGGCAGGCTTCTCTTCTTTATCTTCCTCCGTGACTTTGGTCTCAGTCAGAGTAAATGACACACCACTTCAGAACACCAATATCCATTTCCACAAAAAGCATATCATTTTTGCTTGTGGATCATTGAGTAGTATAATAAAGGAGAGAAACCTTACCACTCACTTTATAAATCTGCTTCAGAAGCTAATTTGCTTCAGACGTTTTCCCTTTCTGCAAGAAATTGGGGGTTTTTTGGCTTTGATTGTTTGACGGGGTGTTTTTCAAGAAAATGGTGGGATGTTAAACATAAAGAGCTTGAAATATTGATAATGCGTAAGAAATGCTTACAAGTGCCCGCAGAGAGCCTGAAGAGACAGACGCCTCTGAGGAGTGTTAACCACTACCACACATTCTGCTTCTACAACTTGGGAATTTAACGCTTTTCCAGAGTCCCATAGGATTCAGCACTTTTACTATCAAATGAGGGTGTTCTCACTGCTCACCACTGTTTGTGTGTTTGTCCCTTTAAGAGGAGGGGAGGTAGGTGAGAAGGCTGGTTTTCTGGAAAAGAACACCTAACATTGCTTCACAGCTCAAGGATGTTTACTGCATATCTGAATTCTGTTCATGGGAACAGGCTTATTTGACACTGTTACCAGAGTTGGCCAGTAACTCCTTCCTAACTGAGGCCTCACGCATGACAATGCAGCTGCCATGACCATAGAAAATTCACTAGACTCATCACGATGGTATTTGGAGATAATTTAGTTTGCTTCACTAAGTACAATCATGTTTGACCTATAACACAGAGAAAGGACAGGGGAGACTATCCTAGCTCTCTGCTTGTGAGGTCTTGTGAGGTCTTGAACAGTCACTATTAGCTCTGTTTCCCCTAGTCTTACATTATAGGGACCACCCGCTGTAGCCATCTGTGGGCAGCTCCTAGGAGACGGCTGTAGCTGAGGGTGATGCTCTGGCTGCTTCCCAAAGGCTGGGCAGGGCTGCCTGATGGGATCCCAGGGGGAAGTTACCCAGGGCTCCTTGGTACAGCTCTGTCAGTGATACAGGTCCCACTAGGGAGCCATAATCCAGTGTAAAGGGTGTATCCAGGTCCATTAAATGAAAACCTATCTATGAAGCCGCCGAGTCTCTCCAGAGAATGGCTTGTCTTCATTCATCATTCTGCTCTGATGAGTGGTCACAGGTGATTGCAACGCTTGATAGTAATGGGAATTCTGGAGTTGTGCAACGAGGTTGTAGCATAAAGGACATTGTCAGGCTCATAGTGCTTATACATAATCCGCACATTGGGAGTCTTAGCTGATGGCTGCTTTTAGATGCTGGAATTACTCTGCTCTTCTTTCCTACGTATTTGCTTTCTTTGGAAAGTAGTTGATTACCTTTCCCAATCATGTTTGGTTTTCATTTGTTCTAGTTGGACCATGTCTCATCACATGGAGAACTGAAGCTTGTCTTCACTCAGCATTTGGCTGTCATTACTCTTCACTATGGTGGCCGTGACTGGTTGCAACACTGACTCTCCAAATTAATGTCGCATATGAAAGGCTTCTGTATCCCTCTTTTTCTTTCCTTTTTTTTTTTTTTTTTTTTTAATTTTTTTAGCAATCTGGCTCTTCCCTGGTGTCCTCAGAACTAGTTGTGACTTCAGCTCCAGATCGAAGTGAAGGTTGGAAGTATTTTCCCATGGATAAAATAGGAGGGAAAAAAGAAATATTTCTTCGTGGTTCTCTATTCAAAGTTCCAAGATTTGGCTCTCCCACTGTGCCACGTTGCTGTGTGCCCATCTTAGCACCACTTGTGCCATTACTGTTCACAGGCTGCATCATGTTCCTATAAATATTCCAGGAAGTAAATCGGCAAACCCTTAGAGCGATCTCCTTTTCAGTTTGTAATTCTGTTTGCTTAAGGTGAGGTTGAAACTTTGAGCTGCGGCAGTGTGGAAGACCTGATTGCGCATCGCCTTAAGCATACAGAAGCTGGAGAACGCATATTGGATTTGCCACCAAAGAAAGAAAAGGCACCATGAATCTGGGGCTTAACCTACTCATAGTGTTCTTCAGCATGAGTTTTGATTGTGAATTCTTTAACCGATAAGACTTGGGGGAAAAAAAAAGAAACTATTTTTGCTACTGGCAGCCCGTGTTTTTCAGATAAGTCAATTGGTACCTATGGATTTTGTTTAATTAGGCCACAATGATTGTGCAGTCGAGCCGCAGAGCGTGCTGCCCGCCCCCCTCCCCTGCAAGTGAGAGCACTCCAATTGCAACAGAGCAGTTAGAAGTTTGAGCTGAATTTTGCCTGGCTGCAAGACCCTACTGTGAGTGCAGCAGCAAAGGTTTAGCTTACATGCTCCTTTGGATACAACAGCAGTCTTTTCAGCTGGACAGACTGGAACAGAAATCTTGTCTGTACAGTAAGTGTCTCCTGCAGGACTCTTTCCCAGAGCTCTGCTCACTTTGCTGCCCCAAACCTCCACTTCAGTGATTTTTTTTAGAAGATGGAGGGTAAAGCAGGGTGGTAACTTGTCCCCACCACCCCTTGGTTCTGATTGCTGCGTGCTGTCCTCCTGCACGGTGATAGAGCTGGCTGTGTCTGGGTCACATGTGATTCAGTAACTTACAGCGAGCAAGCTAATAGCTCTTCAAGCCCAGTGGACACCGCTATAAATAACTCCAGTGAAAATCCGTCATTAACTGGAACTCACAAATACTCTGAGTAGCCGTAGCACTCAGGTCTGATATTTCGGTACAGAATAGCATTGGAAAGCTGCTTTTCTATCCCCCTGGTAAAATTTCTGTTATGTAGTAAGATTACTGAGTAAAGGACTTCTGCATTTTGCAAAAGGTCGTACTGATTGATCTTAGAGGTTATATATACACCTTTTAAATACATCAATACATTTCAGAATAATCATTGCTTCTTGCTTTTCATTCAAGTGAATCTATAAAGAGTAAAAATCTTCGACTTGCCTTTCCCTTGCTGAAATCTCAGTTATCGGATCCTGATACAAAAAAAGATCCATTTGGTTGCAGTTCACTAGTGAAACTGCAAATTATCTTTGCAATCTTAGAGGCTGATGAGCATAACCATTAGCTTTTTACGACATAGGAGTCTCTTAACTTTTGCTCCATTTGCTCTCAAATCTATCGTGCGTTTACCTTCTGCACAGAGTGAAAGGATAAGCTATTTTACCATAAATATTGCTCTAGTTTTAGTCCTTAGAATCTTGAGCTGCTTGAAAGTGACAGGACTAGGATTTGGCTGTTGGTTTCAGTGGATCTGTGCCATTTACAGGAGCTGGGCACTGGCCTTCAGGATGAAATGCAAAGCAGTAGCTTGTATCTGATACCTTGCAGGCTCAGCTGAAACTGCTGTTGTGACTATCTGAGTCTGTTTCATGGAGGTTTGGTGTCTTAATAAAAGCACTTTTGAAACTCACTGTTGACTTTTGTACTGTTATATTTTCCTTTCGTGATTTAGACACAGCTACTGACCACATCGTGGATGTGGCAGCTTCTGAAGAGCTGTTCAAGTATCGGTGTAATGTTAAAACATCGCTCAAAACACAGTACCTGACCTCACCCAAACACCAGTGGACTGCACTTACCACCAACCACATATGTACACTTACTAAGGGTCTCTTACGTCAACATTACAAAGAGCAAACCTATTTTTAATTTCACAATTTGCACCAAAGACAACCAAAAAAGTACTTAACATTCCCAGTCCAATGATAGTATTGCAGCAGCGTGGTAACCCGATCTGCACGTTTCACTGGACCAGGTTGCTCAAAGCCTCATCCAACCTGTCCTTAAACACTCCCAGGGATGGGGATGTCCCATCTTCTCTGGGCAACCTGTGCCAGTGCCTCACCACCCTCTCTGTGAATAATTTCTTCCTGATATCCAATCTAACTCTCCCCGCTTTCAGTTTAAACCTGTTACCCCTTGTTCTGTCACTACAGGCCCTTGTAAAAAGCCCTCCCCCAGCTTTCTTGCAGGCCCCTTCAGGCACTGGAAGGTGCTGTAAGGTCTCCCTGGAGCCTTCTCTTCTCCAGGCTGAACAAGCCCAACTCTCTCAGCCTGTCCCCATAGCAGAGGGGCTCCAGCCCTCAGAGCATCTTCATGACCTCCTCTGGACTTGCTCCAACTGGTCGATATCCTTCTTATGTTGGGGGTGGACGCAGAACTCCAGGTGGGGTCTCACGAGAGCAGATTAGAGGGGTAGAATCCCCTCCCTCGGCCTGCTGGCCACGCTTCTCTGGATACAGCCCAGGATCCGGTTGGCTTTCTGGGCTGCCAGCACACACTGCCGGCTCATGTCCAGCTTTTCATCCACCAGTACCCCCCAGTCCTTCTCCTGTTCTTAATCTATTCATACCCCAGTGTGTATTGATACCGGGTGTTGTCCCGACACAGGTGCAGGATCTTGCACTTGGCCTGGTTGGATTTCATGAGGTTCACATGGGTCTCCTCCTCGAGCCTGTCACAGTCCCTCTGGATGGAATTCTTTCCCTCTGGTGAATGAACTGCATCACTGTTGCGGTTTAGGCCCAGTCAGCAACGAAGCACCACATGGCCACTGGCTCACTCCTCCCCACGGTGGGATGGAGAGGAGAAAATACAAGAAAAGGCTGGGGGGTCAAGGCAGGGATGGGGAGGGATCACTCACCACGGGCAAAACAGACTCCACTTGGGGAAAAAATAATCAATTTAATTTGTTACCTATAAGGATGGCAGTAGGATAATGGGAGACAAAACCAGATCTTAAAAACTCCTTTTTCCCACCACTCTCTTCTCCCTGGGCTCAGTTTTGCTTCCAATTTCTCTACCTCCTCCCCTTCAACGGCACAGGGGGATGGGGAATGGGGGCTGTGGTCAGTCCATCACATGCTGTCTCTACTGTTCCTTCCTCCTCAGGGGGAGAGATCCTCACACTCTGCTCCTGCTCCAGTGTGGGGTCCCTCCCACAGGAGACAGTCCTCCTCCAACTTCTCCAACCTGAGTCCTTCCCACAGGCTGCAGTTCTTCATGAACTGCTCCAGTGTGGGTCCCCTTCACAGGGTGCAGTCCTTCAGGAGCAGCCTGCTCCAGCATGGGATTCCCAGAGTCACAGGCTCCTTCAGGTGCAGCTGCCTGCTCTGGCGTGGGGTCCTCCTGGGGCTGCAGGGGCATCTCTGCCCCCCCGTGACCCTCCATGGTGCAGGGACACAGCTGGCCTCACCACAGGCTGCAGGGGAACCTCTGCTCCTGCCACCACCTCCCCACCTTTCCTCACTGGCCTGGGTGTCTGCCTGGCTGTCTCCCTCACATCCCACTCCTCTCTCTGCTGATGGTTCCCCAGCAGTTTTTCTCCCCTCTTAAATATGTTATCCCAGAGGCGCTGCCACCGTCCCTGGCTGTGACCTGTTGGGAGGGACTTTATTCCCTCAGTGCCTGCCTTAAGGTTCAGGAGCTTCACAGGTGTGGGAATACAGATTACCATTGAAAACTGAGGCAAAAAATTTAAGTTCCTCAACCTCCTCCATGACGGTTGTCACTGGTTCTCCTATCTTATTTACTGGGGGGGTACTTTTTCTTTAATTCTCGTTTTCTGACCAATGTACCTATAGAAGCCTTTCTTATTATTCTTTGCATCCCTTGGCAAATTCAGTTCCAACTGTGCCTTAGCTTCCCTGATCCCATCCCTACACCTCCAGGCAGCTTCCCAACTTCCTATTCTTTGCAGGATACACATCCCTGGTTCCACTGCCCGTGCATTTCCCTCTCACACTTTAGTCTGACCAGGAGGTCCTCACTCAGCCATGCTGGTCTCTTGCCTTCCTTTCCTGATTTCTTACACATGAGGATCGAGAGCTCTTGTGCTCTAAGAAATACATCCTTATGGAGCTGCCAGGCCTATTCAGCTTTACCATTGAGGGCAGTCTCCCAGGAGGTCCCATCACTAATTCCTTAAACAACCGAAACTTTGCTCTCCCCAAATTCAGTGTCCTGACTCTACCCTTCACCTGGCCCATATGCCTCAAGATTGGGAATTCCACCAGGGCATGGTCACTGCAGCCCAGGCTGCTCCCAGTCTTGACATCTCTGCTTCGTTCGTCCGTGTTGGTAACGGGTAACCAACAGGTCACCGCGTTGGTAAGCAACGGGGACAGTAACGCTTTTCCTCTGGTTGGGCTGTCCATCACCTGGAGGAATAAATTATGCTCGGTACACTCCCAGAGTCTCCTGGATTGCTTAGAGCTCGCTGTGCTGCTTTTCCAGCTGATGTCAGGGTGACTGAAGTCTCCTGGCAGGATCCGAGCCTGCTAGTGTGAAGTAAGCTTTGCCAACAGACCCCTCCTTGATCGGGCAGCCTGTAGTAAACACCAACTATAGGGTTTCCTTGCTTGGCTTGGCCCTTAATTTTTAGTCATAAGCTCTCAACCTGTTCATCGCTGTTTTTCAAAGGCAACTTTGTGCAGTCGATCGATTTATTTTATTTTTCACACGGAGGGAAACCCCCTCACCTCTCCTTTCTTACGGGTTCCTTCTGAACATTTGTAGCCACTGATTGCAGTGCTCCAGTCATGCCATTCGTCCCACCACGTTTCAGCGGTAGGGATCAAGTCGTTGCTTGCTACCTGCACGGTGCCTTCCAACTCCTCCCGCTTGTCACCCACGCTGTGTGCATCCGTAGGGAGCCACCTAAGTGTGGCTACTTGACCGTGTCGCCTTTTTAGAGGGACACTCCCTGATTCCTTTGAGGCATTTCGCAGGTATTTCCTGTGAATAAGGAAACATATGGGATGCAGTAGGATCCCTCTCTCCCTACTGTTTCACCCCGTCTGCTGCTCAGACAAGATTTGATGGCTTTGGAGGGCTCATTTTAGACTGCTGTGGTCAGTTCCCCCCATCAGCGATCAGGCAGTTTCACCAAAGAAGTAGGTCTGAAACCAAGGAGAAATCCTGTAGAGGAGCAGCACTGACCATCCCCCCTCTCCAGTCTGGTGTTGCCCACCTATTGTTCTGTTAATGAAGCCCCGGCTCTAGATAATTATTTGAAACAATGGCTGAAAAAATGTGTAGAAATGAAATATTAAGATTTACTTTTGACCTCTTACATTGTTTCCTAAGAAGCGCTTTAGACCGGTGGTATGCGTGCCTAATGTCCCTATTGTTCCCTGAGAACACGGCTCTGCTGAAACCTGATGCAAAACACTCACCGTTACTCCTTTCCCTCGTATTAGAACGTTGCCAAACCCTGGTCCCAGCGGGATTGGGAAAAAGCTGAGATAATTGGAAATTTTCCTTCTCCATTTAAAATAGACGTGAGCTGACTTTTCAATGCCTGTTTGGAAAGTTTTCTTGTAGGTTGCGGAAGGAAACAAGTTAAAGGAACTGAAAATATTTAACCGCGACTGACCTAAAACCATGATGTCGGCTGCGACCAGGTCAAAAGCCTGGAGCGCAGAGCCGCCTAACGGCTCCTTCGCTTTGCTCCGTAACACCTACCCTGCCTGGGGTCTGTCCTGCAGGGCTCGTGGAGAACCTAAACTGGTCGGTATCCCCTCTGTAGAGGTACTGCCTTTCTTCAAGATCCCTCCCTTTTCCCCCACATGTATCTCCTTGCTCTCTCCCGATCCTAGCAGGCTCACTGCAGACAGTGCTTCAGCCTAGAGTTTTCAGGGAATCTCTGCCTGTTCCTTCAACTCCCTGCCTTCTGGCTGCGAGGAGAGCTGCCACCTTGTGCTTAAGACACCCTTGGGCACATAGTCTGGATGGGATAACACAGGGGATTTGTCAGTGCAGCAGCTTTTCACGTGCAGCAAATTCCTTTGAAAGTGCTTTCTGACTCTCCTGCCCTTCTTACCCCAGAGATTTTTTCCTCTGAAATCCACAGAAAGATGAGTTTCAGAGACTTAACGCAGACACAAAGGCTTGTACGCTATAAGCAATCACAAGTACAAAAGAGGAAATGAGAAAAAGCCAGAACATCTGGAGTTGGCAAGGAAAAGAGCAGTAAAGGACCAGGACAATGAAGTTCAAATGAAATGAAAGGAATGAAAAGATGTAGTAGTTTTATCAACCGACATTTATGTGTGTTTGGGTGTGTGTTACAAAAAAATCAGCATGTTTAGGACTACTGCAATTGTACGGTGCCGAGAGCTTGATTTGATCCCACTTTTGTCCCTTTTTCTCTCCCTGTCCTTTCAGAGAAAGTGTTAGTAGAAGTGTTTTCTCCTACGCAAGTTTCTCATGTATAAAAATATTTGACAACTTCAGGAAAATTGCAAGTATTTCTAGGACTGATGAAGTTATAAAGCTTTATTTAAAGAGCGATTTTCTCCTTGTCCTGCTTTACTATGGATGTAAACCATTTCAAAAGAAAAGTCACACTTCTCTTCCACGATCTTCCTGTTTAATCCTGTCAAGAACACAATCTCTTGACAGTTGCTTTTCTTCGTTTTGTGTCGGCTTTTGCCACAGGTAACTCTGAGGAGGATCAGAACCCAGCGGCAATGAGAAGAGAAAATATCCTCCAGTTCATTTGTTGATGGTGTACCTTGCTACATGGGGCATTTTACTCTTTCCACACCTGGTTGGAGCCCTTGGGAAAATCCAAGGGAAAAGTAGGAAATTTTGATATACGCATTGAAGAGTGTTGGGGAACTCCAAGTGTGGCGGCATTATGGAGCTACTTTCACTGGTATTTGGAATGGATCCGGCATGGTGCAGTAGGTTATGGGGTAGCAGTATTCTCATCAGGCTGATGCAAATCCATCACAAGGTATCAAGAAACCTTGCTCGCTGCAGGGTTGTGAAGGTTACTCTGAATTCCAAGAAGCGGCTTCCTTTCTGACAGAGATAGTTGGATAAAATTTTAATTTAGGTAAAATATTTCCAGCAAACAGTATCACTATGTCCTTGGGAATGTGCTGGCAGCTAAACCACTATCGAGAGAGTGAGTTCTTCATGGCTTATGTTCAGTAATACTTGAACTCTTCAAATCCACTCAGGAAATGTCTGTCTTTGCCTCTTGTACTGCCTAGAGCTTTGATAGGAGATGCTGGCCATAAACAATGCTCCCATTTATTAGCTGCCTGTGGCATCTGGCAGTTTCAGAGGATGAAGGAAGTTCTTCACATCAGTATTTTGAACAAATATGGCTATTACTTGGAGATAGAAGGGTCTTGTGTTTTTTTCTAGTGCCAACCTTGAGAGTCTGATTACTCTTAATCTCTTAAAATTAGTCTAGCATATTTATTTGTGCAGTGTCATACCTGCTCAGCGAGAAAATAATGTTGTCCACTGAGTTACTCAGCAAAGGATGTGAAAATATGGCTGAACTGGAATTTGGAATGGGATGTTTACTGAATCCAACTTTAATTTTTACAGAACAGCTTTTGCAGAGCAGAGGACCAAACCAAATGCCACAACCCTTGTCTATGTCAGTAAGGCAAAAGTCAGGAGTAACAGTTGAACAAGGTGCTATTGGCTTCTGTAGGTGTTTTGTCTATGTTCCAGAAAGATTTTCAGCTGGTAGGTTGGTTTAGGCTACATTATGCGGCCCATTAAAAAATCAGACAGCTTATTCTCAGGAGACACTAGATACTGCTGCCAATTTCCTGAGTTTCTCAGCATTTATTTAACTATCTATCTCTTTTCCTCCCTTTCCCCTGTTTGGCTACAGCTGTGACATCTTATTCTTAAACAGAAGGAAGGCAGCTCTGTTGTCTTACATGAAAACACCACCTTGTAAAGTTTAGTCTCTCCCCTGAAATGACATCTAACTCTCACCTGACTTCCATGAAAGCCGTAGCCAGGATGTCCAGGCCTTATCCTATATCCTGGGCTTCTCACATGAGAGAGTATGTATGACTGGAGATAACATACTATCCCTCTTCTGGTACTCCCTAATACAGACCACTGGAGGGTGCATGGCCTCCCTGGGAAAATACACGTTTAGTAACTTGCAGGTTTGTTATTTCTAGCACTTCCCCCATATTAGTTCCTTAAACTGAAATTGGTATTTTCATCGAGTAAAGCCAAACACATCAGAGAAAGGAACACCTGAGATAACTTATGCTTTTGACTTGCCATCATTCTTGTCACCACAAATGGTAGTGTCTTTCCACTCACATGAGCAACCAACGATTGTGCCATGTCTTGGTATAGCGCATCGTTGCTTTTACTGCTTTCAATTCCCCAGTAAAGCACCATTCATGTGCTGTGACTTCCTCGTCACCAAGTGCACAATGTGATGTGCATCACTTGTTTAAGTGTGTTTGAAAAGAAGTTAGCAAGGGGGCACTCCTGAGGCTGTACTGACCCAAAGTTGTAGCTAAGGACTGGTGGGGCTGTTAAAGTAGTAGCCTTGCATTAGCGAGATAAATGTCTTCAGCTGAGAAAGGATGGTGTGGAAAGCATTTAAATTTCCCCTGCAATCAGCAGGAGCATGAACAAGCTCTAAAGCTCATCTCTTATGTTTAATTACTGCCCTACTGTGTAACACTGCAAAGTTAGTTGCCTCCTTTTTTTCTCCAGGTTTCATAATTACAGAACCAGGGGGAGACAACTGTACTGTGCGTGCTAAGGTGAGTCAGTGATGTTATGTCTGCAGAAAGGGCTTTTGTCACACTATTTCTCTGCCATGTGATTTTGCAGTGATGGCTTTTCCTCCCTAGCAGAACATGGAAACTGTTCAGTCTCTGACAGTATTGTTTTTTTCTCACTGCAGTATTTCATTCATTCGTTGGAGAAGTTGATCTTCCCATTTATAGTCAAGCTGCTTTCTGCACTACACCTGACAATCACCAAAGGCTGAGTATGGAAGAATTCTTGTGAGGAAGCTGCACACATACTAAAAGCTCTGTCTGGTAAATACAGGTATATTTATTAGAAAGGGGTTACCTGCTCTGTCTTTGTACGGCCTTGAAGAATAGGCACGCTCTTGATGAGATGTTTGCTAATTAATCCTAAAAGACATGGAAGAAAATTGTCAAAACCTGTGGTGATTGCTTCTAAACTCACTCGGTAATTGCTGATAGGGAAACTGTGAGTGTTCTCACAAGCTTTACATCAACTTGTTCCCAGGAAATGCTTAGCCCCTATGTACATATTCCTGTATTGCTGAATAGGTGCTAGATACAGATGCTAAGAATACCACAGGCATTCTTTACAGGTAAACAAAAACTTGGTTTTACTATTGTGAACGTGCTTATTTCCAATACAAACTACTTAAAGTATCATATTTCCTGGCAGACTTTAAAGCTTAGTGACTTGGCATATCTTGGCAAGGTGCATTTATTATTGCATAATGTACCTCATATTTTTTGTAACACCAATATTTGTAAGTTCTCAATGTGTAGCTTTAGTGGTCAAAGGGATTTGCAGAGTCATGCACAAGAAACTCACTATTGATAATCCGCGTGTGATACAGAGGTCACACACAGAAACTGTAAAGAGCTTTTTTGCTAGCTGCCTCATCTCTAACTACCTTTTAGGTTTGTGCTGGTGTTTCTGACCTCAGAAAAGAATTCTCACTCATTCCTCCCTGCCTTTCTCAACCTCTCCCTTTAAAATAGCAAGAGAGATCACAATTTAATTGTTTGCAGTTTGTTGATGCTTGCTGTGTGCTTTCATCTGACAAGAGAAAGTCATAATATGCATTGTGTATTTCTTTTTGTCCTGTGGCAAATTCTATACAATACCATACAGATCAAAGGCCATATCAGTTCTTCACAGAACTGGATACTGAGTCATTTCTATGCTTCTTCAAATGGAAATAGCTTCCATAATATAGATCCTGTTCTGTAGCTTCAAGTCACCCAAATAACCCTTCTCTTACTGCAGCCAGTAGCACCACTTGAGTGTTTATGGTCATATGGGTCAAAATCAAAGAGGACGTGCGGCCCTTTGCAGTACTCAGCATGACTTCTGGTAGAAGTACAGGCCCAAATTTTGGAGGGCAGGGGTAGTGTGACCCTTCCTTCATGTAGTTTTGCCTCTGCTGGGCTCTTGAATGTATTTCCTGCTCATCTGCCCATGACCTCTCTGGAAAGCACGGCCTGAAGAGGGTTTGAGGCACACAACTTTAGCTCTTCCAACTGCTGCATTCACATATGTGGATGAGCAGTATTTGCTCGTTCACATATTTATGTGCAATAAAACATTTATTTGTCACTGGTCTTTAGAGATGATTCACTTTATAGTCCCACTTCTCTGTTGATAACCATCTGGCAAAGCTGTTAACTGTCCATTCACGCTGTTACGGGGAATTTCCCCAGGTTAGGAGAACAAGCCAAGGAGAGGTACGAGTGAGCCAACATCAAGAACAGGTGTGGTGTTCGTTCTGTCCTATACCTGTTCACTTTTTTCCAGTTTTCACCAGCTAGAAGGTGAGCAGGAACTTTCTTAACTAAAAATGGAATGCATTCATAGTGCTACCTTTTCTGAGGTATCTTGCCATGTGATTGCATCACTATTGAAAACTGCTTTTTCATTCCTGATTCAGAGGTCTCCCCTTTCTCTTGGGATGGACAGACTGTTCTCCCCCTTTAACCAAGAATAGCTTGTTTGAAAATGCTTTGAGAAATTACAGTATGGAGCTTCTGGCAAGGCTGGCGTGTGGCTGCTGTAGTTAATTTACCTTCTAAATGAACCCACCCAGGGTGGCAAGAGACCAACCACAGTTGGGGTGGTAAATCTCACCAGAACCCTCCATGGTTTTGTTCTTTCATCCACAGAGAAAAGCTTAGAGCAGCAACAATTTTACTTACTTGGAGAAAGGGGAAAGAGCTTTGGGACATTAAGGGAGTTTGGGGAGCCAACACAAATGAGCCAAATCTCAGGTTTCATGGCATAAAACTTTCTGGCATCCTATGGGAGAATGTCTTTGAATGAATAACTCAGCAGAGAGAAGAACAGCCTAAGAAAGAAAACCTGCTTTTCCAGTCTGAGAAGGAACTTCTAATCCCTTACTCCTCTGTTTCTGGATCGGTAGCAATATTAATAACTATTAATTCCAAGTGGCATTAAGTCAAATATGGTTTGGGGAACTGTTGCTTCCCAGGGCTAGTACACAGGAAACAAGCAAAACCAGGAGCCTGTCTGTAGATACAGACAGCTAATCGTCCTGTAAAGAATACGTTTATGTGCAAAGAGACAGGAGCACAAACTGGCATGGACTAAGCAGTGCCAGTGTGGATTAAGCCATCTGCTTTAACACAATAAATCCATTAGTTTCTGAACAAATAAAGAAGAAATACAAGTACATATTTGTAAGTTTAATTCATGCATGCACTGACCCATCTGGAAAAATATTTTATTTTTGCTGGGTCATACCTAATCTTAGTGCTCTAGAGATCTTTTTGTGTGAGTAGGTATGACTTCCACACCGCTGTCGGTCACAGGCAAACATGGCGGAACACAGAGGATTTCAGAAAAACATTTCCAGTTGGAAAGTAACGGTGTGTGTGAAACTGTAGGGGCCACATAGTTGTGCAATCATTCATTTCCCAGGATTTTTGACTGTCTTAGAGACAAACCCATTAAGGTTCCTTGCTTTCCCGAAACACAAAAGTGCCCCTTTTCTATATACTTAGCATCATCATCTTCCTTTGTATTGGAGTAGTGAAAGGAGAAGACCCCTGTTCAACATGCACTCAGACTAGAATTTGTGAGCTGAATTGGAAAGGGCAGGTGCTTTTCCAGCCTAAGGTGCCTTCACGTTCATCTAACCACATTTGCACTGTAGAGTACTCAAGTACACCTCTCTTGGTTACAAAGGGGACACCTTGAGTTGACATCCTTGGTCAGTACAAGAACAAAGCACGGACCAGGCCAATGAATTCCAGCAGCACAGGATGACACAGTTTCCATCTTCCTTTCCCTGCCTGAAGCACGCAAACCAAAGCACTGTCTGAGCTGTGGGGAAAGCACTCTGGGACAGTGTGCCAACATATTATACTCAGAACTAACTTACTGGCAGACTGTGGGGAGGAGTCACTTTTGTGCCTATTGACAAGGGACATTCTCAAGCCTCAAAATGTCATGTGCACAGCCTTTTAATTGTCTTGATAGCCCTTTGTTGGACTTGCTTCAGTCTCACATTATTTTTTTTTTTGTACTGAGGAGTTCCAAACTGTACGCAAGACTCCTCCTGTGGCCTCACAACTTCCAGTTAGAGGAAACAGTGGCTTGTTTTGCGCTATCCAGTCCATACATCCCCAGGCTGGACACAAGGATGCTGTGGGAGAAATTGTCAGAAGCTTTGCGAAGGCCCAGGTTAATGACATCTGCTCTTCTCTCCCTGTCCACAGAGCTAGACATTTCATTGTTGAAGGCATTCAGGCTGGTCAGGCACTGTTTGTTATCAGTAAATCCATGCTGGCTGTTCTGAATTGCCACCTTCTCCTTCATAAGTCTGGAAAAACAGATTTCCAGGCGGATTTGCTCCATAAACTTCACAGGGACTGAAGTACAGCTGACCAACCTGAAGTTCCCTGGATATTCTTTCTGGCTGTTTTAGGAGAGGAGCCTCACATTTGTGTTCTTAGGTCGTGGTAGATCAAAAGTGCTTATCTTGGACTGCCCAAACTCCCCTTTCACCTGTCTCTTGTTATGTCATTAATTGGATGAGCTGGGGCAGCAACAGTAGCATGCTGCAATCCACTGCTCCCAAAGGAGTATTATATTGTGGAAGGTAGAGGCACAGTGTAGACACAGAGTATTGGGTAACTCCTCTCCCAAAGAACCCACACCTAAAGGACTGGTGATGCATTAAAGCAGGGAGATAAAACATGGATGAAGTTGGTCCAGGAACCAGGAATTTTAGCACTCATACATAGCTTCAGGGTTTTGTCCTAGTACAGCGCTGTGATATCTTTTAGCCTCGTGGCTGGTCTCTGGTAATGCTTGGAGGGAAGAGATGGGGCATGACTGTCTTACTTGCTAGCGCTTTCTAGAGAACACACATCGTCTGAACATGCCAGTGGGGCATGTTTTGTACCTATGCGAGATCTACTCTCCTGTGCTTGGAGGAGCTGGGCTGTGACTGAGACACGGATTCTTCTCAAACTTCACCTCAGGTAACGTAGTCTTGGTCCTCTCCTTCTTCCCTCAGGTACCCTGTGCCAACCAAGTGCAGGCGGCCATAACATGCCACCACAGTAATGGACGATGGGAAAAGCCCTTGCAATCCTGCTGTCAAGCTATGCCATGTGACTCACATGTGTCTCAGCTCCAGGAGCAACCAGAAAAGAATGTACTGAGGGAAAACCAAACACAGATCTCCAATGATAAGATCAGAACTGGCACCTGCATTTTTTTTTCTCCTTAAATGAAAACTTTCAGGTAGTGTTGCTTATTTGGACAGCCCCTATTGTGAAAATTGGAGTCCGGTTTATAAAAAATACTTTCACTCTGTCAACAAATCCTGCAGTTAACTAAGAGACCTACAAAGAAGTATACTTCAAGAGTACTTGTATTATTGTATTTCTTTAAATACCCCAGGTGTGTACTTTTCTTTTACACCTGTATATAAATCTTTTCCTGTAAATGTTTTTCACATGCTGTTTGAGTCACCAGCGGAGGTTAGAAGGCAGTTTTTGTCTCACTGTTAGCACTGCAAAGTGAGGTGTGCGCTCCAGATTATACAGCGAAGGAGAGGCTCCTTCCTTGACTTGTCTCACTGTTCTCTTTCACCTCACCCACCAGTGTAATTTTCCCCACCCCTGTTACTTAGCAAAGCTGAACAGAGCTGGCAGCAGCTTGTTGCAAGACTATTTCAGAATCGTCTGGTTTGTGCAGCCAGTTTTCACTTCTTGAGACTGAGTTCACAGTTACTTTCGTGTCTTCAACAGTTACTAGCAGAAAAGGCTGGCAGAAATGCTAAACAAATGTTTTTACTAATTTCTGTTACAGTGAACAAGGAGGCCAGATCGGCTGTGGGGTCAGTGTGCTTGGTGCTGACACTTTGGAGAAGGGACAGTCATGTCTTTCAAAGAGGTTTTGGTGTAAAAAGTGACAGTGAAAGAAATAAACATTACACGAAACACGCAGTCACTGATCTAAAAGAGGTATGTTTGGTTTTAAGCCATATATTAACATGTCTCACAAACAGCACTACGTGTCACATCATAGAAAAGGAAGTTGCATATCAACAGCTAGTGTTCTTTGTGGTTTGTATTTCATATTTGCATATATTTATATATTTCCTGTGTACTTGTATACTGTAAAGACACCTATGCGATACGCCATATCCCTACTGTGTGTGAGAGAAGTAAATGCCAGGAAAGCTGAACCGACATCAGACACTTCAGTGATTACTCTTTCTGCACGGGGCAGAGCCCACAGACTGCTAGCTTTGTTATGGTAGCACCCCTTGTAATCTGATAATGGGAGTCTAGGGGCTTGTCTCCACCTCTAGCTGATCAGTTAGAAATTGTGAGGTCCATCAGGCAATGTCCCGGAACGAATTCCTCTGTCCCCTCTTAGTCAACGGGATGCCTGTAGAGCCAAGGTTCATTCCAGGGCTATTGGAAACGTCAGCCTCATCTTACATAAAATGCCTGAGAGATTCTACTACATATTGTAACGCAATTTCTGTGTTGTCAGTCACTTACTGAAATGTCCAAAACTTGAATTCATTCAATAGAACGGCTGGTTTCACACCATGACTGTAACACATGAATCATAAGGAAGTGTAGCGGCTTTCTTCTCAAAACCAAACAGAGGATTTCCTTAATCATAGAATGGTTTAGGAATATAGTATTATTGCTAAAGCTTCTCTATTTCTGTTTTCCTACCACACAGTAAGAATTTCTACTTACAGCTGCCCCCAACTTGCCTTCCTATTGTAGAAGTAAATAAGGATACATATCCTCATGTTGTTTAATTACATTTATTTGACTTTTAAGCTTCCTTCAAGAAAACAGAAAGTTTTCTGAGTGTTTAAAATTTCAACATACCATTTCTCCACCTCTTGTAGTACCAATTGCTCTGCTGCACTCATTCACTTGAAAGCTATCCTTGGGAGGAATGGACAGATTTCTAGTCTCTAAGTAGTCTTCAGGAACTCTTTTGTATAGGTACTTTGAGCCACCTATCTAACCACTCAGTTTCTCTGTTAGTAAAATCAGGGAAATGAAACTTAGAGAAACCCCTGGGGCAGATGCTTTATGAAATGTAGTCAAATCCTGTTTCTAAAACAAAACCTGCGATGTTGGGTGCTGTAGAGTTGCAAACTTTAAGGTTGCGTCTTATAATCCTTAGGCAATGAAGTCAAATGACTTTGCCAATGTCAGCACTGGCTTGGAGGGCTTGGAGTTTGCTCTGTTAATTGTTAATATTTTCAATGATTTTAATACTGTTTAATTTGTTAGTGATCATAGATACTCTGGTTATCCTGTGCACTCTACACTTGACATGTTTTCCTGACTCAGCTCTGTGTTGTCAAGCCCTAATCCAGCAGTACCTGTTTGATTGTAAACATGTGCTTATGGCCTTTCCTCATGTAAACACTCCAATGCCTTGCTAAGCTGTGATCCTCACCACCAGCAGTGCGCTGCCGTGCAGGTGATCTAGCCCCCTGAAGTGGCTGTGCCGTTGTCGGTAGACTGGTGTGACTTCTCCAAGCCACAGTGACGACAGTGAGCCCACGGCATTCAGTATTGCTGCTAAACTACCAGTGTTTAAACAAGCAGCAAAATGCTTAAACACTGTGAAGGATTCAAGAGGAGGTCTGTGGCCGTAACTAGATTCAAACCCACAATCCAAAGAATAGTTTCAGGTATTGTGTCTGGTGTTTGGATTGCACTTTCTCAAGCTTACTACCTTTGCAGGCCTCATACAGGAATTTGAAGAAATTGTTTGAAAGAATTAGTGCTTTAGAGATGGATCATCAGCTATTTTTGCTTAGAATAAGATCCCTTTACAGCATCAACCGTTTCTGGGAACATCCCTGCTAGATAAAGATGCCGGTTTATTATATGGGTATTTTGAAAACTATGGACAGATAAGGCTGGTGGAGGAGAAAGTCTCCAAAGTCAGAAGGTAGGCCAGAAATTTATTAAATTAATATCCCTCTGGAGCGCAAATCAAACCAAAATAAAGAAAGTGAGGAAAGAAAAGAGCATTCTAAAGAACCAAAACACAAAGAAGTAACAGCAGGGAACAAACCTCAGCAATTGATCTTCCGCTGTCCTGGCAAAACGTTGGCTGTGCTGGCTGGGATGGTAGGAAACCAAGGCTGTTTCAGCTCTCTGTACCCCATTCACAAATGTCGCTGACTCCTTGTTCTCACAGCCGTGTTGCTTAGGGTCATTTTTTGTGTAGCTCTGGAGTACAAAAAAGGATTGTGTTGTCACGCCAGGTACATTGAGCAGTCATTACAGGCAATTAATTTTTTTCAAAGCCCAGAAAGGTTAGGACTGTTATTTCATAGGGAGTAAAAAAGCAGCTGGAAGCATTCAATAATCCACATATTCATGGAATTAACTTTGTCATTAATTACAGTAACTGGCATTGACATTCTGCATGGTACCGAGGATAGGCAGAGGGGTGGGAAAGTCAGATTGTATATTTGTATAGACGTTATGCACACCTACAGGGTAACATGTATTATAATGCATTATATTTGTATTTGTATAATTATATGAGTCACTCATCTCATTTTTGCATATGCTCCCTCCTTTGAAGATGTTAATTATGTTGTCATTTACCTGATCGATGCCTTCATTTAATTACTGTATTTAAGGAGGAAAGAGCACAGACTTTCACTGGGATGATTTCTATATAAGGGCTACCTGTCTAGGAAAAAAAAAAGGCTGTAGCGGTCTTGTTGCTAATGAGCAAAAGTAATGATTCTTTGTGAAAGAAAAATTAAACTTGTGAAAGAAAAATCTAACCTAACAGCCTGTGGGTTCCTCTTCAGGCTGGACTAGTGAGAAATACAGTGTCAGTCACGCTACCTGAATGCTTAGCAGGGAGTAGCTCCATGCAGCTCTCTCTCTGGATGGGGGGATCCAGCCCAGACTAAGAGCTCAGCTGAATCCCAAATGTGTTCAAACAGGGAATATTTAGCTGCTACACACAGTTGGTTAAACCAAAGGTATAAAGTGACTTATTGGAAAGCAATCAGTTATGTAACACAGCAACTAATTAAGGTTCAGCATTTAGGCCTCGGGCAGGAGAGATCCCCACATACCCTTAGAGCAAGTATGTTTTATTCACAATGGTCTCATCTTCTGATTCTGGTCCTGAAATCTTCTAGATCTTGCACACGTCATTGGGACAATGGAAAAGGCATGATTGAAGCCTTTCACTTCTAATATCAGAGGAAAGCTTGCACAAATATCTATTCTGAGCAAAAAAGAGGTAGCGCATTCTCACTGGTGACATCTATGCTTCCAAACAAAAGTGGGCCAGGGGGAGGGCTGGCTCACTAAACCTCTGGTGTTTCACAGTGCTTAGCCATTAGCTCACTCTCTGGTTCTCTCCAAGACAGATCTGCTTTAGAGGGATGAGTTCTTCTGTGTATGCTTACAGTGTAATCTTGAGCCAGCTGCTGTCTCTGGCCATGGGATCCAGGAGAAGTCCATAGCTTCTGTTTAGCCACATTTGTTTTGATGGTGATCTTTGGGCACCTCCTTTTCTTTTTCACTTCCCATTTCTAGAAAACAGACTCCTTTTCTGTAAAACCTTGACCTTGTGCCTTGTGTGCAGCCACATGCAGTTAACCACAGCCCTTTAGGAAAAAGGTGATGGAATGCTGGAATCCTGACCCTGGCTGTGGTGGTATTCTCTGCATTGTTCTGTAGCAGAGCTAATGCTTTCTGACAAAGGGTGTGTCGGTATGAAAAAGGGTAACCTAAGATGGAGCAAGGTTTGCTTGCATAGTCATTACCTAAGTCATAAAAAAAAAATTATCAACATAGAGGATTCCCTAGCAAAAACACTGCTCCATTGAAAGGTCTTTAACCTTTTTTTTTTTTTTTTTTTTTTCCTGGATTCAGAACAGTACTTCTGGAAAAAAAAAAATAGAAAACGTCTTTACATGGAAAGACACTCTCCCTGAGAAATGCACTTGTTTCGCTGGAATTACCAGGGAGAAGTTATCACAAGACTTCTTTCCCAAATACGGTCACATAGGTTTTATTTTGCCTTTATAATTGTGCATTTTAGATAACATTGCAAATTAATACAGTTGGGAAATCAAAGTTTATAAACTCAGATAAGAGTCAAACCAAGACCATTCAGCCTTACTGCAATCAAAAGTTTCCTTCAGACTGAATTTTGTTTTCAGAACACTTCATATCACAAGTTCTCTGGAGAGAGGTGACATTCGGAGTCCTGAGCCAATGTGAGATAAAAGTTCAAAGTCTTGAAACAACCAAGAGATTCTTGTGACTCTCATGCCTGATGACACTTGTCGGAATGCTGAGCCCAAAGAATTTTCAAAATTGTGTGGCTGACTTCTATGGACTGAGGCTGGTAAGAGGAGAAAGAGTCATAAAACACCCCTCCTAAAAACATCACGAAACACTATCTGTAGCAAAAAGCTGCTTATTGAAAGGGTTCTTTGTTTCAATATGCAGTAGGTGAAATAAAATAATTGATCATGGGGGTAGATACAGAGTACCAGGGTTCTGAATTTGAACTGTGTTGGTAGAACAACTAGAACTAGCTCAAAATGTTTCTGCACTGTTGCTGGTTTTCACGGATTTATTTCACAGAAGACACTGGAGCTGCAACATGACATGGCAGTGAGTCTAATACCTGGAAGCTGCCAAGAAGGGCCATCCCACCCTCTTCTCTATCTGAATGTCTTATGTGCCCAGCAGTTGTTTCAAATTCTGTAATTCTCGTGGAGAGTCACAGACAGACACTACTAAAATGGATCATTCAAAAAAGGTGAAGAAAAAAGTGCTTCCTTTAGTTAGATCAGCTAACTTGGTCAACTCATAGAATGGTTTGGGTTGGAAGGGACCTTAAAGCCCATCCAGTTCCAACCCCCCTGCCATGGGCAGGGACACCCTCCACTAGACCAGGTTGCTCACAGCCTCATCCAGCCTGGCCTTGAACACTTCCAGGGATGGGGCACCCACAGCTTCTCTGGGCAACCTGTGCCAACTCCTTCTTGTGGCTGCATCATTCAACCAGTGCAAAACCAGGCAGCGGGGCAGCATACAGCCCTTTCAGCTGCAGTTTCAGCTTTGCTGAAACTTTTAGCTTCGAACCACCAGCTGAATGTGAGCAATACCCTCTCTACTAATCTTGGCAGCATAAACCAACAGCCCCTCCATGAGCAGTAAGCCACAATACATGTTTGTACATGTAAGCAGTAGTCCCAGCAGTTATCTTTTCTTCCAAGAGCAGCAATTTAAATATTCCGTCTAAAGAAAGTAAATCTTCATTTTGCCCATAGAGGATGGGAACGTATGTTCAGGATCTCAAAAGGTGGTTGTGGCAGACCTGGAAAATGACCTAATTTCAGAGAGGCCGGTTTGATGTTTTAACCTAGAGGTTCTTCTGAGGTTCTCCATGTCACCTACGTCTCTGCATCTATAGGAGGTTTAACATGCTACACAGTTACAACTGTTATGCTACAGAATGTAGATCTTCTACACATGGGAAATGTTTCAGTGATACTAGGCAGTCCTATTTTGGAGAAAAATGAAAATACTTCAGAAATAGGATTATGAAATGTGAAGAGGGAACCAGAGTCATCAGAGCAATGGGTGTCAGTAGCCACATTGACAGCAGCCTGATCTCTCTGTCTCCCATCATATTTCTGTTGGTTTGTGAGAAAGTCATTAGATCCCATGAATCAAGCCTTCAAGACAGAAGGATCTTCCTTGGGAGTCACTGGTTTAGTTTTGGATGCCTACTCTATGTAATGCAGTTACTTGTCATTATTGGCAGTAATCCCCAGCTGAGTGCTGTCTTTTGAATTCTGCCCTGTAACCCACAGCTGATTTTTTAATTCTCATCTGCAGTTTATGATTAACACAGATCTTTGTTCTCTGACAATGGGCTATTTGAATGTGTTTCTGGAGCAGATGCTGTGTCAGTGATGCTGCTTGGTGGAGAACTGGACTTTCCTGTTTGAAATAATTTTCTTTTCTTCCTTTTCCTGTCTAGACCTATAGGGACAATTTTTCTACACAGCTTTATGCTGTGCTGTGTTAGAAATTCCCTGGTATAACTGTAACCAAGCTGATGCCTCTGCACAGCAAGTCAAGAAAAGTTGATGATGAAGTCACAGAAGCAGCATAGTCTCATTAGTATTGTAGGGCTACCTCTTTTTTTTCAGGATTAATTATCTGTAGTTGAATATCATGATTAACTGGGCTTTCCTGATTCTGGTTCTAGAGCCTCCTTGGCTGGTCCTATCTTGGGGATCTCTCTGTGGAGTGCTACTGAGTGAGGTAGGCATATTCGTTGAGGATGGTGTGCTTTTGGTTTTGTGCCCTGCCCAAATGCAGAACATACCTCCTCTCCTGCACAGAAAGCTCCCATTTCCTGCTATGCTGATTTTCAGAGTAATGCATTTCGACAAATCCATGAGACATCTGTTTGGAAGCTGCAGATTCCAAGTTGGATTGTGAACTCTGGGTATTAATTTGTTTCAGGTGTATCCCTGATTCTTTATCTGTGCATTTTTGCTACTGTCCTGGTATTTTGTACTTAATTTCTCTTCCATTTGCTCTTTCCAGGATAACGCAATGCAAGCCTGGGAAGGAAAATGTGGGTTTCCCCTCATCAGAGCTAGTTAAAGCACATCCAATACCTCTGTGGCTCTCTACTCAGCACCATGCCTCATTAGCCCTCCACAAAAGGGACTATGCTTTGCCAACTTTAAACAGGAATAGTTTCTAGGAAATCCATTTTCTTTCTTTGCAAGCCTGGCACTTCTTGTTTGATGACACTTGGGGTTTTTTTTGAAGCCTCAAGCTCCCATAGGAACACAGGGCTTCCGCATTCCCAGTTCTTCTGCCTTAAATTGTAGGTAGATGTCTAGCCACGCTTATACTCCCTGAATGCCTGGCACTAATACCATCTAATTTCCCTATGTCTCATTCCCTTTTTATGTCCCTCCTTTTTTTCTCTGGAACACTTTAAAGCCTCATGGCCAATAAGTTTTGAGTGTACATTTAAACCCGTACATTCTGAATAGTTTTGGATTTTGGTGACCAGCAGAAAATACCCATCATATTTGTGCTGTCTGGAATCACAGAAAATTAGAAATGGCTGACTCTGCTGCAAATAGGAGGGTTGTTGAAAAAAAACCCCACACCATTCTCTCTGACACCGAAATTACACAATGAGAAGATAGTTATT